>WOVY01010386.1:542500-1103904 GCA_013436015.1 Rhipicephalus annulatus
TTACGAGCCGCGTCTGCCAGTCTGATGAATTCATTCGTCTTGACACTAATCTAGTGTCTGTCTGGTAGAAGCATGGCATCCAGCATTGTAGTGACCTCCCTGCCATGAAGCAATTGAAATGGTGTGAATCCAGTTGTTTCTTGCACAGCGGTGTTGTAAGCGAACGTGACGTAAGGGAGGATGTCATCGCAGTTTTTGTGGTTTTGGTCAACGTACATAGATAGCATGTCGGCGATCGTCTTGTTTAGTCACTCTGTAAGGCCGTTGCTTTGTGGGTGGTATGCAGTAGTTTTTCGATGTACTGTGCCGCTAAGCTGCATGACGTCTTGTATCATCCGGGCGGTAAAAGCTGTGCCACGATCAGTTATGACAACTGCTGGTGCTCCATGTCGGAGGACAATGTTTTTCATAAAAAAGTCGGCAGTCTCAATGGCGGTGCCACGTTGTAATGCCTTCGTTTCGCAGTAGCGCGTCATGTAATCAGTAGCGACTACAATCCAGCGGTTGCCGTCACGAGACTTGAGAAAAGGTCCGAGTAGATCCATGCCTATTTGTTGGAACGGTTGTATCGGAGGAGCGATGGGCTTCAAAAAGCCGGCTGGGCTCTGATGTGGTGCTTTACGGCGCTGGCACTCGTGACACGTCTTCACGTAATGCTTCACGTCTCGACTGAGCTTAGGCCAGTAGTAGTGTTGGCGAATCCGGGCCAAGGTACGTGTGTCTCCCAAGTGGCCTGAGGAAGGCTAATCGTGACAGGCGGACAATACATCGGCTCGTAACGCTGGAGGGACAACAAGCAGGTACGCAGTCGCGTAAGGGTCGAAGTTTCGTTCATAGAGGATATTTCTGCGGACACAGAACGATGATGACGAGCGGGCGAATGCTGGTGGTGGATGCGGCGTACGGCCTTCGAGATATTCGATGAATTGTCGAAGCTCGGAATCGTTCTTCTGCTGTTCGGCCAAGTCGGATACACTAACGGCGCAGAGAAAACAACCGTCGAGATCGTGATCATGTGCACCTGACACTGTCTTAAGAGGAGCTCGGGAAAGGCAGTCCGCGTCAGTATGCTTCCGGCCAGACTTGTACACGACTGTCAAATCGAACTCCTGAAGGCGTAAGCTCCACCTGGCCAGACGTCCGGAAGGGTCTTTAAGGTTCGCCAACCAGCTGAGCGCATGATGATCGGTAACAACTCTGAACGGGCGACCATACAGGTACGGTCTGAATTTAGCTATTGCCCAGACAACAGCTAGGCACTTCTTTTCAGTTGTTGTGTAATTCGCCTCCGCAGATGATAAAATCCGACTCGCATAAGCAATAGGGCGTTCGACGCCGCCTTGCCACTGGACGAGGACTGCACCAAGGCCGATGTTACTGGCGTCTGTGTGTAATTCAGTGTCGGCATATTCGTCGTAGTGTCCGAGTAAGGGCTCAGATTGAAGACACTGCTGGAGCTCGGAGAAAGCGCGTGTTTGCTCAAGGCCCCACACGAAGGGAACGTCGTCTTTTGTCAGACGAGTGAGGGGTTCGGCAATGTTTGCGAAATTTTGCACAAAGCGTCTGTAGTATGCGCACAGGCCTAAAAATTGACGCACATCACGTTTGTTGGTAGGTGGTGGAAAATCTGCGACAGCCAATGTTTTGTCTGGGTCCGGCCGAATACCATCAGGGCTAACAAGGTGACCGAGGAACTTTAATTCGTTGTAACCAAAATGACATTTTTCTGGTTTCAGTGATAGGCCTGCCGTGCGAATTGCAGCAAACACAGATCTAAGTCGCTGCAAATGCCGCTCAAACGTTTGGGAGAAGACAACGACGTCGTCTAAGTAAACAAGGCATGCTTCCCACTTGAGACCGGAGAGCACTGTATCCATCATCCTCTGGAATGTCGCAGGGGCAGAACACAGACCGAAGGGCAGCACCTTGAATTCGTACAGACCATCAGGTGTTATGAATGCTGTTTTCTCTCGGTCGCGTTCATCAACTTCGATCTGCCAGTAGCCACTGCGTAAATCCATAGAGGAGAAGTATCGGGCGCGTCGGAGGCGGTCTAGTGAGTCGTCGATGCGCGGAAGCGGATAAACGTCTTTCTTTGTGACTTTGTTGAGTTTGCGGTAATCGACGCAAAATCGGAGAGTGCCGTCCTTCTTTTTTACCAGTACGACGGGGGACGACCATGGACTGTTCGAGGGTTGGATTACGCCATCTTCGAGCATCTGCTTCACTTGAGAACGTATAGCCTCTTGTTCGTTTTGTGATACTCGGTAGGCGTGTTGACGTATGGGTCGCTCAGCTTGGTCAGTGACAATGCGGTGCTTTACGGTTGGCGTTTGTTTTATCTTGGATGTAGACGCGAAACAGTCGCTAAACATGCGGAGGATACAGCGGATTTGCTCTTTCTGTGCACATGACAGCTTCGGATTGAAATCGACTGCATCGGCTACCGCGGTGTCACTTTCAACGGCTGCAGAAATTGGGGCTATCGTCGTACACGCTTCATCGTCAATGGATTCGAAATGAGCGATAGTTGTTCGCTTGGCCAAATGTTGGTATGATCCACTAAAATTGGTGACCAACAACTCAGTCATCCCACGTTTAAATTGAATTATGCCGCGGGCAACACAGATTTGCTGAGACAAGAGCACCGAAAGGTTGGCTTCAGCGATGCCACTACTGTCATGGTCTATGTCGCCCTGTACTGTAACGAACATACTTGTGCGTGGCGGAAGTGTGACAGTGTCATCGACAATGCGACGCGCAGTCTTCTGCGGATTGGTATCTCTAGGCTTCGGGCCATAGTCGTCAGCAAACGTTACGAGGCAGTCTCGAAGATTTATAACAGCGCCGTGCTCACGAAGGAAATCCATGCCAAGGATAACTTTCCGGGAGCATTCGGGAAGCACAACGAAAGAAGCAACGAACGTGGACTCACAGATTTGCAGCCTTGCGGTGCATCTCCCGATTGGTGTCAAGAGATGACCACCGGCTGTCCGAAGGTTTGGTCCATGCCCCGAAGGAGTCGTGACTTTCATGAGTTCAGCCACAAGTTCAGCGCTGATAACTGAGTAGTCGGCGCCGGTGTCGACCAGAGCAGTCACTGGATGGTTGTCGACACGAACGGCAATGTCAGCAGAAACGGGTTCGTCAGCGATGTGAGGTGTCGGCTGAAAGGAATCGTCGAAGGTCGGTGGAAGGGTCGGAGGAGGCTGTTTTGACGGTAGCTTAACAGCAGTCCCACCCCCGGAGGCCGCTGATTCTAGTTTCCCCGGCGTGGACTTGGGGACCTAGCGGATCGTCCCGCAACAACATCGGCGAAAGTGGAGTATTGATTAGCGGACGTAGAGCGTCGAGGAGACGGAGAGCGTGATTGGCGTCGCTGAAGATTCGGAGACGATAGACTTGCCAAGTATTCTGCGATGGCGCGGGGTCAGTCGGCGTCCCTGGGCCGACGAGCGTCTGGCCGAAATCCAGGTAGGCCCATCTGTCTGTACGAGCACTCCCGGTACAAGTGACCTGGCTCACCACAGTGGTAGCATAGTGGCCGATTGTCAGAAGCGCGCCACACGCTAGATTTCCGCAAATTGGGTTGCGGATTCTCATAGTGTGGTGGGCCCGAGAAGTACTGCGGCATCTGCAGGCAAGTCGGTCGTTGGTTTTCATAGCGTGGCCCGCCCGAGAAGTGCTGTGGCCGTCTGCAGGCTAGTCGGTCGGGGGAAATAGCTGGCTGCCAGTGCAGGAGTACGTACAGCTTCCGCATACGTTAGCAGAGGAGCTTCGGTTGGAGGTGGCGCTAATGGTCGTACCAGCTGCCGCACCTCTTCACGGACGACGTCTGTCAGAGCAGCCACTTGAGGCTGTGAAGGCACTGCGTGAAGCTTTTGCAGCTCGTCGCGTACAATGCTACGGACTAGCTCAGCAAGGTCTCTCACGCTCGTGACATCGGGTGTTACCAAGGGTGCTGACAGACATGAAAGGTTGTCGGACCGGTCATACTGCGAAGACCGCTGTCTCAGCATCCGCTCCATTGTCGTCGCTTCACGGAGGAATTCTGCCACGGTAGCTGGTGGGTTTCGTACAAGTCCTGAACACAGCTGCTCCTTGACACCCCGCATCAGAATGCGCACCTTTTTGTCTTCCGTCATTGCAGAATCCGCTCGACGGAACAGACGAGACATCTCCTCAACGAACATGGCCACGCTTTCATTGGGTCGTTGATTGCAAGAATTGAGGAGGCGTTCGGCTTGTTCTTTCCGGTCAGCGCTACCATACGTGTTCCGCAGCTGAGTGCAAAACACCGGCCAGGTTGTCAAGGCGGCCTCGTGATTCTCGAACCAAATACGCGCCGAATCCTTCAGGTAGAAATAGACATACCGCAGTTTCCGGTGCTCGTCCCACTCGTTGGCGACGGCGACTCGATCGTATTGGTCCAGCCAGTCTTCAACGTCTTCGTAGGGCTCCCCATGGAAGGGCTTTGGCGTTCGAGAGGCTGGTAGCCATGGTGCTGGCGGAGTCGCGGTCTGTTCAGTCTGGCTTGCAGTTGTCGCATATGCCATGGTTCTGGAGCGTTCCGGAAGAGGGCTGAACTGGGGTGGTAGGCCTAGTTGCCGCCGACTGCGTCTAAGGTTTGCTGTTTCTACTAAGGCGTCAATGTTGGGACCGAGATCTTCCTCGTGGTAACAGTGCATAGACTATTACCCATCACTTCCATCAGTGTCACGTTACAACGTAACTGTAACCTGCTGATAATGGCACACAAGGACGTCAAAGTGATTCGAATAACGGCAGTACTATTGTTTTTCTCTGCACGTGCATCTTTGTCCTCTTCAGAACAGTGGCACATACAAGCATGCTAGCATCCGTGGAAATAATAGTTTCAGAACTTGTACTAGTAGCAATATATATATATATATATATATATATATATATATATATATATATATATATTTGTGTGTGTGTGTGTTTGTGTGTGTGTGTGACTGAGTTATATGAATCACCGGGAGACGGTGATTGATATTTTTGAAATATTTTTAGACAACACGGACCAGGACACACTTTCACGCATGAGCTGCCCCAGAAAAATGTTCTACAACCTCTTGACCTGGGAATCGAAGTATGTGACTGGCATGTGTATCAGGCTTACAGTCCCCGCGTACAAAAAGAGCTGGCACATTATAAGTAAGCCCACTCGAAAGTTGTTAAAACAGGAATAGTATCATTGTGTACAGATTCGGCTCGCAATAACTCGTGCGCACATACAATGCAGGAGAGTATTGAATATCAGGTACGCCTTATACTGACGGAAGGTTATCCTATGACGCTCCTCACGGCCGTAGCGGATCCCTGCTTCAGAAAAAGAAAACCAGCAAGAAGGCGACCAGTTAACGTGAACCGTTCAGGACTATTGTGATGTCTTATTTACATAAGGTCACACATCACCACAACAATGTTGCTAACAGACATGGTGTCCTCATGATGTTTTCCGCGCCCATCAAGCTGTCGAAATAGTGCTCTCGCACTTACGGTAGTAGAGAACATAGGTGCGAAATAAAACACGGTGTCTGCTTCATTTCTTCCATCTCCTTTGTAGTGTGTGCCGTACCTCTGGTATTTGGTAGGTTCTGCATTGGGAAAATGAGACGTGCATAAACGAGCATCTTATAGACTATGGGCATAAATTAGCTCTACAACAAAGTAGACAAAGGGGCACATCTCGTTGCTCATTCGAACTCCTGCATTTACTGTTTCGCGTGGTTTCATGATACGCTGATTCTAGGCCGGAGCAGAAATGCGGGGATCCACTTAAGAAAATTCGAGCAGACTGTACCAGCGATACCTCCTTTCCTTTCCATGCCACGTAATATAAATATTCCGCGTGCGCATCTTGGTCAGGATATCATGATTACACGTAGAATAGGACACTACGCGCGTACATTCAGGTGTTGTGGTGAGATGTATTATGAAATTTTATTTGTTAGTACGCATAGAATACGAAGCTGTGCGTGCGTATGCAATGCCACGGTTTTTGGCATATATATGCCATGCTGTGAGCAAAATGAAGCTGTTGTTCGATCGGTCCCCTTTTGTTTATTTCTTCAACTCAATATCTCTTTTTTAAATTTTTTTGGATTGTTTGCACTAAATAAGTACTAGTTTCATTTTTCTTGGTTTTGCATCACCTCTGGGATCGGACCACCAAGGTCACGTGGTGATGTCAGCATGTGTCATCACTAGAGAGTGAATATCAGGCAAATGACTACTTTGTTTCTTGATTTTTTATCACGTCATTTTGGCAAGTGAGCATGAGTGGCCAGGAAAGAGCAGCAGCTATGGGACCGGTGATGATCTTTTTCTGCTAGATCATGCAGATCTCACTTCTCTTCTACGCGTGGCCGTGCGCTGCTTCTGTGGCGTCAACAAGTGGGTCTACGTCTACATTGCCCCTCATTGCTGTTCCCGCTGCTTAACCCAGTGCCGAAGCTACAGCCCCTTGGATGACATCGTTCCACCTTTTGGACCAGCTGATTCCTTCGTCGACGTCATCACATGTTGCGGATCTAAACGCCCGGCCGGTACCAGCGCCTTTCAGTGGCCAGGAAAGAGCAGCAGGGGTGAATTTTTTCTGCTTCATCGTGCATGTGGGTAGCCGCCCGTCTTTGTACTCAAAGCGCTCGAGTAATGTATGTCTGCTGCCCCGCCGCGGTGGCCTAGTGGCTAAAGTACTCGGCTGCTAACCCGCAGGTCGCGGGTTCAAATCCCGGCTGCGACGGGCTGCATTTCCGATGGAGGCGGAAATGTTGTAGGCCCGTGTACTCAGATTTGGGTGCACGTTGAAGAACTCCAGGTGGTCAAAATTTCCGGAGCCCTCCACTACGGCGTCTCTCATAATCAAATGGTGGTTTTGGGACGTTAAACCCCACATATCAATGTATGCCTGCTGCTCTTCCCTTCAAGTGTTATACGTGACAATGTTTCTGAGTTATTTTATGTTCTTAAGTTACTTTTGTCTGGAGATGTCGAATTGAACCCAGGACCGGGCGATAAGGTTCGAACAAGTAATGGCTAACCTTTCAGCTAAACTGACTTTCGTAAGGCGGAACTTTTTGCTGTACCTAATGAAGGTGAAACCAATCAATCATAATTAGAATGAAAAGTAACCGATATTTCTAGTATGCTAGCCCCCGTTGAGTCGTTGGTAAAATTGCATAACACGGGTTAACGTATTACTGATCTTCCACAAGCAGTAAATACGGCCATAAGAAGCGAAACGGCTACACTTCATTGTCGACTTGACGAGGTTCGCTGCTTTAGGTTTGTGACCACCATATTCACCAAATCAGCACAACGCTATGAGGTGGAGGTAAATGATGTCGTACATGATTTCCGTGTCATGATTATCATGTTTGAGTGTGTCGTATACCTTCGTAATCTATTCACGTCATGTGATACCAAATTTAGTATATGTGGAGCTAGTGAAACGGCCACGAGCACGTTATGAGCGTGGTTTGATGTCATGTTCTTACGTGACACGCGTGTCAGTACCATGATGTTTGCGCCAGTCATATATTTTTTCAGCATCGCCGCGGAGGTCTAGCAGCTAAGGTACTCGGCTGCTGACCCGCTGGGCGCGGGTTGGAATCCTGGCTGTGGCGGCTGCATTTCCGATGGAGACGGAAATGTTGTAGGCCCTTGTTCTCAGATTTGGGTGCACGTTAAAGAACCCCAGGTGGTCTAAATTTCCGGAGCCCTCCACTACGGCGTCTCTCATAATCATATACTGGTTTTGGGACGTTAAACCCCACATATCAATCAATCAATCAATCAATATATTTTTCATCCATTGACGTCAAGTACACCAAGTTAGGCATACGTGGAGCTAGCAAAACAGACGCGAGCGCATCATAAAAGGCACAATACAGCCTAATGTAGCGTTAACGCGCGTGCACACTGGGCACAGCGACGCTACATTAGCAAAACGCGAGCAATTTATAGTCTGACGCCAGGCGCGACTAGCGTCCCTCGGTGCGACCCGACGGCAAACGGCGCGAAATGCGACATGCTGCATTTTGCGCCGATGCGTTACCCAGACAACACTGCGTCCCCCTCTTTACGTGACGGAGGTATGCCGGACGCACTGAAATGCGCATGCGTCAAAGCAATGCAGTGCTGCGCGCGCCGGCGAGTATAAGACAGGAACGGCGCCTGACGTGGCAACGCCGACGTGACGCGACGAAATCAACGCCGGTGAGCACGCGCACCGCGTCACGTCGAAATGTATTGGCGCCTTGACTGTGGCATGTAGTCATGTTCTCACATGACACGCACCTCATTATTATCATGTTTGCACCAGTCACATACCTTCGTGTTTTATTGGCGTCACGTCATACCAAATTTGGCATATCTGAAGCGAGCGAAATGGCCGCGAAAGCATCATCAGTGTGGCATGTAGTCATGTTGTTACATGTCACGCATCTCTTGTTTATCATGTTTGAACCAGTATAATACTTTCGTCATCCACGCGCGTCCGGAAATACCAAATTTAGTATAACTGAAGCTAGCGAAACGGCTGTCAGCGCATCATGAGCGTGGCATGTAGTCATGTTGTTACATGACACGCAACTTATGATTATCATGTTTGCACCAGTCACATACCTTCGTCATCCATTCACGTACTGTAATACCAAATTTGGTGCACGAGACGCTAGTGAAACGGCCACGAGCGCATTATTAGCGTGGCATGTAGTCATGTTGTTACATGACATGCATGTCATCATTTCATGCTAGAATCTGTCGCTTGCACTCGCCATGCAATCATGTCATACCATACCAGTTTTGCAACATGTCATGTGAACAAAACCACCGCAGGACCATTAAATGTATATGATGACATTCATTACATACATATCATGAACTTCATGTATTGATTAATCAGATATGTTCTTCATACAGTCATGTTATGCCATACCAAGTTTGGTATCAATACCATTATTGAAATGGCCAGGAGAGCTAAAAGTCGTAGGCAGCTAGACAGACAGACAGACAGACGGACGGACGGACGGACGGATGGACGGACAGACAGACAGACGGACAGACGGACGAACAGACAGACAGACAGGCGGACGGACGGACGAACAGACGGACGGACAGACAGACGGACGGACAGATGGAAGGACAGACGGACGGACAGACGGACGGACAGATAGACGAACAGATAGATAGATAGATAGATAGATAGATAGATAGATAGATAGATAGATAGATAGATAGATAGATAGATAGATAGATAGATAGATAGATAGATAGATACGCTCAAAGTTGTCGAAGTTCGCAAAAAAATGCTTCGCGTTTATTAAAGACAGTGAACAATCGCATACAAGCCGAGTTGGGTGTATAAACCAAATATTCTGTCGCGCACGTGCGCGTGTGCTAGCGTGCGTGCGTGTTTGTGTATTTATATAATAGCGGAACGTGCGAAAGTGAAATAGATATGTTATTGTTTGAATTGAGTTTATCTTAGCCCACGTACAAAAAGTCACGCTGTAATATGCTTGAACGCGGTCTATCAGATCTTGGAACTGTGTCTGGCTATTTTCATAAAACGAACCTCTCTTTTTTGAAAATTATCGTAGTGATCGACTCTGGCAAGATCTGTTCCACCGCTTGAGCATTTATCCTGTCGCCGAGCCATTTTAAAACACTCGCGGCCGAGATTCCTGCCCAAAATCTCACAGAATGCTAAAGCTTGAGAAACACCATGATACGTTTTTCCGTAGGCAGGCTTTACACATTGTAAAATTGCCTCGCAGTGATATTGTGATAGAAGCAGATCTTAGTTTCTACATGTCAGCGCGAAGCGACGAAAAAAAATTACGTTGAGTGGCAGGCGCGCGGGGGGGGGGGGAGATTGAACCCCCTCCCCTATTGGCTACGCCACTGTTAAGGATTACTGAAATGGCAACTTTGCTGCAATCAATAATGACTTGCTGGTTTCATCACAGACTACATGCCGAGTTTTTACAGTCACACCGTTCATGAAAATTGGCTTACGTGCGAAGAAAAGGTTGCTTCTTTGATGGACCACTATATTCCTTAAAAAAAATAGATTGTTTCTTCTTCCAAGGCCCCTTGGTTTAACACCCGTCTGAAGCGCTTACTAAACAAGAAGAAAAGAATTTTTCGCTACGCAAAAGTGGCGATGACGTCTGAACGTTAAGACACCTACTTCCTCGCTGAAACTGCAAAGATGCAATTGCGCAGGCTAAAAACTTATTATACAACTCTACGCTCCCCGCCCTACTGAAAGATATTCCTCGAAAGTTTTGAAGCGGAGGTCACGGTAGCAGATATGCAACGCTTTACTTAACTGCAAGCAGTGGTGATTCTGTTTCTAGTCATGATTGCTACAATGTGGTTGATGCTGTTTTCGTTTCTTGTTTTTCTGGCGCAACGATCTTTTTTATAGCTGCTGTCAGAAACTTTTTTGCGATAGCAAATATATGGACACTCTCAGCTAGATTTTTCCACCGGCGACGGCGTTGATGTTATGCACCGTATATGTATACGTATCTATATATAAAAAACGTGAAAAAGAAAAATATCCAGGAAAAACACTCCGGCGTGCGGAATCGAACATGGGACCTCTACGCCATGAAAGCGAGGCGTTAACCAATGAGCCACCCCTTCAACCCTGTGCCACCCCTGAGCGTTGACCACTGAGTCACATTTCAAACGGCAAGCTATTTATATCTATATACCATTTGCCACTGCTGTGTTTCCGGCATTATCAAAAAGATGGCGCAATGAGCGCACGTCACCACATTGCACAGCGGCACCCGCTCCAACCTCCTACGCGTACTTTGCTTCCATGGTAAGAACAGGAGTAGAAATTCAGGGTTCTCAGAAGTGGGGGGGGCAGAGCACTGAAAGCAGGGCTACCCAACCTGCCACTGGAATGCGCCGCGCTTCTTGAGGGCAGGTAAGAAGGTGACAAGCAGGGAGACCATGCGACTGAAATATTCCAAGCCCCGGCATATTCTTTGTGGGGCAGCAGCAAAATACGCGTGAAATCGGTCAGCCACATATTCTTCATTATCCTAATACCTAGTATGCCTGGGAAATGACTCATTCGGCAAAAGTCCAGCTCTCATCGTAGCCATCTGTACAAAACAGCTGCACAGAACACCTGTACACTACCATTTGAGAGCGGTAGGGTCGCTAACAGCGGTGTAGAACTACACATGGTAGCTACCATTGCCGCCGCGTTCGCCGGCTGAAGAAAATTTTGGAGACTGTGACCTTCAAGGACCACGTGACTTGTCCTCTTGCACCTACTCCGCTTTTCAGGCTAAACTTCTCCTGGTTGCTCTTGGCGCAGCAAATGTACTCTCACTAGACCAATAGATGACAGCGCTCCTGCACCTGTTTGACCACTGAAACACGCCGGCTCTGAAGAGAGCACTTTAAGTGTGCTTTTGAGTGCTCCTGCTCTCCCAATGGAATTTGTCATTAAAAAAAAAGAGCTGTGCTCCCTCGCGTGCCCTTATACCGCGGTGGCGAGGAGCGAAGGTTCATACGCCTTGGCTGGCCTGGGGCTTTACGTGGAACGATTCTGCTGTAGTTACCGGGCACACAAAGGTCACTGCAATTATTGCACTCTCCGCTCGCGAACTCTTCGTTTCAGACTCGGCGAAGTAACAAATCAGACGCTTATTAGTGTGCACCCGCACCAGTGAGTACGCCTCGTGCGTAATTTGTGCGCGAGAAACGCGGGGCACGTTTCGATCTGCTTTCCATTCTACGCGTAACCTTTGAAATTGTTGCTATCGCGTTCATTGTTTCGCCTTTGCGGTAAAGTTGTGACTTTTTTGTAGTTTTGCCTGATGAACTTCATCTCCGTTGATTCGTCTGGGGCGTGCACTTAAATAGAAAAGTTGAAATTGTCTAGCTCTGCAGGCAACGACAACATCAACTCAAAGTTGCTTTAAAATACAAAGCTTTATTATACCATTTTGCTCGTTGAGCTTTTTTCGGATTTTTTGCAGTATTCCACTTTGCCAGATGATTGGAAGGTGAGTAAGGTTGTTTCACGTCACGTATCAAGTAAACCCCCCCCCCCCCTAAATTACTGGCTAATATATTTAAAGAGTATACCCTACAAACTTCTCGAGCATATCATCCATTCGAACCTAACATTTTTTTTAATTCAACTCGTTTTTTTCTCTTGCCAACATGGTTGCCAGAAGCACTTCTCTTGTGAAAAGCAGTAACTTTTTTTCACAGGCGATCTTTTTCATGCTTCAACGATAGTATCATAACCGGCTGCATATTTTTAGAGTACGCTAAAGCCTTAGACACTGTTTCGCATACTCTCATTCTCCTTAAAATGAGCAAGGTCAATATTAGTCCAATCATCCTAAAATGAATTCAGTTTTTTCTAACCAACCGAATTTAGTACGTTCATGCTAAGAAATACAACTCTCCTACCATTGCTGTTACATCAGGTGTACCGCAGATTTGGTTTAAGGCCCTTCACTTTTTGTTATTTGTATTAATGAATTATGTGTAGGTATAACCTCAAGAGTTAGGCTCTTCGCCGACGATTGCGTACTCTATCGTGTCATTCATAACCCGCAAGGCGTTGATGCTTTGCAATCTGACATTGACACTGTTTCAAACTGGTGCGACAAGTGGATCATGAAATTAAACACTACCAAGTGTGAAGTTATGAGAGTGATGCATCCCAATAAAATTAGCGACGACTTTTCTTATACTCTTAACAGCTCCACTTTAAACCTTGTTAGTAGAGACCGCTATTATGTTGTACATATAACCCGCAACCTTTCGTGGAATATGCACGTAGAACAAGTAGTTAATAACGCGAACCACACGCTTGGTTTGCTTCGCCGTAATTTTTCATCTGCTCCATCAGACTAATAACTTACACTCTACACAACGCTCATTAGACCCAAATTCGAATACTCTTGTTCTATTTGGGACCCATTTAGCTCTGCAATATGTGCAGCTGTTGAATCCATTCAGAACCGTGCGTTCTTTTTGTGCTTTGCGATTACTCCCTCTATGCCAGCGAATCTTCATTGAAAGCTGGTGTACCAACACTTAAGTCACGTCGTCAGCACTTCCGCTAAAATCTTTTTTCATAAAGTGTTTACCATAACCCAACATTCAAAAATGATCGTTTCGTTCCCCCGGACTACGTATCTCCACGATTGGATCATAACCTTAAAATCAAAGTTCCCTAATGTGGCACTGACACAGCGACAAACAAGCAGTGACTGGAACCACCTTCCTGCCTCCATCGCTGCAATCAAAGAATCTGCCGCCTTGAAAGCTTCAATTTTTACCATATTGTTCAACCACTTCTCTCTGAAATGCCTTCGGGCCCTGAGAGTATGAAAATAATAAATAAATAAATAAATAATTGTGGGTTAATGAGGTCTTTTATATTGTTTATATAGTGCCTGTGAATACCATTGTGCATCAGATGTCCCTAAAGATGCCCATTTTCAAAACTGGGGCGTTTAAGAGCAATACTAAACCTCCTATTTTGCTTTAGAGTACACATTGATATTTCCATTCGGATTACAGGACAGGATTAATCTTCGCAACTCTATTCGTATATTTCGGAACTATAATGGGCACATTTCTGGGCAAACTTCTGGAAGGCTATAGATAGCAGCAGCGGACATTAAACAGCTATTGTTCAAGAGGACACTAAGCAGCTATTGTTCGGCTCTGGTGCCTTAGAAGTGAAAGATTCGAATCAAAGAAATTTCTCTCAACTACATATATTCAAGCAATATGTTCAGATACGCCCCGACAGCACACGTCTGCTGATATAGGACTCCCTTTCTCTGCCTCGCTCTCTGTGTAGTAGGTTTCTTTGCCTTTGTTTCTGTCTGCCTCTCTGTTCTTGCTCTTTCAACCTCATTTTCCTACTCATTTCACCTCTACTTCTTTGAAGGAGCGCTCATCGTCGAATTGTGAGAGTTCGAATCACGTCTCTGCCAAAAGTTTCGTACCAAGAACATCTATTTCCCTTTATTTTTCCCTAGCCTAGGATCTCGTTCAACGGATAAATTGGCTCACGTCTTCTGGTAGCAAACCGCAAGACAAGTAAGAAGAGGACGAAGCATGCTATTTCATGATAATGGTCGTTCTATATCTACGACAGATGGCCGCGCTCGACCCGAGCAGGTCTACTGTAAAATAGCCCCTGTAAAACTTCTACTGCAAGCAGAATCGCGTGTTTGGCCCGTTTGTGGATATTCATTGTAAAATGACTCACATCGCAACTGGGTTAGATACAGAGAGAAAGAAAAGAACACAGCGCTGGACGCATAACTAAATTTATTTTTGGAAAAAAAGGAAATAAATAAAAAATATACAAAGTAATTGGTTACCAAAGCAGTAGGATGGAAAGGCGGGCTAGTTGGTAATTCATGATGGTTCAGCGAACTGGGATGGAAGGTGGGCTAGTTGGTAATTCATGATGGTTCAGCGAATTCATTCATGCTGTGTGCCTCTTCTTTGCTTTGTGTCTGTGTTTACCCCCGTGGTCCCAGTTCGCTGAACCATCATGTTAACAAAGCAGTACACAAAAAATGAGTCATGCCTTGTCGAAGACATAACTGTATTATTTCTCAGAAAGAGTGATTGATGGATGAATTATGCACTTGTTGGATCTAATGAAAACTGATTCGTCTATTGCATGCTTGCGCTCATAACGTGTCTTTATTTGATGACGATGAGTTGACGCTTTCAGGCACTGCTGTCGCGTCTCATTTGGCAGCCCATTGCAGATCATGTGGTTGTATGCCCCACCTGCAGAAAACCAACGTGAAATATAGACATCTTTATCAGCGCACGCGTGATTTGGACGAAACCTTTTTTGTTAAATAAAACAAGTTCATACGTCATCCATCGATCACTCTTATCAATGAAGAGCGCAGTTATCTGTTAGAAAGACATTATTCATGTTGCGTTGACACATATTTACACAGGTTTGGGGACTCATTGATATTTTCTTCCTTTTTCAATATAAATGTAGTTTTGAGTTGACTCTGTCCGTATCTAACGCTGTCAGTCATTCTACTACGGTCGGAACAACGTGAACGAGACGAACAAGAGACACACACGAGCTCAGTTGACGCTCGTGCTGTTGTTACCATCATCATTCACAAAGCATGCTTTTCAATGAACTTCTACTGAAAATCATGCACGATTTAAACGTGAAAATGACTGCCACCTTATAGAAGGCTGCAAGCACAAGAAAGGCTTGCAATCAACTGGAACGCCAAGATCCATGCCTCCTCTGAGTGGGCAAATTTAAGAGGACAAATCAATCTCCCTGTATGAAAACTGGCGTCTTCTGTAAACGCTCCAAGTATTGCACGAAACATGTCCGCAACACTTTCAGCAACACATTCAACAAGTCGGCAACACTTTTGGTGATTGCTGACATGCTACTTTTGACTTTCAGAGGTGATCGATTGATTGATTGATTTGTGGCGTTCAACGTCCCAAAACCACTATTTGATTATGAGAGACGCCGTAGTGGAAGGATCCGGAAATTTTGACCAACTGGGGTTCTTTAACGTGCACCCAAATCTGAGTACACGGGCCTACAACATTTCCGCCCCCATCGGAAATGCAGCCGCCACAGCCGGGATTTGATCCCGCGACCTGCGGGTCAGCAGCCGAGTACCTTAGCCACTAGACCACCGTGGCGGGGCTGAGGTGAAATTCTGTAGTGACCAAAAGAGAAAATTATCTCTTTAGTCTTCGTTAAAGGTGAATTAGCCTAAACAACGACACTGAAAGTAAATTTAGTGACATTTTTGTAATCTCGGGAATTTCGAGGGATAAATTTGAGAATAAAGTCTCTCTGGTCACAGCCACTACGAGGAGATGATGGTGGATGCGGATTCTGCCCTTCAACACACGCTAACCTTGCGGTGCTCGCACAGCGATGCCTGTCAGGGCCTTTGCGTGAATCGAGCGTCGTGTGCCAGCCCTGATTTTTAACATCGACACAAAACAGCGTCCGTGGCAGCGGTCTTTAATACATGCTTTCATGTAGAGCCCAGTAATACGTGCAGCCAGTGTAAAATAGCAGGCCAGAGCCAACTCTTCCTCACGTCGAACTCCATGCCTTTCTGCAAATGAGTTCTCTCTCTCTCTCTCTTCATTATGGTCTCACGTGCATGTGCGACATCCGTTTGTACACACAAAAAAAGACAACACACCAGACCTGCGCGTAAAGCACAGCGTTGTCACAGCGAAAGCTGGGAGAACAGCGTTTCCACAGATTGTTGTAGAGACAGGTAGCATAAGTACGCATGAAAATTACGCATGACGTCATACATCGTTCTTTTTTAATTGTTGGCAAGCACTTCCTACACCATTAGTTGTCATTCCGCGAAGAAGTGAGGCACGCCTTTCACATCTGCAAGGCATTGTGCACGCTTCATTGATGCGGTGGCTGACGACGATGAAAAACTCTGGCTGAGCACTCCGTAATTCACGGTATGTGACGCTCGGTAGATATTTAATATTCTAGAGAGATAGAACTTAAAGCCCCAGAAAACGGGTCATGGAGGACTCATACGGGCTTTCTTTGCACCTAGAACCACATTTGCAAGGTGTTCTCACTACGCTATAAATCACACGTACGCGCACACACACACACACACACACACATATATATATATATATATATATATATATATATATATATATACCAGATTTTTTGAACGTCATTCACGCTGGACCCTACGTATTGTATGCAAGAAGTAGAGGATGAAACTTTCACGGAAGCGTCTTTACTTAACGTTATCAGCTGGTGTAATCTGACGAAGGCTGGCCCACCAGCAGAAAACGTTAAGGAAAGACGGTTCCGTGAAAGTTTCGTCATCTCTTTCTTTTTTGCATATATATATATACATATATATATATATACATATATATATATATATATATATATATATATATATATATACATATATATATATATATATATATATATATATATATATCTTTTCGAGGTCTAGGATACTTGCGGTTCTGATCACCCTATCATACGGACTGCGGCGAACGAAAAGTTCTCCGTTTTTATGCCATGCGAAGTTGTATTTGTTTTCGAAAGCTTTACTTTTCGTTTGCCAGGAGAGCTTTTCATTGTATGTTGTGAGATTTTCTCTGAAGAATATAGCTGCCTTTGCTTTCTTTAGTTCTCCTTTCTTTGCAAGCCATTTTTCCTTAGTTGGGCAAGATTAAATTCGCACCAACACGGTATTAGGTTTGTCTCCATTTTTTTTTCGTTTCTTGACGCTAGCCTATGTACGGCTTCAATGTCAGACTAAGAAAGTTGTGGAAGCTTTAGATCAGTTGCCAGCTCATTGAGCTTTGGCAGAAGTTTTTTGTTTTCGTGATAGCTTAAGCCATTCAATCCGAGGTTGAAACGCCTACTGTACTGGTCTATCTTATTGATCTCACGCTAAAGTCTTTCCACATTCTTCTATTTATCGTGCGTTTCAAGCCTCACAACCCGTTTTTGAAGATCTGAAAAGTCTGCCGGTTGTTTTGCCATCTGCTCAAGAATTTATTGTACCTACTGGACATAACTTTAATCAGTTCTTCAATATTATTAACAGTTATTTTTATTTCGGACAAACCTTAAACCTTTAATTTGAATTTAATCAGTTTATTGAGATAGTGATGCATTTCTGCTAGCTCTGAGGTTAACTTTTCGATTGCTCCGTTCAGAACTTCAGCGGAATCGGTGCCACGTGTCGTCGTTTTGCACGTTACGCATGTCCAAGATTTCCTATTTTTTTAGGTCACAATTTTTTTGTCGGCGTTATAAGTCACCGCTGAACACAAGCCAATATGATAACTAAATTTGCTTTCTGAACACAGTAATTGTGACCCCGATTATTTAATCTTCCCTTCGCATGATGGACATGTGTCGCTCATTCTGCCTAGCACGATACATAATCAAGTTCGCTAAGAAAAATTGAGCCCAGCAGCAGCAGAAACCGTAACTAAATAGAAGAGATGCCTTCAAGAGGCCACAAAAACAGAGCAACCTGAAACGTACGAGAAACGCACTTAGCCGCTCAGCCGCTCATCTAATCCCTCTGCTGCGTCTGCTGAGTGCATGTGCGGTAGCCCAGGCGGGGCGACGCCTTTTTGTAGGTTGTCACAATGGTAAACCACACGTGATGATGCACGTGTCATCCAGTTTATTTATTTATTTATTTATTTATTTACAAATACTGCATCTTGCACAGCAAGATATTGCAGGAGTGAGTACAACACAGATAAAATACAATGCAATAAGTCACACTAAATCACATTTAGTCGCATTAAATATAACACAAAAAATATACACACTGAAGTATACACACTGAATGAGCAGAACAACGAATTTATCGTTTGACAGCTCGCGCAGGGAGCCCGGGAGACCATTACAAGTATCAATAGTGTGAGGAAAAAAAGAAAACTTGAAGCAATTAATGGATGACTTCAAAGGAGCTATGTCAAGGTGGTGACTTCGCCTTCTGATTCGAGAAGAAGGGTTAGTGAGGGTAATGGGTGCATCAATAAATGTTTCTCCATGAGCGATCTTATGCGACAGGACAAGACGGCCACAAGTACGTCGGAGAGCCAAACTTTTTAGCTGTAATTCATTAAATTTTGTTGTGGCGATCGCGACGCTGAGTCACCATCACCGCACATCTTAAGGATGAGTCTTCCTCCTTTGGACCCCGGCACACACCGATGTCCCGCTTCCGGGCAACGAGGCGGCCCACGCCGCGGCTCGAGGTCTCACTCGCCGAGCCGCGGCAGATTCCGTGGCCGCCGCCTCCGCTCCCGAGAACGGGGCTTCTGATCTGCCGGATCGAGACACTTCGACAGACACGCAGCGACAACACAGACCACAATGGTAGTGGGGTGATCGTCTCATCACGTTCCGAGATATTACGCAACACTACATACTGAAAAGGCGAAAGTTCCCGCCACCGCATGACAAATTAAACAGACACGATGCCGTAAGCTATCGCTTACTACAAACCCACTCTTACCCCAGCCCGGTCGTCTTACGCCACTGCTACCCGCACTTACACATCACCGATCTATGTAAAGCATGCGGGCACAGAGCAACGCTGCGCCACATGCTCTGGGAATGCGCCGATAACAATGGTCGAGAAACGGCCGCCGTTCGCGATGCGCCTATGGCGGCTGCCAATACCAGGCAACAGGAAGCCTCGAGCTCACTCGTTCCCGCCGCCGTCCCGTCTGCGGGAGCCGCGGGGGACCTTCTCCGTCGGCGACGCCGCCGCTGGGAGGCGGCGCTCAGAAGCTCGGAGCTCAACGACCAGCTCTGGGCTGTCCGGCAGGCCGAAGATGCCGCCCGAGTTCAGGGACTCAGCGCCGCCATCTGAGGCCACCAAGACCAAGCTGCCGGCCAAGTTCTAATAAAGTTTCCTCTCTCTCTCTCTGTAATTCATTACCATATATTGTAGGTGAAAAATGGCGAACATAACGCTTACATATAAGTTTGATGGCTTTTGTCTGAATAGAATCAAGCATATTTATGTCATTGGCATGATGCGGTGCCCATAGGACAGACGCATACTCAAGGAGAGGCCTTATTAGAGATCTGTATGCTACTAGTTTACATTCCCTAGTTGCATCTCGAAGGTTTCAATTTAGGTAACCCAGCTTTCTTAACGCCTTATCTGATATACTCAGAATGTGGGCATGCCATTTCAAGTCTGGGGTGAAAGTAACACCGAGGTATTTGAAAGTGTCTACACTTTCGAGCTTGCGGTTACAACTAAAATATCAAAACCTTAACGGATGCTTTTGATTTGAGAAAGTCATTGAGACTGTTTTTTTTTTTGAAGTTCAGTGACATCTGCCATGTCTTACTCCACTCGCAAAAACGGTTGATGTAATCGCTTCCTTTAGTGTTCTAACGTTCGTCCTGGTGAGCGCCGATTTAAGGCCACGGTTCCTGCAACATCCGAGAAACGCAATTAGCCACTCAATTGTTCATCTAACCACCCCGCTACTGCTGCTGCTGCTGCTGAGTGCGTGTGCGGTAGTCCAGGTGGGGCGACGCCTCTTTGTAAGTTGTCACGATGGTAAACCAAACGTGATGATGCACGTGTCCTCTAGTTGATGTAATCGCTTCTCTGAGTGTTCTAGTGTTCGTCCTGGTGAGCACCTATTTAAGGCCACGGTTCCTGCAACGTCCGAGAAACGCAATTAGCCACTCAATTGTTCATCTCACCACCCCGCTACTGCTGCTGCTGCTGAGTGCGTGTGCGGTAGTCCAGGTGGGGCGACGCCTCTTTGTAAGTTGTCACGATGGTAAACCAAACGTGATGATGCACGTGTCCTCTAGTAGATTTAATCGCTTCTCTGAGTGTTCCAGTGTTCGTCCTGGTGAGCGCCGTTTAAGGCCACGGTTCCTGCAATGTCCGAGAAACGCAATGAGCCACTCAATTGTTCATCTAAATGCCCCGCTGCCTCTGCGGCTGAGTGCGTGTGTGGTAGTCAAGGCGGCGCGATGCCTTTTTGTAGGTTGACACAATGGTAAACCACGCGTGATGATGCACGTGTCCTCTAGTTGATGCAATCGCTGCCTTGAGTGTTCCAGTGTTCGTCCTGGTGAGCGACGATTTAAACCAACGGCTCCTGCAATGTTCGAGAAACGCAATTAGCCGCTCAATTGTTCATCTAACTACCCGCTGCTGCTGCTGCTGCTGGGTGCGTGTGCGGTAGTCCAGGCGGAGCGATGCCTTTTTGTAGGTTGACACAATGGTAAACCACGCGTGATGATGCACTTGTCCTCTAGTTGATGCAATCGCTTCCTTGAGTGTTCTAGTGTTCGTCCTGGTGAGCGACGATTTAAAGCAACGGCTCCTGCAACGTCCGAGAAACGCAATTAGCCGCTCAATTGTTCATCTAACTACCCCGCTGCTGCTGCTGCTGCTGCTGAGTGCGTGTGCGGTAGTCCAGGCGGGGCGATGCCTTTTTGTAGATTGTCACAATGATAAACCACATTTGATGGTGCACGTGTACTCTAGTTGATGTAATTACTTCCTTCGGTGTTCCAGCGTTCGTCCTAGTGAGCGCCGATTTAAGGCCACGGTTCCTTCAACGTCTAAGAAGCCCAATTAGCCGCTCAGTCGTTTAACTGAGAGCTCCGCCACCGCTGCTGAGTGCGTGTGAATCTAGCGATACGACCGCGAGCGCATTGATCATGGCATGTAGTCAAGTTCTTACATGTTAGGAATGTCCTTATGATCCTGCTCGCACCAGTCACATATCTTCGTCGTGCATACACGTCAAGTAATACCAAATTTGGTATATGTGAAGCAAGTAATGCGATCGCGAGCGCATTATGATCAAGACACGTAGTCATGCTCTTACATGTTAAGGATGTCATGATTATCCTTTTTGCACCTTCGTCATTTATTCGTGTCAAGTAATGCGAAATTTGATATATGTGAAGCTAGTGAAACGACCGCGAGTGCATCGTGACCTTGGCATGTTGTCATGTTCTTACATGACACGGTGGTCATGACTGTTATCTTTGCACCAGTCGCATAAATTCTTCATTCATTCACGTTCCATAATACCAATTTTGGTGTATGTGAAGCTATCGAAATGACCGCGAGCGCAACATGAGCATGGTATATAGTCATGTTCCTACATGAGACACTTGTGATGATTTTCATGCTTGCACCAGCCATATACCTTCATCATTCATTCACGTCACGTAATACCAAGTTTAGAGTATGTGAGGCTTGCGAATCGACCACGATCGCCTCATGAGCATGGCATGTAGTCATGTTCTTACATGGCACGCCTGTCACTTACGTCGTCATGCAGTCATGTAATATCATACCAAGTTTTGCCATATTACCTAGGGGCTAAAGCACTCGACTGCTGACCCGCAGGTCGCGGGATTGAATTCTGGCTGCGGCGGCTGCGTTTTCGGTGGAGGTGAGAACGCTGTAGGCTAGTATACTTGGATTTAGGTTAACGGTAAAAAACCCCAGGTGGTCGAAATTTCTGAAGCCCTCCACTATGGCGTCTCTCATAATCCTATGGTGGTTTTGGAACGTGAAACCCCACATATCATTCAATCAATCAATCAATCAATCAAATCAGTTTTGCTATATATCATTTGAAGGAAACCACAGCAGGAGCAGCATTACCATGTCATATAAATCGTAATATTCATGACACACATATCATGATTCTTATTTTAATACTAGTCACTTATGCTTGTAATACACTCATGTTCTGCCATACCACCTTTGGTATAGATCTAATTATCCAATGGCCAGGAGAGCTAAAAGTCATGAATGAAGGGATGGACGGACGGATGAATGGAGAGACAGATTGAATGAATGGAATGGATTGATGGGTGGGTGGGTGGATGGAAGGATACGGTCAAACTCGCTGAGGTTTGCTAAGAAAAGCGTCGCATTGAAAATTCATTGCTTATTACAAAATCGCAGATTTGGATCTGTATAACAAAGGAGGATTAAATCTACAAAACAAAAATGCGAGCAAATGATTCAACATCCCTCCAAATTATGCTTAGTGCTCACCAGCATCAATAAACGCAGCGCGTTGCAAGCTCACTTTCAACGTGGCTTTCGGAATGACAACCAGCCCGAGTATACACCTCCCTGGGAATTCACCTCCATCACATATCGTAAGACAACAAAATTACGGCGCACCGATAACTCAGGTACAATTAAAGAACGCTCCGTCATCGAAGCATCATACGCTACTACCCGCAAACTATACACAAAAGCAGCTATCCTACAAAACGGCAGAAGGACATCATTCCTGAGGACTACGCATAATTTTGTCAGAGGACACGAGTGTTATCTATCTACGGAAGCCACTCTTTTTGTGATAGAACTTGAAGCCATCCATGACGCAGTTCAGGATGCCATCTCTAAGCTGCCTACAATTAGGCAAATGGACGTATTCACTGATTCTTTACCTGGTATTAAGGAGCTCAAGAAAGTTCAGAAGGCGATGGAAATCTGCTAGACGATTCTTAAGATGAACAACAATACAGCTACTTGCGTCAAGGTACACTGGATTCAAGGCCATGCTGTGAACGCACACAACATTGCTGCTGACCAGCAGGAGCACTGCCTTCCACATATAGACCTTCTAGCTATTCCTCTTCCATCTCAGCCCCTAACTCACTCTATACCCGTAAAAATGTCATCTCGCAGGATACAGGTGCTCTATTTCTACCGTGTGTCTGCTCTCTCCTCCCTCGCCTTACTATGGCGGAGAAAGTTGTGCTTACAAGGCTTCGGGCACGGGTGGCCTTTACACCGCCTGTTATATCATCATAGAACTGGTCGCATTTACCAGTTGGTGATACGTGTTCCTGTTGAACCACTTCAGTGATACAAGAAAATGCATAGCACCTTATATGACTTGGACCACCTTATCAACCCCGTGTGCATACCACTGCCCATCACTCTTCATTATTTGTGCAAACATCAATAGAATGGAACGATCTTCCTGCTGACGTCGTGCTCCACTCCAGCATCGCCCATTTCAAAGAAGCCATCGAACAAATCATCTGTTTGTGAACTGTCTACCCCCTCATGTGACACCAATTGAATGGGGCCCTTCAGGTATTATAAATAAATAAATTAATTAATAAATATGAACTTGTCAAGGGTTACAGCCTGAACGCTCACGTCACCTCCTTCAAGCCTGCCTTCGCTACAGCGACACAGCCAGTTACAACCACTGCACACATGACAACATATTCCGCAATATACTACTTCAATTCATACACAACACCGGCCGAACGGCACCCATTTAATAAACATACATGCAAAAATTTTATGACTTAAAGCAAGTCTAAGTGGCAATAAAAGAAATTCGGCAAATCCCATTTGCCTGGGAATCCACTTTGTGCGAAGCATGCGGAAGATTGGTGACCATGTAGCAATTTTTTTATTGAGTGACATGTCATGAAATAGCACTAAATTAATGTACAAATGTCGCACACAAAGACTTATGTTGAAGAGTTGCAGATATTTATGTAACTAGTTGTTTGCACTTGTGCAACGTTGCCATCTGGAACATGCGTATCAGCAGCACCAGAAGCTAATATTAAGCATTGATGCTCGCGAAGATGCTCGCCCTGGACAATGCTACATAAATGAACTTCAGCGCACAGAAACTAATCACATCTGACGTTAACCCGACGTGACGGCTGTACCAAATAGTACATATGTATTGTTTATAAAATTGGGTACGCAGCACTGAAACCGCTATTATCGTTATACGAAGATTAGCGTCTATTTGAAAAGTAGTTCCTAGACCTAGCGTAGCTCTGCGGTAAAATGCTCCAATGGTACCCAGAATGCTTGGGTTCGATTACAGCTGGCACTCGTCGGATTGACGCTACCGACGTCGGGTATTTCTTAACATTCGCGCGTAAAAATTACCCATGTGTGTTGTCGTCGTTCCTGAGCACGTACAAAGTGTCAATCACCTGTGGGACATACCCGCAAACCAGTGGCACATACCCACCCGTGGGCATGTGCCACTGTTTGTCGGGAAGTGTTTGACGACGTACGCGACAGGATCGTGACATTACTCTTGTCTTGACAAGCGCGTAGTATTCGTCAAACCATCTTACCCTCTCATATTAATTTTGGTTCATACCAAGTAAACGAGGTGACCACGAGAAAATTCAAACGTAAGCGGCTAGATAGATAGATAGATAGATAGATAGATAGATAGATAGATAGATAGATAGATAGATAGATAGATAGATAGATAGATAGATAGATAGATAGATAGATAGATAGATAGATAGATAGATAGATAGATAGATAGATGCGCTGAAAGTCACGAAGTTCGCTATAAGAAATGCTTCGCATTGAAAAAGCAGCCCCTGTCAAAGGTTCAACAGTACCGGTAAAATCATTTCACAGGTGCTGTTCACACGTGATTGTGCATAGCTGGCAACCTTGAAAACAGTGAAGTTTGTAAAGCATTAACAAGGTAGGATGGCCAAAAATAAACAGGCGGATCGTTTTTCTTTGGGTATGTCCTATACACCCATAAATGATAGCTTTTTTAGATGTCGGTGACCACACTAGCGCTTGAAGTTATTCTGGCATCAGTAAGCGAGGAACAAAATGTACTGTGCTTCATGTGTGACAGCCCCATCTAAACCGTATCACACTTTTTTGCACAGCTACATTGCAGTGAGGCGGAGGTGGTTTAAGCAGCATTTTGCGCGGGGAAGAAATCACCAATATCATTTCGAAGCACATCCCTGTCCCTTCTTTTCCTTTCTTTTACGGTTTAGGGCACAGCATGTCAGCTCACTTGGAAGGCGCGTTCAACCAGGTATTCGCACTGTCTACGGCTTATGGGTGGTGCGCAATCTAAACCAACAAGGCGGTCTGGAGGCTGATATCGACCAAGTAGAAGGGCATAGAAGCGTGCTGTGGAACTTCCTTTGACAAATGTGATCACGCCAAGCCGCTTTTGTGACGCGGCACCGTGTTCCACGTTGAAATAGATTACAAATACACGTAAAATGAAGGATAAGTTAGTGGAAATTTGCAAAAAACAACAAAATTATATGGTGGCGAAGATGAAGCCTCAGCACAATTTGTGAGCATCAATCACCGCTTCATTATGCGCTGCACTGACCTGCTTGTATCCGCAGACATCGTGCGGTTTTCTATGAATAGATGCTGCGACGTACACACCATTTGCGGCTGTCATGCCAGTCTCTGCCGATTAAACAGCGGCTGCATTATTTTATGTAGTGTGGCCCAGCTCACGCACACGGTGTCTTGAAAAGCCTCATGGGTAGATTACAAGGGCGAAAGGGGTAGAAATGCACGATTTATGCCATACGCGACGCTTAGTCACTCACGAAAAAAAGTGTTTGAAGCTGTAATAATGTGAAAGAAAACGGGTAATTAGATGAGTTTTTAAACTTGAATCATTTCGTTCACCAGATTACAACGTCAGGATTTATTTTATGTATCATGAGCATTAAGGTCGTCATAAATTACTGCGGTGTCGGCCCTTTTGTAAGGAAGTTTTTCCAGTCTTCTGAGCGAAGACACGTGTTTTTTGGGTGAAGGGCTGGATATATGGCTGAAATCTGATAGCGCTCAGGAGATACTAAATTATTTAAGGTTGTCTTAATAATACTATACGTAGCACATAAGCTTCAACAAAGAGGACTTCATAACATCGTGCACCTGATTTATGAATGATGTTCCGAACAGCAAAATTGCACTAAAACACATACACATAGCACGCATACAATAGCGGAGGAGTTTTACAGAGATCTGTACAGTAGCCGAGACAACCACGACCTTAATACTATAAGAACTAGCAGTAACCCAGACGACACCCCACCGGTAATGATAGAAGAAGTCAGAAAAGCTTTGGAGAGCATGCACAGAGGCAAAGCTGCTGGTGAGGATCGGGTAACATCAGATCTGCTGAAAGATGGAGGACAGATTGTGTTAGAAAAACTAGCCACTCTATTTACGAGGTGTCTCCTGACGGGAAAAGTACCAGAGTCTTGGAAGAACGCTAACATCATCTTAATACATAAGAAAGGAGATGACAAGGACTTGAAGAATTACAGGCCGATCAGCTTGCTCTCTGTAGTATACAAGCTATTTACAAAGGTAATTGCTAGCAGAGTAAAGAAAACATTAGAATTCAATCAACCAAAGGAACAAGCAGGATTTAGAACAGGCTACTCAACAATTGACCACATTCATACTATCAATCAGGTAATAGAGGAATGCTCAGAGTATAACCAACCACTATACATAGCCTTCATAGATTACGAGAAGGCGTTTGATTCAGTAGAAATATCAGCCGTCATGCAGACACTGCGGAATCAGGGCGTAGATGAAATATATATAAACATTCTGGAAGAAATCTACAGGGGATCAACTGCTACCATAGTGCTTCATAAAGAAAGCAACAGAATACCAATAAAGAAGGGTGTAAGGCAGGGGGACACAATCTCCCCAATGCTATTCACTGCGTGCTTACAGGACGTTTTCAGAAGCCTAGAATGGGAACAGTTAGGGATAAGAGTTAATGGAGAGTACCTCAGTAACCTGCGCTTCGCCGATGACATTGCATTGCTGAGTAACTCAGGGGACGAATTGCAACTCATGATTACGGAGTTAGACAAGGAGAGCAGAAAGGTGGGTCTTAAAATTAATCTGCAGAAAACGAAAGTAATGTACAACAACCTCGGAAAGGAGCAGCACTTTTCGATAGGTAATAGTGCACTTGAAGTTGTAAAAGACTATGTCTACTTAGGGCAGGTAATAACCGCAGAGCCTAACCACGAGATTGAAGTAACTAGAAGAATAAGAATGGGGTGGAGCACATTCGGCAGGCACTCTCAAATTATGACAAGTAGATTGCCACTGTCCCTCAAGAGGAAGGTATATAACAGCTGTATCTCGCCGGTACTTAGCTACGGAGCAGAAACCTGGAGACTCACAAAGAGGGTTCAACTTAAATTGAGGACGACGCAGCGAGCAATGGGAAGAAAAATGGTAGGTGTAACCTTAAGAGACAAGAAAAGAGCAGAGTGGATTAGGGGACAAACGGGAGTTAAGGATATCATAGCTGCAATAAAGAAGAGGAAATGGACATGGGCCGGGCATGTAGCACGTAGACAGGATAACCGCTGGTCATTAAGGGTCACCAACTGGATTCCCAGAGAAGGGAAGCGGGGTAGGGGGAGACAGAAGGTTAGGTGGGCAGACGAGATTAAGAAGTTTGCGGGTATAAATTGGCAACAGCAAGCACAGGACCGGGTTAACTGGCGGAACATGGGAGAGGCCTTTGTCCTGCAGTGGACGTAGACAGGCTGATGATGATGATGATGATGATGATGACATAGCACGCACGTGGGCACGTTTTCTATTTGCACATATCCAGTTCGTGCTTTCTTTTTCTTCTACCTCTCCTTCTTGGAACGCAATGCAATCAAGCGTATTGCGAGGGAGAAAAATAGCATTACCAACGGCACAACAAGGTCATTCTATTTCTCTTACCGGTGGTTCCAAGGGTGGGGACAAACGCTTGCCACGACCATTTCGGCCCAATTACAAACTTCTGTCTGAACACGGAAGTCAGTTGACGACAGTAGTGACTCTCACGGCTCGAGGGAAGAAGCTGGTATATTGTTTTTGGAGCTGCCTGAAGGTTACCCAAAATCACTATTTCCAGGAATGCACGGGGTGTACCCACCACAAAAGTGAATGGAAGCCGCGCAGACTTGCCTACAGATTACCACACATCAGATCACCAAGCGTATTTTGCATAGGTATACCCCAATAAGGACTATGACAATATTACACTGTAAGCAAAAACTATCCGAGTTTGGGGTCTTTGCGGCTCATGACCTCTGAAAACTCTCTTGCGTTTAAAACTACTACCTCGTGTAGGAGTAAAAAATGGTACATGACATAGTTTTACCACCACCTCTCAGGCAAGTAGTAAAAGGATGTCAAAGTCCAGTTTTACCACGTAGGGAGTTTGCAATCACGTGATTTTTAACCTGCGTTTCAGAGTTTATTACCACGTGACTGCAAGGTGCAGCTGCTTCAGTGGCTTTTGCCCCATACCCCCAACGTGACGCTCTCAGTGAATCCTAAAGGTACGCGAGGGCCACAGATCTTTTTTTTTTTTTTGGCATCGACGTGCCTCAGGACTGACCTCGAGTCAGCGCACTTTCACTGGAACTGGGGGCAGCATAAGCACAACAAGCGAGAACAGCATTCTGTGAACGAAAAAGAAAAAAAAAAAGACAGGGGGATCTCAAAAGAAGAAAAAAGAGAAAAAAACCTGCAGTGGAAAGTTGTACTGCATATTTTCGCAAATTGTTGGCTTTTGCTCGGCGGTGGTGCCTTGGAGACAGACGGTGCAAGAAGCTCGGTATCTGTGTGTCTGGTTGGGCTGATGGTCCTCACGTGTTTCCTACATCGTCAAACGACAGTGCGCTTCCGAGCGCCTCCGAACCGGCACGTCGCGGATATCTCGCTTCCGAGCCGAATCGCCAATATGTGCCGTTGGTAACAAAATCAATCTGGTGTCATCGTCCGTGCTTGCCTACTGTAGAAGCAATAAGCGAAATGCTTCACTCTGTCGTCGGCCCCGAGCCGCGGCCGCCAGTGACCAGTGCACGTGTGTCGCCGGGGCAGGTGAAAGAAGCATCGCTTATATTTTGTTCCACAGTAGGCGATGTCTGCGTGAGTAATGTGCTGCCCGAATTACCCACCTCACGCACCAACTATTCTCAAACATGTAGCGCGAAGCCGATACGAGGCAGACGGAACCAGCAAGCGGCTGCCGGTGAGCACGAAGAAAACCCGGACGGTGGTCTTTCGTTGGAAGTATGCATACACCGCCCCGTCCCAGTAAGATAGCGGTGACGTGTTCATTTGTGTCTGAAAGGATGACGAAATTCGCACAGGATATGTGTTCCGTTATCGCAAGCTGTGTTTCATCGGATAGCCGTGCTCTTTGAAAAGGCCTAGTACGCCGTCGATAAGAAGCTTGTGTGCAGGCGTGCACCGCTCCTCTACGCCCGTTGTGATGAATACGTGCTGCTACTGTGTTTGTACACCGTCGCTCAATGGAAATCATTGAGCCACCATGGTTTGTGCGTACTTATGTGTATTTTATGGGCTTCTGGATCAGCAGTGCTAACACGCGTGGGGCCATGAGCCCGGTGTGCCAAGTAATTATTTGATACTCAAAAAGGTGAGATTGGGTAGATTTATAATAAAAGATCGGTGTGACATTAAGTTCCCTGCAGCCCACCTTAAGTTCACGCTTGCAGCTGCAACCGTTGTTGTTAATCAATGCAAAAAAAGAGCTCTCCTACCAGTCCTACAGGGCCGGCCAAATTGTCGTGCCTGTATATACCGGATTGTCAAAGTGTAGTTGAGCAACGCGTGGAGTCTGTTCGAGTGGTGTATTATTCTGCATTTGTTGTGTGTACGTGTTTGTCTGTATGTAAATCTATGTGTCACCAATTCTGCCGTTTAATAAATTCATGCAATTCTGCTATTTAATAAATAAGTCGACTCTGGGCGAATGCACCCGTCAATTTTTTTTACCACCAGAAATAACTCTCAGAAATCACCTCAAAAATCTTGTGAAGGCAGTAAAAATTTACTCTCTCTATACTAGCTCAAAACCTCACTGGGGTAAATAATTACTCCTCTCCCTACGTTCAAAAACTCAGTTAGCACGAGAGTAAATTTTTACCTCGATAGTAGGTGGTAAAAAAAACCCAGGAGAGGTAGTGTGCTAGAGGACAAATGGTTTACCCAGTTTTTGAGGTTGTTTCAGGTCATTTTCGTTTAGTGTGTACTCTGCGAATCCGATTCGCGCTCCGTGGCACGGCGCACGTATGTTGGATATTGCCGCTCATTGATGAAAAAGGCTAACTACAGCTCTTCGTCTGCATAATGGGTGTTGGGGGCCCACACTAGCAACGTGATCCGCCTCGAGGCATTTTTCTATCTGTCCGCTGTGCGGCGCGACCGTCTGCGGACAGTGCGAGTAGTAACAACTGTGCGCATTCACCGGTCTGGTTGCGCCACTGTACGCACGATGACGGAATTTGAGACAGGAAGGTATTTTTGTGCTCGATGGCAACTCCGGTGCTTGCAAACCGTAAAGTTTTTTTTTTTTTTTTGCCCACGGAAAACACGGCATACCATTCCTGAGTTTTCAATGTGCCTAGCCGCGTTTGCTGAATACGAAATTCATGTTTCCTGTATAGTGTGCACGGCAACGCGTTTTTTTTTTTAAATTTGAATGCATTTCTTGGTAGGCCTATGTCAGGCATCTGGCGTTGTCTGCGTCTTGGCAGCTGTTATTTCTCCGCTGACACTCACTCTCCCATAGCCGTTAGCCCCGAGAAGTTGCAGTGGTTCCACCTGGTGGGAGGCTTGCAAGACGTCATGGCCCGGACACTTCGAATCTTGCTGTGGCGCGCGTATACATAGCGCGCTCGCTCGCTTCAAACGCCGTTGCGCTACCAGCGTTCATTTTTTGCTTGCCTCACGCTTAAAATAAATGACGGAAGTAGCATGGACGATGTAAAACAATGAAAAACTGAGTTTTCTTTCAGTGGAACCGCCAACGGTGCCTGCGCTCCAGCGCACGTACGTACAAGCTTTGATGAAGTTTTTTATGTTGTCGCGCTGCTTACTTAGAAGATGGGTTTGATTCTCGGCTGCGGTAGCCGCACTCCGACGGGGATGAACAGCAAGATGTGCAGCAAGTTGAATAAATTCGAGATGACCACAATTACTCTGCAGCGTGGCTCGCAATCACGTCGCCCCTCTGAAACGTATACGAAAGCGTATACGCTGTCAATTCACTTCGTAGAGGCTGGCGCATGTCAAGCGATGTAGAGCGCGCTGGTTGTCCATCTGCCACAATGGTCATTTTCTTGTCAATATGAGGTCAGACGCGGAATAGAAAGCCGATGTAAACGTCCCCACGTTCCTGTTCACAAATGACGCACGAAACGTACTCACAGGTACACGTGCATGTGAATAAGCGTCTCAGTTGTTACTTCGCTTGGTCTGAAAAGCGCACGCTTATCGCAAGCGGAGACTACAATGATTGCAGTGACAGTTGTGGGCCCGGTAACTATAACATAATCGTTCCATGTAAAGCCCGAGGCCAGCCAAGAGGTACGATCTTCCCTTCTTCTCCACCGCGAGATAAGGAGGCAAAAAAGGGCAAAATACGCAACTAAGCGGGGCAAAATACCCATGGAAGATTGGAGTACGCACCGCCACGCTATGTGGCGACGCGCGTTCATTGCGCCATCTTGCTAATAATGCTGAAAACAGCATTCCCCCTGAGATGCCCGTCAGCAGCGGTAAGCGGTAGATATAAATAGCTTGCCGGCGCAGTGGTTAAACAGCTTGCCCCGCACTCACGATTCAAAGGACCGCATTTCGATTACGCGCGCCAGAGTCTTTCACTGGATTTTTTTTATCTTTATGTGATTGATGATTGATCGATATGTGAAGTTTAACGTCCCAAAACCACCATATGGTTATGGGAGACGCCGTAGTGGAGCGCTCCGGAAATTTCCACCACCTAAGGTTGTTTAACGTGCAACAAAATCTGAGCACAGGGGCCAACAACATTTCCGCCTCCATCGAAAATGAAGCCGCCACAGTCGGGATTCGATCCCACGACTTGCGGATCGAAAGCCGAGTACCTTAGCCATAGACAACCGCGGTATCTTTATACGTTTAGATAGGTATTCATATACGGTGAATGACGCCGACGTCGACACCGGCGGCGAAATCCAGCCGAGAGTGTCTATATAAGTGCCATCACAATAATAAATAGGTTATTACGTGCTCTTTGAGTAAGAAATCATTTTAACGTGAAGCTAGAAGCGTCTGCGAGGTATACTAATTCAAGTCACGTTCAGAACTCACGTATCTCATCACTTTCTCGCATCCAGCACTTTCAGACGCGTCTGCGAGGTATAAAAATCCGAGACACGTTCGAAACTCACGTATCCCGTCATTCCCTTGCATCCAACATTTTCTTTACAACGCGGAAAAAATAACAGCGCTAGACCTATCGTACAGGAAACAATTCTGTCCGTGGTTTCTGAACGTGCTCTACATCTCAGTGTTCATATTTTGGGGTTCCAGCCCATAATCTAAAATAGGTTATTAAAATAATTAATAATTAGCATGGAAAAAAATAAAAAATAGCCTGAGTATCTACAGGCTAGTGCGAGTAATACGCATTGGGTTCAATTCGCCACTGAAGTGTCTTTCATGTTCGAATTCTTGGCTCATGTTATGTGGGGCACCCTGTATATTAAAAACGTTCACTGCACAGAGTTCATACTGACAATAAAATGATAATTGTGACAGATCGACAACCAGCGCACTCTCCATTGCTTGACAAGCGCCAGCCCCTACGAAGTGAATTGACATAGCACTCACTATCTCAACCAATCAAAATCATCAGAATTCTATTTATCGCAATTGACACCACTTCTTCGGTGTGTCACAAAATGTTAAAGATTCATAAATTACAGTCCTATGGTTTCGAAAAACCAAATCGTTAGCGGGAGCTGAGACGCGTCTTGAAAGGTGCTAGAAATCAAACGAGCGCTCTCAAGTCCACACCTAATAATTCATAAATTACAGTCCTATGGTTTCGAAAAACCAAATCATTAGCGGGAGCTGAGACGCGTCTTGAAAGGTGCTAGAAATCAAACGACCGCTCTCAAGTCCACACTTAATAATTCATAAATTACAGTCCTATGGTTTCGAAAAACCAAATCATTAGCGGGAGCTGAGACGCGTCTTGAAAGGTGCTAGAAATCAAACGACCGCTCTCAAGTCCACACTTAATAATTCATAAATTACAGTCCTATGGTTTCGAAAAACCAATTCATTAGCGGGAGCTGAGACGCGTCTTGAAAGGTGCTAGAAATCAAACGACCGCTCTCAAGTCCACACTTAATTCATAAATTACAGTCCTATGGTTTCGAAAAACCAAATCGTTAGCGGGAGCTGAGACGCGTCTTGAAAGGTGTTAGAAATTAAAAGAGTGCTCTCACGTCTGCACTGCTTAGCTCAAGTCTTTCCGCCTCAAATTGTAGAGCGGTATTTTGTGGTGCGCAACAAAAGCAGAAGTACATAAGACCCCCCCTTTTTAAAGACGATAGTCTTTCTTGGACACCTTCCACGCAAAACTTTCTGTATGTATGTATGTATGTATGTATGTATGTATGTATGTATGTATGTATGTATGTATGTATGTATGTATGTATGTACGTCCGCCCTTAACAATACCACAGACGGCGCCAAGCGTTACCCAGAACCGCCAACACCATCCACAGCGCCCACCAATATTGATCAAGTTTTAGTGTTCATACTTGTGCAATCGTGAATTGAAAACTAATTATTGCGCATATATGAGGCACCATAACAACACGTCTATATTCTGTATGTGTGTCTTTATACTAGAAGAGGCATACATAGGTAATTCTAAGAACTGTAGCGTTTATCGAGCCGCGATGACACTGCAACACTTGCACTAAAAGGCAAGTGTTTCCAACACTTTTCTAAGACGACACGGTGGTGGCACCTACCAGTCGCCTTGCGTTCTACACCTTATCGCCTCCGACATGGGCGCGCACACCGCACCCTTCGTTTTCCAAGATAACTGCCAGATAGCGCTCATGTTTTACGTGTGACTTGACTCGATGTGCTCGTTCGCCTCCGCTGCACGCTCGAGGCTCTCTAACGCAGTGCGTACCATTCAGCAATTTGCTAACGCAGAACATCAAATAAGCGTTTTGTTAACTCTCTCCAGACGCAAGACTATTGTCTTTCGACGATATTTGCAGAGTAACATTCAGATACGGGGCCAATGTTTTAACCACAGCGCCTTTTAAGTTTCTATCTCGAGCACAGATTTCGGGTGCTGAGTAGACTTGCTCGAGATCGCATAGCGGTTTCCTAAAAAATTATTTGAACTACTTTACGTTGACGATGTATCTCTGCTTGTCGAAAAAAAAGTTTCGCACAAAAGCTGTTATTGCTCGAATGATACTTAAAGCAGCGCAAAAAGATAAGAACAAGAAAATAAACACCACAAGACAAGCGTCAACCGACAACTCAATTTTATTTCAGAAATCTGTGTACTCTATAAAAAAACAGCATGCTAATCGTGTCCTACACACTCGTAATGAAGTCGAGGAAACCAAAGGAAGAATGTCCGGTTCTTGGCTATATGTAGCACTAAAAGTGGAACCTGAATAGGTGTGTAGGCTAAGGTAATACGCTTGCCTTTGGCATGTATTATCGCCTTGCTTTCAATACCCTCTCCGCGCTGCTGCAGCTTCAATTCAAAGTGACCCAACTTGGCTCTCATCGCACGACTCTATAGAACACCTGCACACCTGTTGCTCAAAACACAGTTCATTTTTTATTTGTGTTTCGTTTGCGCTACTTCACATGTCGCTTTTTTTAAGATGCTCTGAAATGTGGCCTCTGTATGAGCGTCAGTGCAAGTTTAACGACGGTAGGCGGTAAGGAATAAGGTTGCCATCGACATTTGTCCGCGCTCACCATTCTAGTTCCTTGACGATGGTACCTGCTCAGCGCCTTATAGTCAGTGTTAATGAATCGCATGGCATTGAGCGGGCCGGTTGATTGGCAATCTGAAAACACGCTACAAAATAAGTACCTTTTCGCCTCAAGTAGGCCAAGCTCACCTGCGTCATGAGCCTGTCGGCTCCAGTTCCTTCTTCGTCCTTGAAGACAATATCCGCATTGTAATTGGGCACGAGGTCCCTGAAGCGTTTGTGGCCGCGATCCACGCGTCCTTCGGGAAGTCCGCTAGCCGCGAGCATGTTCTCGGGTACGTTGGGCACGTGCTGCTTGAACACCAGCGGCGTCAGCTTGCGCGGACTGCGCCGGCGGCCGCCGCCGGGCCCGGGAGAGCAGCCTCGCACCGCGCACGGCAGCAGCAGCAGCAGCAGCAGCGCGGAGCACCGGACCGTGCCGGGGGGGTCGTGGCGCATCCTCAGGGCCGCCTGCGGACCATCGCCGCACGAGCTCGCGCGACTCGCATCTTTCGGCGCTGCGACGCGCTGCACGCACATTGGCTCACCCAAGCACCACCCTCGGAATCACGTGACATGGGCGCTGGTACAGCACGCTGGGACCGCCCCGCCGCTCATTCGCCACCTCCTCCTCGCCGCGAGGCGCCGCTTTCTCGAGCTCTTTCCCCAAATCGTCGGTGAAAAAATATCGACCGCTTACTTTTTGTGATATATATATATACTGCCCGACCCGAAAGGGGGACTTGTACAGTGGTTGAATACGGAAATAACGGTTGGACATACTGCAAGCGCTCAAGAGCTCCTGCAGGAGCAGGGTCAAGAAAATACCTACGAAAACACAATACATACACGAAATAACAAGCAAATAGACACATTGTCACCAGCTCACAACTCCAAGTGGGCACATTGTAATAAGCTCATGAATGATTTAACGGCGCTACAACATACAATATTATTTCCTAATCTGTTCCAGTATTCAATAGCTGACAAAAAAAAAAGGACATCCACGATCTAAATTTAAGTTGGTTTATTGTTGTAGAATGGTTCAGACGGATTCAGTGTTTAGTGGCGTCCAACAGGTAACGAGAATGTGATATGCGGAAGTGACCATGATATCATTGGTAGAAAAATTTTAGTCGCCAGTTAATTATGCATTGTGGAAGAGGTTTAAAGTTTGCGTTAGCGTGCAAGCCTGCAGAAGAGGATTTCCTCAAGAAATCTGATTATATATCACTGTTAGCAAACGACCGCCTAAAACAACGCATATAAGGCGGAAAGTAGGTCAAATTACCGACGCATATAAATGGATCTCTAAGCGACCCACTTATACGGCTTTCTTATGCGGCCCTTGGCTGTGGGGCTCTTTTTTATGTGGCCCATGGCTAAGCAGCCTAAGTTCATGCGGCTCCTCTAAATGTGAGGCCATATCGCTGCTGCAAGACCGTTTAGAAGTGACCGTTTAATGTAACGCATATCTTCGATCTAGTTGAGCGATATTTCAAGTAAACCCTGTTTCGCTTACACACGGTACAATATGCCGCCAACATATATGGGGCTCTTCTCGCAGTTTTTTTTTCGAAAGAAAAAAGGATCACACAAGACAAGCGCACTGCACTGAGTAGTCATAAACCACGTATGAACAACGCGTGTACACCTCACCGCGGGGAGAGGTGCGGAGATGGTATGCGCACTGCGCCGCCCGACCACTTATCTTCGGTGATTCTGCTACGAGTTAACGCGCACTTGTGCCCGCCAACCCTCGCGGGCGTCGTGTCTGCGCGGAGGTGAACCATAAACGGCGCGTGTGAATGGCCGGCATCACACAGCAGCCGAACATTCCCTGTTGCGCCGAGAAAAGCTTTTTGCGATGGACCATGGAGGACAGAAGTCGGTACATAATCACTTTGAGAAGTGCATATACGTAGCAGTCTGCCGTGTCCTTCTTGAGCATCATGTTGATGCTGGTGTGGGATAATATTGCGTATCTCAGTTAATTAGATTAAAAACATATTTGCTTATTCGTTAAACACATGCGTTTGATGTTGTGCAAGGGACCAGCTTTGACATGGCTTATTTCTGTCTGAGGGAGGGGAAACGTTGTTCTTGAGTCGAAAGTATACAACGAGCCTTCGCGGTAAAAGAATGTGGTGACCACATTGACAAACGATGCCGTGGAATTGTCGTGCTGTGGAGGTGCACGGCGCGTCAAAGGTTGCTCGTGTTTGATCGACAAACGGTGAAACGTAGTGCTTGACTGGCGCGCACATGAATTCATTCCGTCGAACATATTTGCTTTTTGAAGTGCTGCGCGTCAAAAAAAGCGAGCAATGCTTGGAATCGATATAGCTCGTGCTTAGATTCTGGCTCCGAGGCTTAACTATATTTACAAGTCAAAAGTGCCTTAGGCGTGCGCAGGGTACGAGTTCATATCACTCTATCGCCGGGGCTCCGTTTGCTGCACCCTCGCCCATGAGCCATAACAATAAGTCGGATAACATAACAATTAACACAAAGTTAGCAAAATTGCACAATTAATGTTGCTGTTAAATGTAAATAACAACCCCGAACATAATGTGCCCTTGTTTTTCACCGAGAAATGACGACGCACCTCATTAGAGTACACTCTAAGCCGAAATTCGGCAAAGTTGGATTAACTGCAGTCGTTAAACCAACGGACGAACTGTTGGTCCAACAGGGACTAAATGCGTGACAGTGCGCGAAGGGACCAACGGGGAGGGCAGCTGCGCCGCGATCGCCTCCTGTCGATGCTGCACTGCAATGCTCGGCGATCACGAAAGCAAGTCATATCGACGCGACTGTTATAGCGAAACACTACGGAACGAATAGAAGATGTCATGACAGGCAAGTACAACGCGCAGTCAATGCTCACAGCAAGCGCCCTCGCGTTTCCACCATGCCGGCTTGGGCGGGTCGAAATAAAGTGAAAGTGGCAAGGCGGATAACTCGATCGCTTCAACGTGCTGAATTAGTTGGAACTGCGAAGTACACTGACAACACCAATAAAAGTGAGCAGTTCGTCAGCGGTAGTGTACACAGTAAAAATTTTTACACCCAGTAGGGTGTAAATGAGCTTGTCCCGTGGACGACACCCTAAGAGTGTTAATTCAGCACCTTCCAAAAAGTCTGCTTTACCATGCACCCTTAGAATAGGGTGTACATGTAAAAAAACTGTAGGGTGTTACCAAAACACCCTTAAGGAAGCGTGCCTTCGATGTCCATCACTTTTTTAGCACCCTCTGAGGAGGGTGCGAGAAGGGTGCACAAGGGTGTTGAGTGCCCATGGCAGGGGTGGCAGTATTCTTTTAGACTGCACTAATAGATATCAGCATGCACTGATTACACACTACTTGAAGAAAGTGGTTCTGATTATCGATGGTGCGCCACCTGTCGAGCTCCATTTATTGCGTGTGGGCAAAAATATAAACGCGTACAATCATGTATGAACTTGTGCTGGATCTATATATACTTCACAGTATATGCATAATGCGCGTTACAGAAAATGAAGCCTTGCTGCCCTTGCATATTGCGTTTATTTATTGGCAAATAAAACATAAACTTTTCTTCTGCCACACAACTTTTTCACCAGATATATGTTCTCGTATACGTACACTACACAAGCAACACCTCAAATGTTGATTATATTTTTTCAGTTTCACTTTATTGACAATTCTTTGCAACATACAATTACACTGGTTTCAGTTTAGTATACTGCTTCAAGTACATAGAGACTACAAATGAAGTGCACGCTAATATATCCCTATAATTCTTTCAAGTATCTACAATCCCAGTGGTTTCCAGTTTAATACTCCTTCGTGTACACAACCGGTTAATAGGAATGAAATACAGGCAAATATATACTTATGATTCTTTCAAATATATACAATCACCATGATTTCACTATATACGCCTTAATGTACACAATCGTTTTCAAGAAGTGATGCACACAAAAATATATATGGATAGTGTTTTCAAATGTATACATTCACAGTGGTTTAAGCTTTGTATTCCTGGATGTATAACAATCGGTTATGAGAAACGATGTACATGCAAACATATACGGGTTTTCGCACATATAACATTAGCGAATACTTAAGACACAATACAATGATCAGAAACACAATAAGCTAAAAACGAACACAAAACTGAGTCAGGACACAAAAAACAAAGGACGTAATGCATAATTATGGCTAATGACACAGCTGGGTCACTTTATGCCAAATGTCCCAGCCATTTTGGCAACCATTTCAAATGTATTCGAAAAACTCGTGCTGCTTTGAAAATAGTGAACTTCTGGAATATTTAGGAGAGGAATAATATTTGGTCCCGTGGGCTGCCTTCTGAACTTCCTGGAATGCCGTCTAGGTGTTGTATGTGAAAAATTTATTTTGAAAGCACCGCTCCTTCTTTCCATACGAAACTCGGTCTACGTGTTACGGAACAATAGCCTAATTTGGGCGAGTTGGTTCATCGTGGTTGTGTGCTAGTCACAGCGCGACAACTTTAGGAAGAGACAGAAAGGACAGGAAAGAGCACCGACTGTCAACTGAATTTAATGAATGTGCTACGAGCGCTTTTATACGGAGTACAAGAACCGTGTTCATGCGCGACGGCACGTGTGAGCACTACAAAATAATCTTAACTGTGAAAAGAATACTCCCTCTCGGAAAGGATAAGTGAACGTGTAGTGATGCACTGATCATTGGTTTACCTGATAAAAAATACTTCTACAAACGTGAAATTGGCATTAAGTAAACCTATTCTCGTGACGAATGGGGCAAGATTGACTGTTCCTGTTGTTGTTTAGTACACACACTTTTGAAAGCTCGCAAGGGGTGGAAAACAACACGCTAATATCATATCTGCTGGCTATTTTTTTAATTGTGATACATGTGATGTGGTATAACATGCAATGGTTTTGGTCATTGTTTTTGTTGGTCCTGTCCTCTTTAACTTTACTTTCTGCAGGAGGGTTTTTACAAACGGGTGTGATGATTCTGTTGGGATACCCAGCATCTTTTAGTCTTTTAATCTGGTTTTTAAGCCTGACCTCACCCTTGTGCTAACATGACTTCTGAAGGGTGGCCTGAATACATGTGGTATCAATTGCTCTTTCTACTAATTTCTTAGCCCTCCTGGGCTCATAGCACCAGCCAATACCCCAACCGCATCATCACACTTGTTTGCAAAACCTTCCTGCCGAAAGTAAAGTTAAAGGAAATAGGACCAAAAGAAAAAGAGAACGACCAATGACCTTGCATGTTACACTGTACTACGTACATAAGGTGTCTCACAATTTTAGGAAAAGAGCCAGCAGATATGACATTGTTCTTTTCCACCCCTTACAAGCTTTCAAAAGTGCATGTACTTACAGCAACAGGAATAGTCAATCTTGCACCAATCGTCACTAGAATAGGTTTACTGAATGCCAATCTAATGTGTATGAGATACCGCTAACATGTGGAAAAGTAAACATAGGACAAACTGGGCAATGCTTCAATGATCAAGCAAGACAGCATGCTATAAATGTTAAGAAGGGCTATAGTAGTCTCATGGCCGGACACCGTAAAGAATGTAAGTGTAGTCCTAGGTTTCATAAAACACGGTTTTTGAAAAAAAAGCAAGCAAAAAATGAGAGATTTTAGAACTCTTTATCAGGAATGCCAAGGATCAATGCATCAGTACACCTTCATTTATCTTTTCCGAAAAAGAGTATTCTTTTCTCGGTTAAAATTATTTTGTCACGGTCACACATGTGTTCTTGCAGATGAGCCCTGGTCTTGTGCTCAGTATAAAAACACTTGTAGCACCTTCAATGAAATTCAGTTGACAGCGCTCTTTCCTGTCCTTTTTGCGATAAGATTTTTATTATAGAAAAAATTTCATTTTCTTACAGTTTAGGTATAATGATGAGTTTTCATTGTATCACAACATGGAGCAAATTGCATCTCAATACGGACAAAAATCACGATTTTGTGAAATTCGTGATATTTTCTCGCATATTTCAGCAGCTTGAGAGGTATAAAGATATTTTTTCTTCAAAATAAACTTTCTGTGGAGTAAGTATTCACTGCTCAGATATTCATACAAAGTGCAATATTGCAATAAAAGATGCAAACATAACACATTTTGGCTTTATTCTTGGAAGCGAATGTGGCAAAAAAATTGCACTATTATTATTGAGCTTCAAATACCCTAGAGAAGCACATTTACTTAACACGTAGACCGAATTTGCTTTAGAAAAATTGAGCGGTAGTTTTAAAACAAAATTTTCCACAAACAGCACACAGACGGCATTATGCAAGGAAGTTATAAGCCAGCCACATGAACAAAACTTTGTTTCTCGCTGAAATATTCTAGCAGTTCACTGTTTTCAACGCAGTAAGTCAGCACATTTTTTTTTTCAAATACAATTCAGATGGTCGCCAAAGTGGCTGGGATGTTTGGCATGGAATGGTCCAGCGATATTTAAGCAAAATAAATTACACAAATAACAATATTTGTTCATCTACCATGACCACACTAGAAAAAGTTGTTCAGGCATTTTGACACTAAAATTTTCAGCGTCGTACTACCTGAACAACTTCTTTGATAAACTCCAAACTCACGCCGAGAAAAAGCCGCTCAATCACGGTGGTTGTTAAAGGCCTTGCTACCGTAGACAATGTTGAAAATTAAAAAAATCAACTCATCAGTGCTGTCACTCCTTCTTCGTCATTACCGACACGGAAGATTTTTCGGTTATCCATGTGGAGGTTCAGGAAGTAGGCTTGCTCTAGGCTAGGGCCGGGGTAGACACGCAGGACGTCAGCGGCACCCTCTCATCCTGTAATAAGAGCAAATATGACTTCTCATGAAAGGATGTTCGTGCTGTTCTGGCAGGATCATATATAAAGAATGTGTAGTGTGTATCCTTCGAAATGGCGTGTAATTGGCATTACACTGAACTCGAAGCATACAACTCATACATTCCAATAATTTCGTATGATAAAGATAAGAGTTTTCCAGCATACAGCAAATTCCCGAAATGAGGTGAAGTGTAATACTACAGCTCAAAATGGCACTTACGAAAGCCTGCACTCACCTAAGAATCAAATTCCTTCTAGGGTAGTGAGCCAGTGTGAAAAACAATTCTTAAAGTACAACTTTCAGAAAATGTAGCATTAATCAAAACGCACAAGAAACTTACCTCTTCATGTACAAACAGTGAAGACATCTCTGCTTTCTCTTTTACATGAGAACAAATGATCTTGGGCGTGGCACTAGTGAAGAGGTCTGCAAAAAAAAGTAAAAGATTTACTGACTTTAATCACGCCTCTAACAATCTGAGGAATTGTTACAAGTCACCAATCAGTGCGATTCTGACTGCCTCTGTAAGGGCATCAAAAACGAACAATTTTCTCGTTCTTTCTACCCTCACAAGACGCTCCGTCAATGGAATCTAATCCAAATTTGACGCTGTGCTTCCTATTTGCCTGCTTTCTAGACGTAGGGCTGCGAACATGTGTTTTGTGCACCTAATCTAGCACAGAAGTTCGTCAATTATAATTAAATCATCTTAATTCATTGTAATTTGATAAAAGATGTGATAGCCCGTTCAGTTTTTTAAAGAGTTGCGGGCCTGCACTAGGCACTGCCTAGCATGTATGAAAGTATTTCTTTAAAACATTTTTTTCAAAGCTTGCTTTCAGAAAAAGCGTCTGGCATATTTCGACAACCAAGCCCATCCTCTGATGGCAATCAGGGGCACGCTATTAGCGATTATTGACCACGGGATTTACAAACGCAACCCGAGCCTAAATACCCAGGTAAACACAATCAAGCAAGTAGGAGCGCTCGAACGACACCAACGCGCGCGGACGCCGTCTACGTTGCAGCAGCCATGGCTTATGCTAGAGCTACCGCACATAGCTCCCACAGTCATGTATACTCTCTCGATTCTGTTATAACGCCGAACGTTATCGCAGATGAAGGCAAAGCACGAAAACAGCAAACAGAAACGAGGGAAAACAACGCACGGCTATGGACACAACAACGCGCCTTTGGAAGCCTGCTAGATCTTTCCTTGTTGCTGGTGACACTTGTCCTAAATAGCTTAAAAGGCCGAGGCGCACGTGCTGGGAGCATCGCGGCATATCAGCACCTCAAACTATACCGTCTTTAAGCAAAAAAAGCCATTTCGTACAGTGCGCCTCTGCACATATTTTTTTCTTTTACTTTCTTTTTTTACGCTTACACCTACAGAAGCACGTTGCACATGTGAGTATTAATAGGAATGTTATTACGATGTAGCCCAAAGCACATCTTAAAACAATATCAATCACTTTGTGCAGTGTAGAGACAATGTGCGATCAGCAACTAATCCCGCCCTTGTTGAGTGATCACATCAATCACTGTATGAGTGATGCAGGCACTTACACAACATCGCGCATAGCAGTGTGAACTCGTTAGGTCACACGTTTAATCGGGCATCTGCAACAGGCCCGCGAACGCATGCTGTTGTAAATGGCTGGCAGCCTACTTCGGCAGAGCTGCTGCAGGCGCCCAGCCAGCGCTGTATGATTACTACCTACGAAAACAGTACACTCACTGTTAACAGGCCCACGTTGCCCGTGTCCTCCGTTCCATGAATATTCCTTAAACCGAGCGTCACTACGAACACGGTGTCATGCGTGACCACCATTGAAGATGCGCCTGTTGGCTAGAACTCACACAGCGACCAAGACCCCAGACCAACGCAAGGCATTTGAAAGACGGATGAGACAGAGAGGGCCACGTTGAGAGAGAGAAGGAGGAGGCACTGGCGGCGGCGCCGCAGCTGTCGACGCAGGTGTTCGGTGACGCAACTATTCGCTTATCTACACCGCCGTTGTGGGGGCAACGCTCGCCGGGGTGAGCGGGGGGGGGAAAGCGGGAAACCCGCCAAGACGGCGCCGAAAGGCAAATGCTATGGCGCATACGGCGGACGGCGGTTCGACGCGGAATGACTCCTTGTAAACGGCAACTCTCTTTTCAGCCAGTCGCACAGCGACGCAGGTTATTTACCAGCCTCTGGTTCTTTGAGTATTTTGACGGAATGCGATTGTAGTAGGCGAAAAATTGTGAAGCAAAACTTGCGGAAAACAAAGTGCACCATGGAATGGCCAGAAACAATAATTATTTTGTCCTCGGTGGCATTAGCGGGAGAGCATCACCACACCTTTTTCCAGAGGAATTTCTTTTCGCATTGTCTATGTCTGGCTATTCCGCGTATGGTGCCGCAAACACTGAATGCGTAGTCGAAGCTGGAACAAATTAATCCACAGTCGTGGATGTTTACAAGGCTTGTCACGCACCACGAAACGTGCCGAGGTTGTTATAACAAACTTTTTGCTGACCACATGATCAGCACATAATTCCATATGGTTGCCCAATGAGCTAGCTAAGCACCTGTAGCAAAGGCAGGGCACGTTCTTGTTAAACGTTGTTAATATAAACGATGGTTGTGCATAAGTGCAGTGACAGCTTTCCGTGTGAATTGGTCATAACCCACGTTTTCGAGCGTAGAAGTGCCTCAGCGGACCTAATCAGCTACCACAGCAAGTTCGTAAGCAATGATGAGGTACGAAAATGTGCAGCTGTTTTCCATGTACTGAATAATCCGTGTACAGTGCGTTGACCACCGCCATTTCTTAAGCCACCTCCCATATAGACTCCCAGTCTGAACAGGTGTGGGACCTTAAACACTAAGAAGCAGTGCCCCCCCACCCCCCGCACACACACATGAAATTTGAGGGCGCACGGGCTGATACACACGCATACTTATTCACAGGCCCACACACATACATGTATACACACATACGGCAACACACACACGCGACCGTAAACGCACGCATGCATGGGCGTACACATGTGCACAGGCACGCTTAACACAAGCACGGACTCGCACATACACGCGCACGCACACTTACACGGGTGTACACACAATCGCGCTTACACGCGAACACATGCGCAGGCTCACGCACACACACCCATACTCGGGCGAACATTATGTTCCTTTATATAATCGACAGCAAACATGTAGCTTATAACCAACGCTTAGGTGAGCTTTCGTTACGTGGATTGCAGTTAATTGCCATTATAGATGAAACGCGATTTGCTTCTGCTGGCATTCTGCTGTATTCGGAGAGCACCTTCACTCATTCTAAGTCTAGGCCGTCATTTAACGCAAGGTCCACATATTCTTGCAGTAGCTACGCTGCTCGGCCGCCAATCCGAAGGTCGCGGGTTCGATGCCGGCCGTGGCAGTCGAATTCAGATGGAGACGAAAAGGTAGAGCCTGTGCACTGTGCGATATCAGCGGCCATTAAAGAACACCAAATGGTCAAAATCTCTAGAGCTTTCCACTACGACGACCCCCATAATCATATCGAGGTTTTTGAGACGTAAAATCTCAAATATTATAAGTATGTGTTCTTCTTAAGCTGCATATTCCATCTGATGAATCGTCACCTACACCCTTCTCAGGCGCAAAAGCACCCTTAGAGCCTATTTCAGGGTGCTATCGAGGCAAGCACCCAAACAAATGGGTGCTTTTTTTCAATCGACCATTTATGGGTGTTAAAGGGTGTTGCAAAGGATGCGTTCTCGTAAAAGCACCCTTTTACACCCTTTTGGGTGTAAAAATTTTTGCTGTGTACTCGCACAGTCAGGGGCCGCAAATTCAAAGCGATATAAAGGCTTCGCACGTCATTGGTATCAGGCTGGCTGCCGGTGTGAGTGCATTGTCGGCACACGCGAAGGAAACGTCGGATACACTTTCTTTCGCAAAAATTGTTATCTCCTGCATTAAAGCGCAGAGAAAGTTTTGCCTTTTTCTCCATGCGACAATCGTTGTCAAACATCAAGTATGAAGGCGATCACAGATACGACTAATCGTGTGGCCAGCGGTGCACAGCGAACGACTTACCAACCCCATAAAAGAACCGCGCCATGCGAACAGTCTCGTCATTTTAAGTACACAGATAAATAAATCACTCCGCAAGACACCGCGAACATTGGACACCTACCTATTGTTGATTTGCAACTCTAAAATAACGACGACGCAAATTCCACACGAGCCGCGTGTTGCGATCGCCGGTGGTCGTTTAGCCATACTCCTCGGAAGCGACGCCGTCGGCAAGCCGACATGGTATCCTGTCGGCGAGGTGCCTGGCTGCGTCTCCGGCTTGCCTGCTTGAGCGCCGCTGCTATGTTTGTGTTTGCGGACTCTTGCATCACCAATGCAAACGCTGGTTCAGCCGACATGATCTAAAGCCAGCTGATGATTCGTAGTGTCTGACTGGAGGGATGCTCAAGATTAGATGAATCTATATTAAAAGATCGCTGCGCTTCTGTGCTACGAATTAGCCCGTGTAAATTTTTACGTCATGGTGCCAATGTTTATTGTTTATTTAAGCTGAGTAAATGTCGCCCAATGGCACAACATGGGAGGTCAAAATACTGTGTTATATATGCGATAGTTTTTCTGTAGTGTAGCGCGGGCGGTCCGTGTTTGCGGTGTTTCTTTAAATTATAGTGCGCGCGTGTGTGTAAGTGTGTGTGTGTGTTGCATCACCAAATACTGCATTCTTCATTGCTGATAAAATAGGCATAAACATAAAATATACTGCAGAAGTGCAGGGTCACCATTTCTTCGCCATTCGTCCTGAAGGTGCAATTATTAGTTCCACAGGAACCTTCTACTTAGACCAACATTTAAACCAAGTGAATTAAGTGCTAGGAATACCAGTTGAACCCTTGCAGTTGCTAACGCAGTTAGTCCAAATCGGTTCAAAATCTGTGGCAGCGCATTTAGTCCCCTAAAAGACCAATAGCATACCCCACTTTAGTCCTTTCCGGCTTAAAGTTTAGCCTCATGTGCTCTCTTGATGGAATACTACATCGCATGCAACTATCCCGCCTTAATTGGCTTTTCAACAGGCACATTACTGAGCGAATTGAATGTAGAAGAACATTTAGATATACGCTTTCCTTCACAAGGTTGTTGAGGCATAACTTTTGAAACTTGTCAGGCGTCCAGCTCACTGTCGACACTCTGTGACACCTTTTTAAAACTCTAGATAACCCAATTCTGTGCATATAAAGAATCACGCATGCTCCAGGCCTCTTGTTTAGTAATGCTTCCGAAAACTTCCCAATCTGATCTGTGAGCACTTCATATTATGCAAGCTAGCGAAGGCGCTACACATTTGCCTCGGCCTTCTGCGGAGCGCCTTAACAGCTAGAACGGTTGTATTGTCTTGAAAACCACCCTATTACAGCATATGCCTCTCTATACCAACACGCTGACTGCACATTACATATTCGCGACATTTCACGAATGAAATCAAGCAGCCTCATCTGCACACCGTAGGCCAACGGCCACAGCCATTGTTCTACAAAGTAGTCAGAACCCGTCATGCCCTAATGCCATTGGGCTTCGTATACTCTCAGCAGATTTGTTATTAGTCTTGTTGTGCTTGAATCAACCCGAAATGCCCCATTTCATCCCAGGAATAAGGAAGATTTACCTTTCTACTCTGGCTTTGAAGCAAGCATCCAAAACCTGCTGGCATGCCTTTTATGTTTAGAGAACTAATGTCTACACAAATGACTATGACTCAGACCAGCTTCACAGGCACTCTGTCCATTAGTGACGCGTTAAGCTCAGACGTTCATTTCGCCCTTCACGATGATCTTCCGCTCGGAGCTTGTTACCCTCTCAGGAGAAGTCGGAAACGCTAGAAAAGAACAATTGGCTAATCGAATGGCTGTGTTCGATGATTAAAAAGTGCATTCCAATGACTGCGCTCAGCTCTTCGTCATGGATTGTACGAAGAACTTACCTCTGACACAAGAAGCTACGCGATAAAAGAAGAAAACAACATCGTGCTTCAACGGCCACCAAGTCATTGGGGCTTTTTTGGCAACTACCTTGTTGATAAAGCTGCCAGAAAAATAAGTGAAGGAAACAAGTTGTTTAATGCATCTCTATATATACACCTATGCAAAGTGACACACGGAAAGACATTGCAGAAGTGGCCAACCCTTCAGCTCACGTTCGGTTGTGTTCAGTCGACCCGCTGCTGTAACTGCAGCTGCTATAGTTTTTACTGGAGTGAAAAAACGTTGCTGTCTTATCTATGCCTTTGGCTAGCATTCACCAGTGCACATGCATTCCAGCTTGATAGTACCGATACCACCTATAGTGCTGTATGACTGCTTTGTGGAGGAGGATCGCGAGCTTCTCCTGTGTTGAAACCCATCTTTGAAGGATGAGTGGCTTGAACTACATGCAGCTTTAACTCAGCTGGACGCGAATGCCTTTCTGGTTAACGAGATCCTTAAATAATGACACAGCCTGCACCATAGTGGCAGAAAGAAACGAAATTGTTGCGGAATATATTTAAGGCTATGAGACTCATTGACAGCCCTAAGCGTAAAAATATTGTTGCTATGTCAGCACCCACCACAGTGAGCTTTGTCTTCTTAAACTGTTCATCCTGTGTCTGCAGTATTCGCACTTTCAAGCACCTGTATGTGGCGCGGAGAGCGTTTCATAATGAGGGGTCGAGAAGTGATGGAGGCTATACCCGAAAGCGTGCACGTTTCTGGTTTTCTTAAGCGCTAAACACAGAGATGCATGGTCGAAGGAGAGGCAGTGTTTAAAGATGGCCACGTAGTTTGTTGTGGAATACGGGAAACGACAAGCGCGGCCGTCAGTGTCGAGTCCCTCTGCATGAAAACAAGCGCAATTAAGAGCCCGCAGCATATCATAAAACTTGAAGTCTGCAGCGCAACTGGTGCCGTAAAGATCATTACTTCTTATTAGGTTTTGCAAACTCTGTACAATATGTGAGAATTTAGAGCAAACAGTGGTAGCGATGATGTAAACAAAGCGCCATACGATCGTTTAGGACGATATGTATGGTTCCCTGCGCCGGCTTAGCTGTGAAACGACTGTTCAAAGTAGTCGAGTGACATGGACGCAGTGAAACAGGGGTGAATTAGGAGATAGGAATGATACACATGCTCGCTCGTAGGCTGTCTTTCGCCATGGCGCAGCACGCGGCCGCACCTTGCCTGCACCAACCTACCATCACCATCTTCCGGCTTCCGAAAAATTCCGCGTGGTGGCGCTAGATGATCTGAAATTGAATATTGTGGTCACCTATACGCACAGTTTTGGTCAATTTTGCCACCCCTTCTTTTACCACTCTACTTATGTTATCTTATATCAACCATTCTCTTAAGTAAAACTGTCTGGCTGCTTTGTCATCAACTATACTTGTATTTTTCTACAGCGAAAAGTGTCATGAAATCTGATTGAGGGTCGGGTGTGGCACCGTATAGTTGTCCGCCGCTGCTAGTATCAGTAACTACAATCGCACTAAATAAGAACAAACCTTAGTGAATAAAACCACCAAGGCCACAGTGGGATTCGAATTAAGGTCGTCTGCGTGCCAGCCCAACATTGTACCTCTGAGCTACGCCGCCACCTTTCTCTCTTCATTGCAATGTTCATACATTTTATACGTATATACATACGCAACACATTACCCACCAGTTTGCGTAAAGGCTGGTTGTATTTGCTTATTCACCATTAACGCTATTATCATCATTATCATCAGCCTGACTACGTCCACTGCATGTAGGAAAGAGGCCTCTTCCATGTCCCGCCAGACAACCCGGTCCTGTGCTTGCTGCTGGCATTTTATACCCGCAAACTTCTTAATCTCATCACCCCACCTGACTTTCACTCTCCGACTAACCCGCTTGCCTTCTCTTGGAATGCAGTCTCTTACCCTTAATGACCATCGGTTACGCGCTAATGTCCTACGAGCTACATGCCTGGGGCAAGTTCATTTCCTCTTCTTGATTTCAACTATAATATCCACCCTGCTCTCTTCTTGTCCCTCAAGGTTACACCTATTATTTTCCTTTACATCGCTCGCTGTGTCGTCCTCAATTCAAGCTGAACCCTCTTTGTAAGTCTCTAAAATTCAGCTCCGTAGGTAAGTACCAGCAGGATGCAGCGGATATACACTTTCCTTTTGAGAATAGTGGCAATCTACTAGTCATGATTTCAGAGTGCATGCCAAATGTGCTACACCCCATTCTTATTCTTCTAGTTACTTCACTCTCGTAGTTAGGCTCCGCGGTTCTTACCTGTCCTAAGTATACCTACTCTTTTACAACTTCAAGTGCACAGTTACCTATTTGAAAGCACTGCTTTCTTTCGAGTTTGTTGTACATTACTTTCATTTTCTGCACATCAATTCAAACCTATAGCTCTCTGCGCTTCTTGTCTAACTCCGTAATCATGAGTTGCGATTCGTCATCTTAGTTACTCAGCAATGTAATGTCATCGATGAAGCGCAGGTTACTAAGGTATACTCGCCATTATCTCTTATTCCTAACTCTTCCCACTCAAGGCCTCCGAAAACCCCCTGTAAGCACGCGGTAAATAACTATCGAGAGATGGTATACACTTGTCTTACACCCTTCTTTATTGGTATTATATATATGTTGCTTTCTTTATGGAGCACTATAAATTAGCTGTTGACCCACTGCAGATTTCTTTGTCGACGCCCTGATTCTGCAGTTTCTGCCTCACTGCTGATATTTCTACTGAATGAAACACCTTTTCTTAATCATTGAAGGCTATGTATACAATAGTTGGCTGTATTCTGAGCAATTTTCAGTTACCTGATTGATTATATGAATATGGTTGGTTGATGAGTAGCCTGTTCAAAATTCTGCTAGTTCCTTTGGTCAACTGGTTGAATTGTGACGTTGTCTTATATACCTATATAAATCTGTCTCATATACTAAGCAGTTCATTGCTGGTTCTTTGGTGTTCCAGCACTTCTCTGAGCTTCGTTACCAGTCTAGTAAAATGGGCGTTGAACGATCGTGCTAGGGGCTCAGAATTCCGCACATTCATATGTGACCTCCATTTGCTATGAACACCTAGAAGCATGAAGAGATCATACAGGACACAATTTCTATGAACAGGCAGAAAGCGAATTCCGTAGGTGTCAATTGGTAACTCCCTCTTCAATGCTATCTGCAGGTCATCCTACTAAAGAACACCATGTCCTTCGCGGAAGGCGCAGCGCAGTCACAGCGAAAGCTAGAAGAGCAGCCTTTCAGAGTAACACTCATTGCGTCACTGCTGCAAGCACACTTGCTTGATAACCACTATGACAATAATAATAAAAATTTTAGGTTAGTAGGCTGGCTTTCGCTTTACTATGTATTGTCAATCTTAGAAGAGTGGTATCCGCTTAACACTTGCAAGGAATTTTGTACCAATTGTTCATGCAGTGGCAGACGACGATGAGAAATTATGCCTGAAGTAGGCATGCGTCACAGTTAATAGCTGATGAAGCTTTTGTAATGGGTTGAACCATTTGACGACCTACTTGTTACGTTATTTGCATTTTGCGATGACTCGTTCTTCTTTCGCTGTTTTAAAACACATTATAGGTCGTATTAACGCGATTGCTTTCCAGACACAAAGTCTGCCTAAGCAAGTTTGCCACCAAGTCCCAGGCAAAGAAAAAAAAGGTTTGGTGTGGCTCAGTGGTATAATACTGGGCTGGCACTCAGCGGACCCAGGTTCAAACCCCACTGTGTGCATGGCCCTAAGGTTTTTTTCTAATATCGTGCAATGTGGTTACGTACACCAGTGGCGGCGGACATCTGCGCGGGATCCGAATGGTGTTCTCATAACAGCGTTCGCTTTAAAAGCAAAGCATCCTAACAGTCACTAAAACAAGTTCTACAGTTTTTGTTTTGTTACTCCACACGGCGCAAATCGTTGCTCAAGCCGTGTTTTAACACGTAGTGCACCATTATGAAGCTTAAAGAAAAACAATTTTACCATCTTTTTGACACATTTGAGGACATCGCAACCCAATGCATCCCCTCCACATAAAATGTTCTGTAGAGGAGTTGAAAAAATAATGGGTACCAAGTCTTTCCGCAGGTGCTTCCAGGGCACGCTGCTCAAGTATTGTAGAGAGAATCTACTTATTAGGAACCTATATGAAGAGACCATCTTGCATAAAAAAAGGAATACATTATACAGTGCGTGTTCTATGGTGGAAACGTGAAATACCGGTATAGCTTCTGGTAACATGACCTGAACTTCAGTACGGATTGAAGGATCTTTCAGATCTCCAAAAATTGGAATCTACTGATTACCCAGTTGTTTCAAGAACAGGTGATTTAACCACAACCCACCTTCTCTGACCTTGATTATACGTTCGCTCATGTTTAGAATTCCAAAATATTCTTGGGAGTATTCTGTGAAGCCACTGAATATTACTTATTGTGCATATGAGAACCTGGACATGATACCAAATTTTAGCTACCAAAAAAAAAAAACGTTACATATTGTGCATTAGGCAAATGTTAAAAATCCCGCCAATCCCAGCCTAAAGTCTTCGTTGATATTTCATCCGCCTTGTTTCTCCAAAACCGCGTATTTTCCCTATATCTGCCCCTAGGCATTTGTTGCGTACAGTGCTCCATTGCAGTTTCTCAAAGACAATAGGTGTCTGCTGCCACAGACCCTGCCTTAGTTCAAAGCCTTTGTCTCTATTTATTAAACTGCCAGCTTGGTCACAAAAACTCTGCGTGATCGGCATTGATGTACTTTCCTTGCCAGTACACATATATGCAATGACTTCAGAATAGGCAAGCACTCGTACAACACAGGATTGCAGGCTTGATGCCAAGAAAGAAATCCCGTTAGTATGAGTAATAGAACGTTTGAAGGGGAGCACAATACTCACCTTCAAGAACACACCTTATTCAATCCATTAAAGCATCTCTGCAATCGTTTCTCTTGAGCGACCTTCAAAGAAGCTGTTGATTCAGATCAGATATACTGAATATCATAAAAAATTGTTACCTTCAAAACATGTCTCACCTTCCAAGTAAAAAAGAAAACGGCGCATTTAAGTTGCAGCACTAGTGTTGGATTGTTTTTGTTGTTGTTATGTAGTTTCTTAATGTTTGTTGACTGGCTAATTGATTTTGATGTATATTTTATGAAAAACTGGTAGCAGAAGACAAGGACTGAGGTGGGCGCGTGCACGAGTACTGACTCGCAACTGATTTGATGTCCAGTAGTGCATAAAATACATAACACACAAAGAAATATTCGACAACCATGTATCTGTTCATTGCAACTGCTATACATCCCCTAATTAAACGTATCAGGAAACTACGTTGTTTACCTTCTGTTCGTCAGCACAGGTGACACCGACGCCTACGCTTGGGTGCTACTCCTTTCTTTTTTTGTTTGCAGCTTCGATCATCATTCCGGTAATATTGTTGCAGGAGTGGCTGTGCACTGTCAAGCTTTCAATGCGTGAAATGCATCCACAATCCCTTTAGTCTAATCCTGGTTTACCGAAGGTTGTGGATTCATTCTAAGCTTTCAAAGTATGACAGTGCTCGATCGCGGCGACGTGTCGCTCCTTTGTTTTTTTCTTCTCCTGCAGTTTGTCTGTCTCAATGATTTATCGTGTCTTTTAGTTATCTACATTGTAGCGCATCTAGCCTAGACAAACAACGCACATGCACAATTATGTAATGTAGTGTGTGCGTTTATCTGCCCGGCTTGTGTCTATGTTGGTATGCAGTACAATATTATAAAGTGGTTTAACAACCTAAAAAAGCACAGGAGCTCGCTGTCTCCCGACCCCTAAAAATTGTCAGTGGCTCCTCAATGGACTACGTAATCAGCATATTCAAATAATGGTCAAAGATCAAGAGCATTAGGTCTGAGTAGATTCTGTGTATCTTATTTTTGCGTGTAACATAATAACTATGTCAAAACTTGAATATATGCAGCACAGCTGCTCAGCGAAACAGCAGTCCGAGAAATCAGCAGCTGTGCCAGAGCTGTGCCAGAGCAGATCAGAGGAGAGAGTAGGTGACCAGTAAAAGAGCGAGGGATTGTGGGATGCACCGTCTGCTACCAGCTTCCGGTTCGAGAAGAGTAGACGACGGCGAACCGCTTCGCCGCAAGCCTCACATTATTCGGGATTCACGCTCGCGGCCACTCGTTTATCTTCGTCCTGATAAATCATAGTTGGTTGTTCAGCCATTGGCGGCTCCTACTCGAGCGTGAAAGGCAAATGCAGGTATAATTCCCATGGAATGAAAAAAAAAATGAGGTGTGCCGTGGCTGTGGAGAGAGCCACAGTGACAGGTAGCCATTGAGTATGTATAACGTTGAAGCCAGAGTATGCGAAAACCATTTTATCAGAGGTATGTGTGTATTCCACGCTAAAAAAGCTTACGCATGGATTTGGTACGAATATTATATTGAAAAATAAATTGTCGCTCAGGCACGCCTACCAAAAATATTATGGGAACGCGCGGGTGAAACCTACCTGCCATACGAGATGAGCACCGGCCTTTGCACCCATATACATGACAAAAAAGGCGAAAACTTCACTCAAGAGTAGGTTTACACGAAGCACTGGACAAGTCAATTTGCGTTTATCTTGGTCAAACTGTGCGCCAGGACGGCACCCAAATGAAGAAGTGCGTTAAACAAGCGCAGGGTTTCGATTATTCGGCGCCGTCTATGTCTGACTGTATTGTTTCTGTGCCACCGTGCCGTGCAGCTTGATTGAGATCAGCGTTCAATTAAGCATCTGGCTTCGACTAAGAACTGCATCGTATAGCGCGCTCAAGGCTAGAAAAAAAAATATCGCAATGCGCTCAATATGTGTTGCGCTTCATGCCGATCGACTGACGATGTCAGCCGAAGCAGCGATCCCGAAATTAACTCTTAGCACACTGCGACAGTCATCCCCATCCCCTGGGATTCTTAAAATGGTGAATTTTTATCCTCAATACCGTATCATACAAGAAAAACTGTTTCGCGTATCGACTGATCTGCTAGCCAAACTGACAGCACCCCCGAGCACCATAAAAGCATGGCACATCATTTTAGTTCGACAAAATGTTTCCGAACCGTTTATGGCTTTCGTACCTTGTCATCGTCACAGTCATGGTTGGAAAAAAAAAAAACAACTTCTAGAGCACTGACATTGCACGGCGAGGTGCTTTTTTCAACGAAGCAGTGCGAAAATGCGTGCTTGCCGCTGCTGACCCCTGTTGTGCGTCGAACCGGAAGCTGTCGTATCTCACAGTTCCCTACTATTGCCCATTTTACCGGTCACCTATTGAGACCGCGCCCTGCGAGGCCGGCACAAGCCCCACGCAGGATCCTGTGAATAAAGTCTTTTCTCTCTCTCTTGAGACCAGAAAACGCCCCTTGATTTTCTCAGTCTTCGTTCCTGTATGCCATCCACATTATCTTTTGCACTTTGCAGCAGTAATGATGCAAACAAAAATATTTTCTATTTTTTATTTATTTTATTTTTTGATACTGTCAGCCCCAGTGGGGCCGTTACAGGGTGGTAGACAACAAAAGAAAAAACAATAACAAAACTTCTCAGCCCGATACAAAGACGAATTTTCGTAGACAAATCAAAGAGCGAATTTGAGCACAGATGCCATTTGCACGCAGTGGCAAATTATAGCGACAACAAAGACAGGGAACACGTGTTCAAAAACCGAGGTCTCATCAGCCACGCGCAACGTCTCCACATACAAGCGACGCAGCAAGTGTTCTGCCATGGAATGCGCAGGAAGTGCACCAAGAAACACGTGTACAGCGCGTGCGCAAGACAGGAGCACAAGGAAATGCAAGAACACACGAATAAAACGTCACAGCAGTTATTAATCACTTATAAGTGAGTAATGACGAAGCAAGGACGACTCAAACTGATTAACTGTGACTGCGGAAATTGCAGCCTGTGGAAGGACATTCCAGTCTTCTATTATCTTTTGTAAGAACAAATATTTAAAACTGTCTACCCTGGCATTAATTGCAAGAAACTGGCCCACGTGGCTACTCCTGACGGCGCGAGTGCTCTTTGGTTTTAAATACGAGCTAGTGTCTAAGTTTAGGAAATTGTTTTTTTTTGCAAGAAAAGAAACTTCAACCTAGCTATTCTCCGTCGGTCTGAAAGGCGAAATAGTTCGGGATGCCCCGCCGCGGTGGTCTAGTGGCTAAGGTATTCGGCTGCTGACCCGTAGGTCGCGGGTTTGATTCCCGGCTGCGGTGGCTGCATTTCCGATGGAGGCGGAAATGTTGTAGGCCCGTGTACTCAGATTTGGGTGCACGTTGAAGAACCCCAGGTGGTCAAAATTTCCGGAGCCCTCCACTACGGCGTCTCTCATAATCAAATGGTGGTTTTGGGACGTTAAACCCCACAAATCAATCGAGGTAGTTCAGCATGGCTTAGCATGTCACTAACCCAATCAGTGCTTCTAAATCTCGACAGAATAAACCTAGCTGCTCGCCTTTGTATTTTGTTGATCTATCAATCTGGTATTTCTTATACGGATCCCATATAATACTCGCATATTCTTGCGTAGGCCGCACAAGCGTCAAATATGCCGTAAGCTTTGCTTTTTTTGATGCCAGTTTCAATTTTCTTCTTAAAAACCACAGCTTCTTTTCTGCAACGCTACTCAAGTGGTTAATTTGAGTTTCCTAACTAAAGTCTTCAGATAGTATGACACCCAAGTACTTAAAATGCGTTACTCGCTCTAACTCATGCCCGTCAGTAGGAAAACACCAACACATTTTTTTACGTTTTTTGAAACTGTCATGTACAAAGTTTTGCAATAGTTAACTTTCATTTTCCATTTCTTGCAACAGTCGCCTCTATTATCCTGTGCAGCGTCTAAAGCGAGCTGGTCATTACGATGATTTATTCTCAAATATATAAGGCAATCGTCTGCGAACAGGCGAAGCGTAATATTAGGTGAAACTGTTTCTGCAATGTCATTGATGTAGCACAAGAACAGCACCGGGCCGAGCACGGAGCCCTGGGGAGACACCAGAAGTCACACCAAAAGTACGGGATTTCACACCATTTATTTCAACAAACTGTGTCCTGTTACAAAGGTAGGCTTCAAGCCACTCTAGCAACTTCCTATTTACGCCAAGGCGTACCAGTTTCTCTATATCAGCTGCGCGTGGGGAACACGATCAAAAGCCTTTGACATATCAAGGCAAACTGCATCAGTTTGACCCTTTTCATTTATAGATTGTGCAAAATCGTAGGTTGTTTCTACTAGCTGAGTAATAGTTGATAAATTCCGCCAAAACCATGTTGGCTAGGGACCAGAATATTCGAATCCTCAAGGTACTTCCACAGGCATTTTGACACGACATGTACTAGTATTTTACAGCATATGCATGTAATTGAGATTGGTATGTAATTGTCAACGCTGCATTTTGCTCCAGAATTATGAACAGGGACTACCTTGGCAGTTAACCAGTCACTTGGTAATGCATTTTGCTCAAGGGATGCTTTGAAAGTAACTGATAGGTATTTCGCAACCCACTCTGCGTAATGATTCAAGAATTCGCTCGGTATACAATCGGGGCCAATAGATTTTTTGTATCCATCTCGAGAAGAATCGAAAGAATGCTTTCTTCTGTAATAACAACGTCCCGCATGGTGCTTAACGCAGACAAGCTACATGTATCGTGATTTTTTCTTGGAACTTCTGGAGCTGAGAACACAGAATTAAAGTAATGGGTGTACCTATCGGCAATCTGCACACTGTCAGTAACAATGTTTTCACCAACATCAAGGTACTGCACATTCTTTTTAGGCTCGGCAAGGTGACGCCAAAACCATTGGAGTGAAACTTTCATAAATTCGGAAAGCGTGTTTGAATAATAGTTTCCCTTCGCAGCTGACAGCTTGAGCTTTAATGTGGACGAAGGAGACGATATATCTTGCTTTGATTTTTTTCTGCATAGTGCTTATTGCGTCTAATTTTGCGTTTTAGCTGAATACTTTCCCGAGTCATCCAAGGATTGAGTTTCCTCACAGTTTTCTTTCTTTGCGGTACAAACTTGGCCAAGCAATAATGAACTATACTTTTAAATGTACACTACAATTGATTGACGTCCATTCCCACGTGAAACGAATCCAGAGATATTTCTAGATGGTCCAAAATGCTAACATCATCCGCTTGGCTAAAATCTTTTACCGTGATTACTTTTCTTTGGACATGGCTGGGTAAAATGAACTTCTACATACAAAGCAATACTATTTTATGATCAGAGAGGCCATCGTGAACCGTTACGGCGTATTTCTCTATTTTCCTATTCACAAATACCAAGTATAAGATTGAGTTTGTTATTGAACAAATCCTGCTAGTCTCAATTACAACTTGGGTGAAGTCATTAATAAAAGCAATATCCAGCAATATCTCGTTGTGCAGAGCATCTACGGAATCTGTTTTCAGAGTATTCGAACATATCCCGGGCAAGTTAAAATCTCCTCCCAAGATTAGGCGTGCGTTTGAGGGGACGTTGCTCAAAATGTATTCTTGTATGGCTTCCAAAAAGGCAACAGGAACATTTGGGGGTCCGTAGACAGCACCAGTAATGTAAGTTATTCCAGCCGACATTATTTTACACCAAATACTTTCTGTGCCCGGACAATCATTCATGAGTACGAGTTTTATTCCCTGTTTGTAGATAATTGCCATCCTGCCTCCGCGAGAATCACGGTCATTGCGAATCATTTTGTAGGTGGGCGAAATTATTTCGATATCTTCTATGTCTGGCCGCAGCCAAGTTTCACTCACTATGACAATATCGGGATTGTGCACAATAAGCAAATGCTCAAGTTCTAGAGCTTTCTTAGCTAGGCTTCTCGCGTTCATATTTATCAACGTGAAATCATCAGGTTTCAGTGCACATTGTCACAGGTTTCCGTCAGAGCTCACCTTCCTCTTATCAATTTTAGTTCTGCAGTTCTTTTCATCGTCTCAGCAGAATACTTCGTTATTAATGGTAATTCTGTCATGCACAAGTCTGACCTTTGAACCACTACTTTTTTCTTTTTCTTTTTTGGCACTCTCCCACAAGTTTCGGCGTTCTTGCAATGTTTCCTGTGAGTATAATCACTTGACATGGAAATTTCCTAACCTTCCAGCTTCCTATGTTGCCCAATACTGCTGTTTATTCATTGTATTCGAACAATCTCATGGTCACAGGGCGGGTCTTATCGTCGCTCTTTTTTCCCAACCTGTGAATTCTTTCGACCGTGTTCACTTTAACACCAAGGAGCTTGTCAAATACGTCATGCAGAACTTTCTGCCTAATTTCTGCCTCTGTTTCATTTTCACCTTCCGGTAAACCAAAGACAAGCAAATTGTTACGACGGCTCCTATCTTCCAGGTCGACTAGCTTTTGCGCCTGTGAACGGACAGTAGTTTCTACACTCTTGAATGGCCACTTCTAGAGTCTCTATCCTCGATTTGTTCAGCGACACCTTTTTTAACGTTTCTTCAATTTGCTCCATCTTCTGATGGAAAGTGGCCAGCTGCTTAGAGAATGATCCATGGCTATTTTTATTTGCTGCATATCTTCCCTTAGTGCCTGCTGTCCCTTCAAGAGTTCCTCGAACATTTCCTCGATTTGAGGGCCTGGGTTGGCCTCGACGTCTCCGGCGAGCATTAACAACATGGAAACACACTGCAAGACATTTTCAGTGAACACTTCGGGGCACGGCAGAACAATGGCAAACCTATCACCGCATCTGAAACACTTTTCGTTTTTACGAACCTGGAAAAGCAGGTGCTGGAAAAGCAGGGAAAAGCCGGTGCTTGAGGACAAGCACACTTGGTAGAAGCATGAGAACTAGAACACTGAAGTGAAACAGCAGCGGGCATGTAGAACATGGAATGCAGCACTCTGACTGAAGCAAGGAAGTAATTGAGATCAAGATGTCAACTGTCAACAAGACAAGTCAAGCCAGTACAGCTATCCCCCCTGTAAACAAGTCACAAGGACACCAAATTAAACGAAATTGCTAACAGTGCAGTTTTTATTGGAGAATGAAATGTGTACGTTGTGAATAGCCGTTGGCGTACTCTGAACTCACGTCGGAATGTAGGTTTAAAAAAATACTTAACCAAGCAGTGATCGCCATGTGCTGGCCATCCCGGCCCGTGCCTTCACCCCCCCCCCCCCTTATTTTTTTTCACTATGCATACATAGCGTACCATCGTCATTTGCGTGCCAGCCCCCACTTTATTTGTCAAGATTATAATCCACCCCTCCAAAAATATTTCCGCGTACAATCATGCACCCAAGTAAACTACAGCGGCTCGTGAGGCAGCAGCAAACATTTTACTGCATCAAATTGTAATTTAAGAGAGGAATCAAGTTAGAATTACAGGTGCATCTTGGTTTTCCCGATTATTTTCCTTTAATAATGTTTGTCTACTTGGAACAAGAATAATAAACACAGTCTTAACTCTCCAGTGGCTCAGTGGTAAGATACTGGGCTGGCACGTAGCGGACCCGAGTTAGAAAACCCTTTTTTGTCATTAGTGTTTACTGCCTTTTGAATTTCATGAACCTAGGGATATGTGCTTGGAAAACAGCAGGTCGCAACGAGGTCGCAACAGAAAATGGCCGTACCGCAAATCTGGCAAAGGCGGCACAGGTTCTTGCGCAGTCAGAGCGCGGGACATTTTGTTCGCTTTCTAAGGCGCATACGCATTGGTGCGTTCGCTCTTATACAATACCACCAGATGAAGAGTATCCACCCTGGCGACCGAGGGAGTAGGCACAATGACGGGCTCGTGATAGGGCTTGAGATGGTCGACGCGTATGGTCTGGCGTCCTCAAAGGCGCAAACCTGATATTGTGTTAGGGGCTAAATGATGTAATTCTCCAGCGAGGTCGCGTCAATGACATGGTACTGACCATGGTACCAAGCCAGAAGTTTAGAAGAAAGGCCAAGAACGTACGGGGCACCCAAAGCCACACAAGGGAGCCAGCACAAAACGTAGGAGCTATGATGAACGTCGTCATATTGAGAGTTTTGAAGACCTTGAGCCTCACTTGTCAGAGACCGAACCAACTGACGGCAGTCTTCAGCGTATTTAGTGACTTCAGAAAGCGAAGAGCACTCAGATGCATCTGGGTGATAGGGGAAGATAGTGTCCAGTGGGTGGAAAGGTTCGCGGCCGTACAACAGAAAGAATTGGGAAAAACCGGTAGTCGCTTGCGTCGTGGTTTTATAAGCGAAGGTAACAAAAGTTAACACAGCGTCCCAGTGAGTGTGGTCGGAGGAGGTGTACATCCTCAGCATCTCGCCAAGTGTGCGGTTGTACCGCTCAGTGAGACCATTTGTCTGTAAATGGTATGCAGTAGATTTCCGGTGGATGATGTTGCATTCAGCGAGGATAGCTTGGATGACATCCGACAAGAACACTCGACCCCTATCACCGAGTAATTCCCGTGGAAAACCTTGGCGTAGAATGAAGCTACGGAGAACGAAGAGTGCAACTTCGTGGGCGGTCGCTGCCGGTAGAGCTTCAGTCTCAGATGATCGACGCCGATAATACACCCCTGGTTCCCAGAGCCACTATATATAAGAGGGCCATATAGGTCGGTTTCCACACGGTCGAATGGGTGAGCCGGGCACGAGAGCAGCTGTAGCATGCCAGTATATAAGATGCCATGGAGGTGCCTTGTTCTGTTGGCGAGTAGTGCAAGGCTGAACGTATTTCTGCACAAAGCGAAACGTTTCTGGCTAGTAATATCGTTGGCCCAGCCTTTCGTAGGTTCTGAGGACAACTGCGTGAGATCACTTTGGGGATCTGCATGGAAATTCATGCAGATGTCAGAGCGTATATGACTATGGACAGCAAGAAGCCACTTCCGACCACCAGACATGTAGATGCGGTGGTAAAGAATGTTGTCTCGCATGGAAAAGTGGGCTGCTTGCTGGCGTAGCGCTCTCGTGCAAGGGACAGTAGACGGATCGGTGAGGTAGTAGAGTAACAAGGCAAAGTATGGGTCTTTACGCTGCTCCGAAACATGTCAGTGGTGCGGAGTGATGACAAGGTGGTAGAAAGGGGTGACAGAGAAGCCACATCTGGTGTCAATGGTGATCGGGAAAGTGCGTCGGCATCCGCATGCTTGCGACAGGAAAGATATACGACACGGATGTCGTATTCCTGCAAGGTGGACAGTCAGCATACACTCCAAGGCAAAAGGGTGTAAAAGGGTGTGTGGTTCATCCTTTCGGGGACTAATGGGGCTGCCACAACCATTAATCCTTTAAGGACTAACCACACCGGGTCTAGCAGTTAGTTCACACAGACGAACCCAAGGGACTAACATTTAGACCTCACATTTACACCTTAGTGAGTAACCGTTAGTCCCACAATTAGCCTCAAATGACTAATATTTAGTCCTCACAATTGCACCTTATAGAGCAACTGTTAATCCCCACATTTACACCTTGCCGGGCAATCGTTAGTCCTCAGAGTTGCACCTTGCCAGACGAACGGTTGATCCACTCAAATACTCCAATCGGATGGACTTTTTGTCCCCAGTTCACACATTGTTTTTGTTTATTTTCCGTTAGCCCTAATACTTTTTTCGCCTGTTTATCTGCGCAGTGAGCAACAAATAGCGCAGAAAAGAACACGTGAAAAAGTAGTTAGCCACCTATGTGTAACTGCTTCCGCAGTCATGGCAACAACGAAAGACAAAAGTGAGACATCAAATTCTTTTAGTTTTCTACATACACATGAAGCTTCTCCTTTGTTTTAAGTGAATTCATGGTGAAGTGTACAAGTCCAGTCTTGTTGTCACATCTTATTCACTCCTTGTAGAGCTCCTCCGACGGAAGCGATAGATGACAGGCATTGCAGACGCCAGCGCACGCAGCCTTCTGCCTGTTGTGTTCCCACGGCTGCACGTACAATAATATAGCAAAAGTAGTTAGACACAAGTTACAGAAGATGCGGCGATCGCGTAGTGGTTAGAGAATCTGCCTCGCATGCATAGGTCAGAGGCTCAAATCCCCGTGCCGCGCAGTTCCCAACCGTATAAAAAATGCGCGTGGTGATGGAACTGCATTAAGAGGCCTGGGGTGCAGCCTCACCGGCAAACACCACCGGTAACGCACTCCCTCAACAGAGAAGGATTGGCCACCCTGATGCAGCATCTCGCTACTACCTTCCACATGCATACGTCAATAAACTCATGGACCTCAGTCCCCAGCACCTGCGAAGCAGCTGACCATGGCGGCGGTCAGATCTGCAACGCAGGAGAGGGTTCTAAGAATTCCTGGATCCGCAATGGCCACTATTGGAAACTGAACTTGGCAACATTTACCGCTAGAACCTTATCTAGTAAGGGAAGTCTAGCTGTACTATTCGAGAAGCTGAGGGTGTTGAATGATATATAATAGGACTCAGCGAGGTTACGAGGACAGATGAGGCCGATACGGTGCTACAGAATGGGCACGTCCTTTGCTATCGGGGCTTGGCTGACAGAAGAGAACTGGGAGTGGGGCTCCCAATTCACAGAAACATAGCTGGCAACATAGAGGAATGCTATAGAATTAATGAAAGGGTGGTAGGTATTGTATTTAAACTGAATAAGAGATACAAGTTGAAGGTTGTGCAAGCTTACGCGTCTACATCCAGCCATGATGATGCTTCAGTTGAAAGCTTCTAGAAGACGTAGAATAAGCAATGAGTAAGGTAAAAACACAGTATGCTATACTGATGAGAGACTTTATTGCAAAAATAGGGAAGAAGCAGGCTGGAGATCAGACAGTAGGAGATAATAGCATTGGTGCTAGAAACGCCTGAGGAAAGCTACTAGTAGAATTCGCAGAATGCAATAATTTATGGACTTTGAACACCTTCTACCGAAAACGAGGAAACCGCAAGTGGACATGGAAAAGCCGTAATGGCGAAAATAAGAACGAAATAGAATTTATGATGAGTGCACACCCAGGCATCGTGCAAGATGTGGAAGTGGTTGGCAAGGTACGATGCAGTGACCATATAATGGTATGGTATCGAATTCGCCTATACTTAAAGAAGGAACGACAGAAACTGATACGCAAGAAGCCAATCAATGAGCTAGCACTGAGAGAGAAAGTACAGAAATTCAGAGTCTCGCTTCAGAACAGGTACTCAGCTCTTAGTGAGGAAACCAACCTTAGCGTAGATACAATGAATGATTATCTGACGAGTATCATTACGGAGTGTCCAGGGGAAGTTGGAGGCAGGGCAGTTAGACAGGACACTGGCACGCTTTCCCAGGAAACGAAGAATCTCATTAAGAAGCATACAATCATGAATGTCTCAAGTACAACAGACAAAATAGAACTGGCAGAGCTTTCGAAGTTGATCAATAGGCGTAAGGTATGCGATGTAAGAATGTATAACACAGAGAGAATGGAATACCCGCTTAAAAATGGAGGAAGAGTCAAAGCAGTGAAGAGGAAACTTGGAATAGGCGAAAATGGGATGTATGCACTAAGGGGAGAGGAAGGCAAAACAGCTACCAATATGGATAGGATTGTTAAAATAGCGGAGGAGTTTTACAAACATCTGTACAGTAGCCGGGACAACCACGACCCTAATACTATGGGAACTAGAATAACCCAGATGACACTCCACCTGTAATGATAGAAGTTGTCAGAAAAGCTTTGGAGAGCATGCAAAGAGGCAAAGCTGCTGGTGAAGATCAGGTAACATCAGATCTGCTGAAAGATAGAAGACAGATTGTGTTAGAAAAACTAGCCACCCTGTTTACGAGGTGTCTCCTGACGGGAAGAGTACCAGAGTCTTGGAAGAATGCTAACATCATCTTGATACATAAGACAGGAGATGACAAGGACTTGAAAAACTACAGGCCAATCAGCTCGCTCGCTGTGGTATACAAGCTATTGACAAAGGTAATTGCTAATAGAGTAAAGAAAACATAAGAATTCAATCAACCAAATGAACAAGCTGGATTTCGAACAGGCTACTCAACAATCGACCGCATTCAACAAACGTGAACTCGATATAATATCCTGCATTGGCATGTGGGACACTCGTCTATGCGTAGCGGTGAGTAGCCGACGCTTCGCTTAAGCTGTCAAATACGACTTATACAGCTCCAGCGTTGCAGTGACTTGAGAGCCTTAGCAAATTTCAGCTTCTTTGAACAAGAAAGGCGCAGCTGAAGTTCTTTGCACTCTCCGCAAAGAACGAAAGTGAAACTGCAGAAAAAGATCCGTAGACAGTTCACTGGCTAACTCGATCGAATTCGAAGCCTGTACTTCCCACAATTCCTGTGAGGGTACACGATCGCAGCACCAGATCTCTCTCTAGGTAATATTGTATGAAACTTTATGCCTACGCATAATACCCTGCAACAATGGCTGGAAAAATTAGCTTGATTATTCACGGAATACACTAAATGCACGTGAGTAAGCACGAAATTATGCACGGAATGTTCCAAACCCCCGCGTGCCCTTGGGGTGTCCATTTAGTCAACTAAAAACTGGCAATCAATCAAGGGCTTGTTTCTTAATTTAGCAATCCAACCAGAGAATAAAGCCAAGGAAAGTACTGGGGCATTTTTGGTTAGCTTTAACTGGTTAGTGTAGCAATTATGACATACATGGAAAGCAACCAGAGTGAACAACAAAAAAGGAGCCTTGCTTGTAAAGACTACACCTATAACCTTCAGAGTGCACTTGGGACAGTCAACCAATCAGGCGACGGTGGTGGTCACTTTGTTCTCTACATGACTCGGTATTTCTACATGCATGTAATCCCGGGACTGTTGACGAGTGCCACTCGTAGCCATGACTGTGAAATTGGAACTGTCTTTTTCTTCATTAGCTGGCATCATGTATTAGAGAAATTAACGAACAAGACACAAGATGATGACAGGACTTACTTTCAATGTTCAACCATAGAAAAAGTGTGCATCCTGTAGACAACAACAGATGTTTACAAACTTCCCATTTCATGCTAAAGGCATTATATAGGTCAGACTGGTAGATGCCTGAACGTGTCTCTTGCTGCGCATTAAAAAAAACTCGTTGTGCGGTCTAAAAATGTGGACTTGAAGCCACAACGTTTTTTCTATCTGACACTTGTTCTGCATCACCACCACTGTGACAAGAGAAAAAAAAAGCTGTAGACATCTGAGATAGGCAGGAAATGACGGTCAGTATGCCATGTGTTTTTTTGTCTATAAGAGCTTCATCGTTTGCTTTAGGTGACACGTGCACATTTACCTTTTTTCTGTCAATTGTTTCCTATTGCACTTTGAGAAGCATGTGTATATATACTCAGGATCTGCAATAATACTCTAGTGTAAAGTAAGCGCTAGTCCTGCCTTCGTTTTGTATCTTGTTAACTTATGGCGCTGTGGTATCTGAAGTACGATGCAAAACTACCAACACGCCCAAACTCCTCCCTTCTAAAGCATTATGCAGCTTGTAATCTTTCTTTACAAACTGGCAGCTGATCAACAAAACTTCACAAACCATTTAAGGTAATCAAGTCTGCCATAACGAGAACATGACTACTGATGAATGAAAAAAAAATAGATTGATAAAGAGCTGATACCTGTGTTAGACACAAGCTAGTTAAAAAAACCAAAGTATATCCACGGAGTGAATAATGATGAGTGGGGCGAAGCTTTGAAAGGTTTTATCAGTAAACCGTGAATCAGTGGCTGGCCGCGTCCATCCACCCGTCCGTCTATCCGTTCATCTATCCGTCCTCTGTCTGTCTGTCTGTCTGTCTGTCTGTCTGTCTGTCTGTCTGTCTGTCTGTCTGTCTGTCTGCCTGTCTGTCTGTCTGTCTGTCTGTCTGTCTGTCTGCCTGCCTGCCTGTCTGTCTGCCTGCCTGTCTGTCTGTCTGTCTGTCTGTCTGTCCATCGGTCCGTCTCTCTGTCCGTCTGTCTATCTATCTGTATGTCTGCCTGTATGTCCATCCGTCCATCTATTGGTCTATCCATCCATCTGGCTCCCTGCCTGTCTTTCCATGTGTGAGCCTGTCTGTCTGTGTGTCTGTCTTCTGTCCATCCGTCCGTCTGGCTCTCTGCCTGTCTTTCCATGTGTGAGCTTGTCTGTCTGTGTGTCTGTCTTCTGTCCATCCGTCCGTCCATCCGTCTGTCCGCCTGTTTCTCTATCTGTATGTCTGCATGGCTGTCTATCCGTCCATCTGTGTCTCTGCCGGTCTGTCTATGTGTCAGCCCGTCTGTCTGTCTGTCTGTCTGTCTGTCTGTCTGTCTGTCTGTCTGTCTGTCTGTCTGTCTGTCTGTCTGTCTGTCTGTCTGTCTGTCTGTCTGTCTGTCTGTCTGTCTGTCTGTCCGTCTGTCAGCCCGTCTGTCAGCATGTCCGTCTAAAATATGTCTGTCTGTTCATTGATCTAGTGACCACTCGAAGTTCTCGCCCTATCGCATCTTTTCATCATATATTCATCGTATACAAGTAATGCCGTTAATCGGGCAGTTCAAGAACTAAACGGAGAGGTGGCTACTGCATACAGGAGATGCACGACCCACGCCTTAAGGAGCTTTGCCCCTAAAACCCAGCGAACTAATAAACACTGCGTAGCTGTAATGTGGAAAAGAAGACCTAAGTGGAAAAAAACTGAACAGGACGAAAAAGCAGCTTTGGCGCCAGTAAGCACGAAATCTAAAACCTTCATATAAGCCATCTAATATTTTACGAATTAAGCTACCGTAGTGCCGTCCAGTTTATTTTTTAATGAATAAACAATACCAACACATTTCAAGGCGTCATGGTCTCTTGCTATCATTACTCTATCATTCATTTTCATTAGGAATTTATTCAAGACAATTTACAATTGTCTCAGGAGGCGCAACAAAAGGTCCGAAAGTGCCTGACTTGGCGGCATCGCCCAGACAGCAGTTGTGACAGTGCATGATGTCATTCACAATTCAAGAAGGCATCTTTACCGATGTTTGAAGGCCTATAAAAATACCCACATCCTTGAAAAGTGCCTCAGTGAACCAGTAAAGTGCGGCTGCAATTTTGGAACTTACAACGATCCTTCAGCTAGTTTGAAACATTGATGTCGCAGTAGAGAATCATGTTATGACTAGTGATGCCGGCTGCTTGAACGCAACTGTTTATGCAGAGTTCACATCTGTAGCGTGAAGTGCCTTTTATAGCAAAAGCTGCTATGAGATCAAAATTAGGGTCACGCACAGCGCCGTAGTTGTCCGCCTCCGCAGGTGTGTGTTACCAAATTGCGTGACATTATAAAAACAAACTAGTAGCAACGACACAGTGCAGCTTGAACCCGGGTCCGTTGGGTGCCAGCCCAGTATTCTACCACTCAGATACTTGGGACTTGTGAGCAAGCTGTCGTCGAACAATGCGAATAGCGTAACGAGTGGGTCGTCCAATGATCGAAACCATTACAAGAGCTTGTTTTTGATCAACTATTAACTGTGGCTCATGCCCACTTCAGGAATAATTCCTCATCGTCGTCAGCCACTGCATGAACAATTGGCACAAAATTCCTCGCAAAATTTTAGCGTACACACGACTTCTAAGAAGAATGACAGAACATAGCATAGCGTATGCCGTCCTACTACCCTTAATTGTTTTCTTATTAATGACATAGTCGGCGTCAAGCAAGTGTTGTTGCAGCAGTTACCAAATGAGTATTTAGAAAAGGCTCTGAAAGGCCAGTGTTATAGTACAGTGTCTAGAAACATACTGTCTTGTGTACTGACCGCGGGCTTGGAGATGGCCCCGCAGCTCATGACTGCTGACGGAGCCCGCATGGTGCGCTGCTGTGTGAGTGGGTGCAATAGCGTTCAATCATTGCACTCTGCAAGTGCTGCGAAGCTTTCAGGAGGCTGAGCCGTGCGAGGTCATTTATTATTTTCCTGCAATTAAGAAGTGTCATTTACCTAATGCTTTATAAGAGCTACTCGATAGCTATCACGGTACTGGCACTTTGCAATACCAAGTGAGGATTATTTTGTGACAGACATATCGCCATGCGCTACGGCCCGCAAAAAACAAAAAAAAAACACAAAAAACAGCCAGATTCCACGTAACTTGGGAATCAGTGCTATGCAAGGTGGCTCTGTTGTCATTTTTTATTAAGTGAAACATTATGAAGGAGCGCTAAATATATGCGAGAAATCGGATAGCCAACACTGAAACAGCCATTGGCGTTTCACGAACGTTTGGCTCTTCTTGCAAATTATTTCAAAGACCTGGCGTGGCTCTGTAGTAAGAATACTTGGTTTCCACGCAGTTTGCTTTGCTTCGATTTCTCTGCTAGCACACAGACGTTTATTATTTGCATTCTCATGGTCAACGTTGCCAATGTGAGCTTAACGCTCACGCGTTGAAAAAAATATGTGGTGGGAAGGGTTTGATAGCGTACGTCACGGGATTGTGAAATTATTCATAATAAGACCAGCGAGTCATATTCATCAAACCACCTTACCCGCCCCCTCTAATTTTTGATAACCCCAAGGTAAGGGGTTGATCGTGAGGGCACCCAGACGTAGGTCGTTTGATCGATTGATAGATAGATAGTTAAATAGATAGATAGATAGGTAGATAGACAGACAGACAGACAGACAGACAGACAGACGAATGGATGGATGGACAGATAGACAGACGGATGGGCAGATAGACAGATAGACAGATGAACAGACGGATGAACAGATGGACAGATAGACACATACGGACAGACAGACGAACGAACAGATGGACGGATAGACAGACAGACAGACATACAGACAGCCAGACAGACGGACGGACGGATAGATAGATCGGCAGACTGACAGACGGAAAGATAGACAGATAGACGTACAGACGGACAGATAGACGGACGGATGGATGGACAGATAGAGAGAAGAATGGACAAATAGGCAGATAGATGGACCAGCAGACAGACGGACAGATAGAGAGATAGACGGACGAACAGATAGACTAGCCGACAGACAGCTGGACGGACAGACGAATGGATAGACGGACGAACAGATAGATCGACGGACGGATACACAGATGAACAGATAGACAGACGGACAGACGGACAGATAGGTAGATATAGACATAGACGGACAGACAGACAGCCAGACAGAAAGATAGATAGATAGAAAGATAGATAGATAGATAGATAGATAGATAGATAGATAGATAGATAGATAGATAGAAAGGTGCTCAAAATGGTTGCAGTACGCAAAGAAATAGTTTTTAAAAACCATTGACAGTATAACCACCAGAGTTATTTTTAATATTGTGCTCTCTTCTTGAGAGAAAGAGTTATCACAGAAGACACAGAAACCGTTACCTCTTAGCCTGCAATCCATTGGGATTTGAGGGAAAACAAGGAATGGTAACAAGCCAATGAACAATCTGACACTCGCCGCACATGATATCCAAAACGTTGTTGGAAAGGGAGTCTGACGTTGATATGGGTTAAAACTGTGTGTATGAAGTTCGAAAGTATATTTTCAATTTTTTTCAGATAACTATTGATATTTGTAATTATGCCTAAACGGCGATTTTGTTCCCGACACCGTTCACCCTCATTCAAAAAGATAGTTCGACGGAGTCACTTTCAGAATGCTTTTCTCGCACGACAGCCTTCGGATTCAGCCTTCTGTCAGCCCTCTTGATCTTACTTTTTCATTCAGGAAACCACGCTAGATCCGTTAGCACGGGCAACCAGACATTTTTCCTTGTACGACCGATAACTTCTTTGACACATCGGTACAATACACGTCCTTTCTTTGCATTGCCACTTAGCATTTAACATCTCAGGGTGTTGGTCTACATATGACGCCATTGAACTTCACAGTAAATCAGATGGTAGCTGTAACACACTCATTTTAAATGCGGCGGGGCTCCGGCAGCAACAAGATGAGATGAAGTTCGCGCGTTTCTGCACCCTCTCGACAGGCAGCATCGCTTGTGGCATATGAGTGCAGTCCTTACATGTGGGGCCACACTCTCTCGTACGTAATCCGCGCGCTCAGCACACTAGGCAGTATATTTCTAGACACTGTAGTTATAGATTTAGATATTGATGTAGATCCTAAACTTGTGGATCACACCCATCCGACGAAGAATCGGGTAAGTTAACAAAAAAAGCTAAAGTATATATTTAAATGGTGGCGAAAAAAATGACCGAAACATTGATTTTTTGTAAATTATTTTGAGAGAAAATATTGATGAATTAGTTCCTACTGAATGAGCAATAAACTATTGATATCAAAGAAAAGTTTTATAGCCTACTTGGGTTAACTAAGAACTCTTTGGTATCGAGGTTATTAAGTAAATATCTTAGACTGTACAATGAAATCTTGCACAGCCGTGCACACTTTCTCGTTGCTGTGCCCTAGGGTATGAGCACCTTGGGATAGTAAGTTTGACGTTGTGAAAGCTAAGCAAAGATTCGTAACGGAATTTCTAGTAATACATTTGTTAATGTTGAAAACGTTTTGCAAGAGATCAGTAAGTGCCCCACAGTTTCCTTTTCCCTACAAAAAAAAAGCAAAGTGAGGGAAGAGTCAAGCCTGCTGTAAACAACTGAAAATGTAATGGAGGAGTATGACAGCGTAATCGAGTGATTAAAACTTCCAGGCGTTGGTTATGAAATGAAGTTTTGCTGGGTGTCATTAAATAGTTGAAATCCAGATAATTTTTTAAGATGTTGTGGAGAATTTTCGCATAATCATTTGCCTCCGAAATCTAGGAGCTACTATGAAGGCTGTTGTAGGGGTAGTGTTGATAGCTAGTCCGTCTAATGCCGCTTTTGCTAGTGCATCAGCTGTTTCATTTAGAGTTATGCCTCTATGCCCCGGCACCGTTATTATTCGCACCTGGGTTAAGTGATTCAGTACTAGAGAGTTGAATGTCCCTAATGCTTTCGAATCACCGGATGCTGTGAGCGCACTGCAGATTGACAAGGAATCTGGTATTATTATAGCGGAATTCATTAATGTTGGCAGTTTTTCGAAGGGTCAACACTACGGCTAAAAACTCTGCAATAACGGTAGGTGTGTAATCTGGAATTCGGAGGGAAAAGCACAAGTTCAGAACAGGGGAGAATATACCAATGCCACTCTTTTCAACTCGCTATGAAGCGTCCGTCGCAATGGTGATATGCGCTTGTATTTATAGCAAGTAGTCCTGTAAAGTAGCTCTTGACAAATCACTCGGCAGGTGTTCAGCAGTATTAGAAAAATGTCAGCAAAGTATATTTGGAGAGAACTTGTGAAGCTACAAATTGGCAGGACCTGCTTAGTTTGTGCGGACAGTGGGTCGAGAAGAGACTCTACAAACTTTACTTGGGATGTGTGGAATCTAGGCCAATGACAATCAAAAAATAAACCAGGTTGCACAATGAAAACTGTTTCTTGACGCCTCAAAGGAGATTCAAGTACCCTCAAGTACGTTTGTACACTCAATATTCTTAATCTGGTGAGGAGTGAGCGAATTCTAGCTCCTATATATAAAACGTTATTCACTACAAAAAGTTCAGAACAGGGCAGAATATACCGATGCCACTCTTTTCAACTCGCTATGAAGCGTCCGTCGCAATGGTGATATGCGCTTGTATTTATAGCAAGTAGTCCTGTAAAGTAGCTCTTGAAAAATCACTCGGCAGGTGTTCAGCAGTATTAGAAAAAATGTCAGCAAAGTATATTTGGAGAGAACTTGTGAAGCTACAAATTGGCAGGACCTGCTTAGTTTGTGCGGACAGTGGGTCGAGAAGAGACTCTACAAACTTTACTTGGGATGTGTGGAATCTAGGCCAATGACAATCAAAAAATAAACCAGGTTGCACAATGAAAACTGTTTCTTGACGCCTCAAAGGAGATTCAAGTACCCTCAAGTACGTTTGTACACTCAATATTCTTAATCTGGTGAGGAGTGAGCGAATTCTAGCTCCTATATATAAAACGTTATTCACTACAAAAAGTTCAGAACAGGGCAGAATATACCGATGCCACTCTTTTCAACTCGCTATGAAGCGTCCGTCGCAATGGTGATATGCGCTTGTATTTATAGCAAGTAGTCCTGTAAAGTAGCTCTTGAAAAATCACTCGGCAGGTGTTCAGCAGTATTAGAAAAAATGTCAGCAAAGTATATTTGGAGAGAACTTGTGGAGCTACAAATTGGCAGGACCTGCTTAGTTTGTGCGGACAGTGGGTCGAGAAGAGACTCTACAAACTTTACTTGAGGTGTGTGAAATCTAGGCCAATGACAATCAAGAAATAAACCAGGTTGCACAATGAAAACTGTTTCTTGACGCCTCAAAGGAGATTCAAGTGCCCTCAAGTACGTTTGTACACTCGATATTCTTAATCTGGTGAGGAGTGAGCGAATTCAAGCTTCTATATATAAAACGTTATTCACTACAAATTTAGGTAGCCCTAAGCACATGCGCAGTGCCTGCTTCTCTAGAAGAACAAGGGGACTTAGCTTATAGGCAGGTGCTCCGGAGTATAAGAAACATCCAAATTTTTAAATCGGTCTCACATAATTGCAGTATATTGATAATAACGTGGCTCTGCGCGTTTCTGATCTCCTGTTGCTTATCCTCCGTAATAAGCCGACGGCCCCAACACCCTTTGCAGCAATATATTCGATGTGGTTTCACCATACTAGAGAGCTGTCGTATATCACTCCTAGATATTCAATGATTTGCACTTGTGGAGTGGTATCAGTTTTGTATGAGAGAGATATGTGTACTGGGTCTTTTATCGGAAATACTAATAATGCCGACTTGTTCATGTTTAGAGATAGATGAATGACGTCGAGTCAGTGCTCTATTTCAGATAAGTACATTTGGAGGCTTTAATAGAGAGCATGAATATCAGGAGCTGACGAAAAGAACGCGATATCATCAGTATATACATACGTGTGAACATTCTCATTGTATGGGATCAAGCTTATTAAAATATTGAATAGTACCGGAGACAGAACAGTGCGCTGCGGGTATTCCTTTTCCCTGTTTATGAGTACTAGACAAAACATCCACTTGCGAAGAGTAAAATGTTCTATTTCCTGAAAATTCCGTTAACCGCGCTTCTAAATATTCCGGCAAATCGGTTTCTCTCAGACGACTGACTAGGACACTATGCTCGACGCTATCACATGTTTTTGTTATGTCCTGGGCAATTAGAGCTGCGTACAGCCCTTGACGCCACGCCAGATGTATGTGGTTCTCTGGGTCAATATGCGCTTGCCATAAGAAACAACCCTGCCTGAATTTGATTTGACATGGGTGAAGAACCCTTTCTCTATCAAAAAATATTTATTATACGAACATGCACTACTTTCTCTATTACTTTGAGAAAATTGGACGTTAGTACAGTTGGCCTGATATTGTCTAAAACGTAACTTTCACCTGGATTTTTTTAAAACAGGTATAATTTTTGCGATTTTTCATTCAGGTGGAATCGAAGCTTCTCTTATCAAATAATTTATTTCATTAGGTAAATCGTCCTGTGACTCTATAATAAATACAATTTTCAGCATTGCTGAAGTGCCTTCATCCGGGCCTGGAGCCGCCATCGGAAGCTTTCTCCACCTCCGCCATCGGAAGCCACTTTCTCTATCAATATTTCGGTGAAACTGTCACTTGATATCGCCGTGAATTTGCTGCATCTTCTTCTTCTTCTTCTTCTTCTTCTTCTTCTTCTTCTTCTTCTTCTCTTCTTCTTCTTCTTCTTCTTCTTCTTCTTCTTCTTCTTCTTCTTCTTCTTCTTCTTCTTCTTCTTCTTCTTCTTCTTCTCTTCTTCTTCTCATGGCTCTTACCCAATTCAGGGGATTGAACCAGTGCGAGGTGAAATTTTTTTTGTGTTTCTTCCTATTACTACTCGTATATGCTAGGGATAGGTAACACAACAAATAATTACTGAATAATAATATTCATATGTTTAAAAGGATGAAGAATTGAGCTCAATATTCTTTCATTCTAACGGATAAGTTATTGTATGACATCCCTGTGACTGTAGCCGAGAGTAGAGGCGCCAAATGATAGAACAAATGAATCGGGTATTTCCAGACCCATGTTTCGGCCAGGTGGTGCTATGAATCTTCCTCTGAATGACGTATACCGGCAGCAGGATAGAAAGTAATGACCGATTGTTTCCTTTTTCTTTCAGAAGAGACGCAGAGGAGACAACTCTTGACCTGCTCTATGCAGATAAAAGTTGAGGAAGGTAACCCGGCAGCTAAGTTTGGTTATGGCCACTTTCATTATTCTCGACCGCGATAATTCACTGTTCCAGGGAAATAACAGGTGCTTTTATTCTGAAGAAGGTTTTTGTAAAAGTTAGTGTGCGGAATCTGGCAATTGTAATGTATGTTCTCAGTGGGAAAACCGGAATTATTGGCATCAAAAGCACCGCCTTCGCTAAAGAATCAGCTTTCGTTTGAGAACAAACCCTTGTGTCCTGGTACCCCAAATTAAGTGGAGAAATTGTAGGTGTGGGGAAACTAGTATTCTGAAAAGCTTTAAAAGAGGCGTTTCACTAGATGCAGAGAGAGAAGAAAACACAGATAAGGAGTCAGTGATGATTGCTGCTGTTTTTAAACTGCACTGCAAATCATTTCACACCCTTAAGGGTGGACTTTTCAATAAATCATCCATCTTACACCTATTATTTCTGCCAAACTTACCCGCACGGGTGTAATTTCTGCAATTACACCTTTTGTACACCCATTTGTCATTTTAGGTGTACTATAGGTGTATGTTCGCAAATTACACCCAAGGGTGTTTCCTTGAATGTTACACCTATCATATATGCATATAGTTTAGAACATCAATACATATCACATCTCAACGGATGCAACCAAACCGCATGCCAAAGTTCTGGTGAAAAGATCAATGTTTCGGCACTCGTTTTCATTTCCCGTATCATTCGCTAAATTATATCGTGCTATGTATTTTATTTATTATACCACCCCTTTTTACATTATTAAGAACATTTCTCAGATGTTCAACGACTTAATTCATGGGTTACGTTTTTGGGATCCGTACTAAAAATATTTTGCTGCCGCTCATGTCCATTCTTCCCTGATTCTCACAGAGACATCGGTAAAAGAGAATATGTTGTGCTTTAACATAACATGAAACGATTACACACGGTTTTCGACAGGCTATCGTGCGCGCTTTCTCATTTGAAATCACACTAAGTTTTTTTGTACCAGAGCTCCTGGTTTATTAAGAACGATAGTCTTTCTTGGGGACCTTCGACGCAAAAATGTTCGTCTGTCTGTCTGTCTGTCCGCCTGCACATTTGTCTGTCCACTCCATACGGCATCTGGTACTTGAAACGGCTGACCCCATCCGCAGCGCCCACCAATGTTGCTCAAGATTGAGTGTTGATGCTTGTGCAATCGTCAAATAAAAAGCAATTATTGCGCATGTTAGCGGCACCATAACAATACGTATATATTCTGCATGTGCGTATTTTATTATAAAAAGCATACATAAGTATTTTTAAGGAACGTAGCCCTTATCACGCTGCGCTGACCATGAAATGATTGCACGGAACGGGGAGTGTTTCCAACGCTTCGCTAAGACGAGACGGTGGTGGCACCTACCATCGCCTTGCGTTCTACACCTTATCACCTCTGAGATGGGTGGGCGCGCACACCCGTCTCAGAGCCATGGGCTTTGTTTTTTTAGAAAACTGCCAGATGACGCTCATGTCTCATGTGTGACGTGACTTGATGCGCTCGTTCGCCTCCACTGCACGCTCGAGGCACTCAAACGCAGTGCCTCCAGAATACCACTCACCAATTTTCTTGCACAGAACACCAAATAAATGTCCTGTTCACTCTCTCCACACGCAAGACTATCGCCTTTCGACGACATTTGCAGAAACATGCAGATACGGGGCCAATTTTTTTAATGGGGGTCCACATATTTCCTCACTATGAAGTATTTCGCATCAATACACAAGGCCCTGAATTATTCAGTGAGTTATATTTAGATATATGAACATGGATGAGTTCAAATTGAATGTTTGCAGCATTCGCATTGCCGTGGAACTAGGCATGTTTACAAATAACAGGCTAAGCTTGCTCCAATGCAGCTGCTGTGCACGCATACCGCGCTGCAGGACAAGCTTAGCGCACATCCGCTAAGCACGGGTGAACTCGTCCGATGGGATGCACCACTCCGCGGGCACTTACTGTTATTTTTTATTTCCTTGATATGAACGCTTGCGCGTCGTATAACATACACGTGAACGATCGTAGACAACACTAGCGCAATATACCCGTGCCACAAGAATGGAGAATAGTTGACTAGTTGCAGCATTGTAATTGATAGTTGTTACTGTGGCGTTGCAATGCACTGATAATAGCACATTGTTATGCTCACACAAAATTTAAGACTTGAAATAAAAGCAAGCGTCATTCAGACTTTGTCGGTAACAAAAGCATAGTCCCCAGGTTCTTGCTGAATGGCTGAGCGTTATTTAAAAGAAGCTAGTAGCGCAGTGGGGGTGTTGCTAGGATTTATTCATGCAGGGGGATAGAAAGAGAAAAAAAGGGGGCCTGACCCATTTGTATGAACATTTTTGCCTGTGGTTGCATACTTAAGGAACCAAATCAGGAGCTTTCTTTTTTTTGTGCGAAATGGGCCAAATCCTGACCCGAAAGTAGCTCCAACGACACTCAATTGGCTCATACATATGTTCACCTTTCCTCTAAAACAGTAATAATAAAACATTATTAATACCTATCACTGTTCTAGAAAAACGTTGACAGCATGTATATGCCAAGGCAGCGTCAGTCGAGCTTTTTGCGGTTCTAGATTTGCCCCATTTTGAATAAACAAGCTCCTCAAACGATCATAAAAAAGGGGGGAAGATGTGTCAAATATGAAACAACCTCCCCGCCGCCCTTTCCTAACTTTTTATTTATATCTATGTTGCAAAAGTAACAAGTTTTGACTCCGAAATGTCGAAACAACACCGCAATCTCGCCTCACTCGGGAAAAGAAAAATGTGCATTACGAACGCTGCGCATTTGCCACCTGCACACATCAGTGAAAAAAAAAATGACTTCCAAGCTCTGCTAGCGAATAAATATGTTGTGAAGCATAAAATATTACACCATATCTTGGAGGCTTCAAATAGCTTGGAAATTATATCATAAAACGGTACTGCTATCTCTTTCGGTTTCGGTTTTGAGGTCTCGGGGCAACTGTGCATCGCCATCGTCAACACGCAGACTTTGAATTGGGTGGTAACATGTCGTGTGCGTGTTTGCTGCAGGCTGACGGTGGTTTATTATTTTACTATTCACTTGCTTTGTCCAGGATGTGTACTTATACGGCTTGCGCGGTTCAACTCAGGCTTACAGTAGATGCAGTACGAGTCACTGCAATCTGTGGCGCGTCGGCAAGTACAGAACAACTTCGGTGCGGCGGAGTGTGTGTCCTCTGTCGACGGCTTTCGTTGAAGCTTGTGCACGCCGCAAGCAGAGTGTTTCCGATCAAGCAATTAACGGAGTGTACGCTGGGAGCTACATGAAGAACGCTTTTGGATTTCGTGCTATTGCTGAAAAGGTAAGTTTTCGCGCATGTGAACAACGAAGTGCAGAAGTGCGTGTCTGCCTTCCAACTCCCGATTTGCCCGTGATACTCGTAATTACAGGAAGGGACTGTCTCTTGGCGCCGGTAGCTTCGTGACCTTCGCTCGCTGTGTACTTATCAGCTGCGATGTCTGAACAGTCGCAGTGTTCGTGAACCTTGCTGTGGCGCTTGGTTAAAGAAAACGGGGGGATGTGCCGCGCGCAGATAGACCTTACGGCATGCGGCAGGGGGAGAAAAAGAGGAGGGTGGGGGGGGGGGTGAGCAAGCCGAGGTGGGCGAAAGAAATGGCATAATAATAAAAAAAAACGAAGCAGATCAACGGCAAAGGAGGCGCCAGTTGCCAGTTAGCGGGACTGCAGTGGACAACTGGGGCACGTTTATTACGCGGGAGAAAAAAAAATCCAGATTTCAGTGACTGAAAATAGGGATGCGTTTTTAATGCGAGTAAATACGCTATTTAAAGCAACAATTCAAAAATACTTAAAATTTGTATCAGTCCCCCTTTGATGCCTGCGCTTCGCAGTGGCGTGACAGGTGTTTTGTTAAAAATCGTGCAGCTAACCAAAGAATTGATATGTACTTTGTTTGGTCAGCAATTTGCGCTTTTTATGCCTTTTTAGGTTTGTTTATATTTATACTGCTATATCGTGGATAATCAGGATATTAAAATATTGATCTGCTTTAATAAGGGATTGAACAGCCGCACTCAATTGCACACATCTTTTTGCATTTATGCACCGTTGCAGTGCGGCACATAGAATATTGTAAAATAGAATATTTCTGTATATTTTGGCGTAGCGTGTTGGCGATGTGGTTACATATGAAAGCTTAGCCAAAGTGTACCGACACCCACACAAAACTTTCAGTTAGACTGATACAGCACAGATGATAATGGTGTAGGCATGGTTAGCCACTAAAGAACACGCTGGTGAAAAACAAAATGAGGATGGCGACACAGGTGGCTGTAAATGAAAGCAGGTAGACCTAACAGCTCTTCTATGTTTCATGCATTTTTTTGTGCAGGTTTCATCCTTACGAATGTAAACGCACTGATCCAACTAATAAGCCCTCCATGCATATATTCCTGTTAGCTACTTCTCCAATAAGTCGTGCATTTTTTTATTTATACATATTTATAATCCAGCAGCTGAGAGCTTAATGAGCATATATTTAACTTACTTGTGAATCATTATCTGTTGCATGGCTGTTTTTATGAATTAAAAAAAATCAACTGCAAATGAGCTGCTTATGCATGCACACGAAGAATGAGATTAGCACGTCTTATTGATTTTTGAGAGTAGTCAGTTTTACTCGTGGTCTAAACTTATCATTTTGTTGACCAATAAGCAACCTGTGAAAGACACAAAATTATCCAGTACACCAAATTTATGTAACTGGAGAAGAAATTTAGAGGTGAGCTTCCACAAATACACAGTGCTGTGTTTCCAGCAGCAGTTGTCATTTTATAAGTGCTGTTGATCCTTTCAGGTTGGGGCTTGCTCGATGTTTTACAGTGGTTTCACACAGTAGATTGTACATCTGTGATGTGTACATGTCTACAAAACGATCTTTCAAAGTAAATAAATATTGCTACTTTTTTTCTGAATGGGTTTATATAATTTTTTGTATCACCCATTGAAGTGGCCTATTGGTTAGGGTGTTCTAGCTAAGCAAGAAAACTTGGTATAAAGGCTGGAATTTGAGCATCCCATTATATTTCAAACTTCTTGGTAGGTGCATGATTCAAGAGAGAAGCACTATTTCACCTCCACCATGGTGTAGACTCAAACATGGCACTTGCATTCGTACACTAATATGCACAGATGCTTGTAAACGTAAAAGTGAATAGTGGTAAAGCTGAAAGTGGGAAGCTGGAGCTTTTCATTATATGACACATCATAATGAGGTTCTGATTGTTCACAGTATTTTTAAATGCTTAGTTGAATGTTGTGGATCTCTTACATGCAGAATGTTGAAAGGAAAGCACACTACGTCTTCTACGGGGGACTTGGTGCTGACGATGCAGTGCACTCTTAATCACAACCTGAAAACAGCTGTTCCGGCCTCACGACCTCACTCAAAGGGTTGCAGCAGCGGTGGACGCTACTCATAGGGTGCACCAAATATCTTGTACATTTTAGGAACATTCCTTTGATGGGAAAGGCTTCATCTCAAGCTATGTGTCCTATGTACCTATTTATTTTTCCAATATGAGTATCAGTTTGCCAACAGATTAACAGCAGTGCATGTAGAAAACTGTGTACTATGCATAATGTTAGAGTTGTATGATAAACTGGAGACGGCCTAGATGTCTCCAGCTTAAAAGGTTGATTCACTAATGGGTCAATCCACGCCAAACATCCCAGCTATTTTAGCGACCATATCAAATGTATTCGAAACAAATTGTTATGATTTACTGCATTGAAAACAGTGAAACAGTAAAATATTTTCGGAAGAAAAAAATTTTCGGTCACATAGTTGCCTTCTGAACTTACCGGAATGTCGTTTCAGTGTGGTTTGTGGGAAGGTAGTTTGAAAGTACTGCTCCTTGCTTCTATACCAAAATTTGTCTACATGTTAAGTACAAGTTCATGTGTAAAGTGTTTGAAGCGCAGTAATATTAGCGCAATTTCACTCGCACATACGCCTCCAAGACTAACAATGTGCCTAATACGACTGGTTGGTGCTCTATGGTAGAAAAGGAAAGTGCTTAACAGCGCAAACGACAAGAAGGAAAAGAAGAAACGAGAACAGAGCCCTGAACAAACAATTAAAGTTTATTGCCAACCACCTGCAATATATAGAAAACAGAATCTGTGCATAACCACGCACCATAAGCAGAATCGCACATACATGCACCATACGGCCTACCTTTTCAACAACCAGTCATGTAAATGGACCCGAGATAACTAACTTCACAGCAGTTAAGAAAAATTGAGGGTACGCTAACACAGGAAGCACCAAGTTGTTGAATATAGAAAGCTTCACTAATTTCGTGCTCTCACCAGTTTTTATATTCCCAGTGATCAAACACTTGTCAAGAATTGGCTGACAACAAGACTTATTACAATGGTCTGCCAAGTGGCTGGGAAGGAAACCTTCTAGAGAGTTAGCGTGCTCCCTCAACCGATCATTCATGCATCGCCCTGTTTGGCCAATGTAACCGTGCCCAAAAGTAAAAAAATATCTTATAGAGAATCGCTAAAACACATTCAACATGGCACGTAGCGTGTTTCTTAGTGCATGCTTCTTTCTTAGGTCCTTCGCTGTCGACCCTGCGACATAGCCCAGCGAGTTTATCGCGTGCGCAGAGCACAACTCTTACACCTATTTTGCCAGTGACCTTCTTTGGACTTTGGGAAACTTCGTATACGTAGGGAATAACAGCCTGGCTAGAATGAGGCTTGTTGAGTTAGCTGTTGCTTTGTCTTTTATCAGGCACTCTTAGTGACGTTAGGAGAGTCTCAGCAACAGAAGTTAGCTCGGGATTAGAAAAGCCTGCTTGTTGAAGGTGGTGAACTTGGAGCGAGAAACTGCACTCTATCTGGCGGTGACAAGAGCCAGTTAAAATTGCCTTTAGGCAGGAAAAAGCGATGCTTCACTTGACTAGCTTAGATTAGCTGGACGTAAAAAGCAGGTTCTTTCTTGAACATGGCTCGTAAAAGTGGCTAAATTTGGAGAGCTAATAATATATCCATAAATACAGCTATAAAAACTGGGACAAAATCCGGCAGTCGTAAATAAAAAGGCGTTTTTTATTGTTCTCGTCTTGCTGCCTGTCGCATTGTGCCAGCTCAGCTCACTGATCTTAGGCTCTGTGCCTTGCAGCGGCAGCGACCTCTAAAATTTCACCGCATCTGTGGTAACAGCATGAACTTAGTGAACCAGTTTGTAAAGTAATGTATAAATGGGGCTCAACCTCGCCCCGTTTATACTTCATTACCAGCCTTGGCTTCACTTCTTCAATTATTCAGTCAGTGCATTTTTTACCTAGACAGATAAAATGGTGATTCACTGGGTGAAGGCTAAAAAGTTGCATTTACTGCAGCTCTACTATGAGCACAGTATAATGACAGGGTAAAACCGAAATGCAGAGGCACAAAAAAGCAAGTGTTCATACAAGCAAACGGCGAAAAAAATCACGCGGCAAAATGCACAAGCAAACACTTGAGCCATGCCTTAAGGAAAGGAATAACGTTGGCCGTCTCGAACTATCCTAGAATGCCAACTGCAAGTACAAACCAACAAACTGTCGTTCATTGTCACATAGGCTAAAATTCTTCGCGCATCAGAGAACTGCCAACTGCACATCCGTAATAGAGAAGGAAAATTGGTATAGGTGGATGATTATTCAATATGTAGAAGGGTTTCTTTAAGGGCTAGTTGGTACTCAATACTGAGGGGAACAGTGCCAATAACGGCACGGAAAAAGATTAAACACACGACACAAACGCTGTCGAACAACTGTTTGTAAAATTCATTACACCTGCAAATATATAGCTGAAAACGAAAACCGTCACATGCACATAAGAGTGAAAGGCAAAAAAAGAATCTGCCACGTTTCAAAAAGTACAAGTTGACAACTTAAAAATATTATCTCTGTTTCTAGGAGGGCGAGTGAAGGCTCACTGACGCACATGTTTCCTTTCGTCTTGATATGAAAAGCCTCGTTAATTTCGCGCTCTATTTTGTTACAACTTGAGAGACTCTTGCATTCACAAAAGAGCGAGACGCAGCCACACAAGGAGCAATAGGCTGCCAAAGAGCTGCTTGTTTAAGTCCTGAGAATATTTGCGTTATCTCTCAGGTGATCTTTAAACAGCGACTGGTGTGTCTAGAATAGGACAGACCAAAGGACAACGGAATGACTTACACTACGTTGCTTACGCACTCAACGTACTGTGTCCTGTGTTTCTTAACGCACGCATGCTCCTTGAGATTGCCATCGTTCACTTTCTCGCAAAGGCGGCCGAGCTTACGAGGAGCCGAGAAAACGTGTGTCATGCCTGCCTTGCTATTGATCTCCTTGAGGGCATGGCTCACACCGCGTACGTAGGGGATGACAGAAATTTTGTCTTTACTGCGTTGGGAGTGTCCTGGAACCACGTTTAGAAAGCTAGCTCAGTAGAACAGTTGCTAAGGCACGGAGTAGTCCAGTCGAGCAGCCGGCACGTTTCAGTCGCTCGCCCTTGGCGCAGAGGTTCTGTGGCTGAACGCTTTCTGATTGGTAAGCCTTCAATTCACACCCTATGTATCTGGAAGGCAATACGCTAACGTACGCAGCTGTTCGCTATCTAGACATTATTGCTGGTGATGATCATTAAATATTTCTGAGCTCTTTGGAAGGGTCTCCCTTTCTGCAGGTGCACCAAGGTACGGGCCCGAAGCCGCTTTTTGTTCTTTTTTCCTGCTGTTTGTTTCCGGACGACCTTTGTGATTTTTGTTATTTTTCATTCTTTGAACTTGGAGTGGCTGTTTGATGCAGTTATTAAGATTCTTTTTGTAAAGTTTGTAGGGACGACCAGTGCAGAGCATAAAACCCACGGGCTGGCGTGAACACATTTGAGCATAGAAGTTTGACCCCGACATAGTGAAAGGTGACTCTGCATGGCCATTTTTATTTGCAATTTGGCTCACTTGTTATCACTGAATCAATGTCAGCCATGATTGCAATCACAAGTGTCTACGCGACAATTGTGTTTTTGTATGATGTCAAAGCAAGCTCGATGACATGGAGAAGCTGGAACCATTGTGTTGACGGCTGTAATGACGGTGGATGCGCAGGACATTGTAGGAGCACATAATATTGCCGTAGATTTTGTCGTGACTTTTAACATAGCTTTCCCGTATTTTCAAATAACCTGCCAAACTGGACATGTTTAAGCACTGGCCAGACATCAGCCGGGTTAAGTAATGAATGCTGAAATTAAGCGCGAAATGCTTGATGAGCAGGCTAGGCGCGGGGAGTAGAGGCAATTAAGCGTGGTACCTGACATAGTACAGGTACCACGCTTAATCTAAGGCTTGGTCGTCAATAGAAGCATTCACAATAAGGTGCTAACTTATTAGCACACATTGCCTCTATTCCACGCACCTATAGCTTGCTCATTTGTTTATGCGCTCGGTATTCTTCCAGTTCCAGAAATCACAATGCAGTTTAGATTAAAAAAATAAAACTCTTCAACCGTGGCTTTCAGACTGTGCCAGCCTCGGGCCAGCAAAGAACCACTGTTGAAATGTATTGTTTTAAAAATATTGAAATTACACTGAGGTGTCATTCGAGTATCAGGCAGTACGCCTGAAGTTAAAAGAATAACGCTGACCCTCAGGCTGCAAAAAAAAAACAAAACAAGAAGAACGTTTGCCCTGGGGCTGATCATATATCTTGTATTCATTTTTTATTTATGCGTAGCAGGCGCATGACCAAGAAACGAATAAATCGCAAAGGAGAACAACAACAACAACAACAACAACGACAAACTATGTATCACTCCCACCATTCATCAAAGTCGTAACAATGGCTTGAAATTCTGGGTGCCGTAGAGCTTGCTTACGCACTGCGCAATAATATTAGTGTCCCACACACACGTTTAACCGCAATCTGCTGGGGAATAGTTGCCAGCGGATTTTTTTTTTACGAAAGGGAACAAACGAATGCTACACCTTCGTCTTGGGAGGAGTGGTCACCTCGTATAGCTTAGAGGGAGATGAGTTCTGTGGTGCACAGAACTCATCGCGCTCCAATACGCGCTCCAAACACGGATGGAGGCGTTCTGTTCCTTTGAGTCACTCGTGATTGGCACACTTGAGCAGTGACGAATGCCGTGGCGTTTTATGTCAAGTGAGCCAAGTTCAGACGTAGGCGTTATGCTAAATAAAATCGGATGCGATTGGCCAGTTTAGCCATGACGAATGCCATGGCTTTCTATGTCACGTGAGCCAAGGTGTCACGTGTCCGGTTTCGTCATTTTCTCGGATGGTGGTGAAGGAAAGGTCGGAGAGACCGTCCGAAACGAAACAGATGGTTTGAAATGGCTGCGACGTGGCATGGATTGGATATAAATGTAAGCCCTTCGCACCTTTCAGCATCCGGGTACCTTAAGAACATGGCGTCGCAGCCGGCCTCATGCACTTACGCTGAGGCTCAATCTTCCCTGCGCCGTGATCGTAGCCACCCCGCCTGTCTGTCCGTGTCCGTTGTCGTAGACAGACAGCCGGACGGATGGACAAACAAACAGACAGACGAATGGACAGACATACCGACGGACAGACACAGAAGGACGGACGGACAGACAGACAAACATACAGACGGACGGACGAAGAATTCACGGTTTACCGATGACACCCTTTGAAGCTTCGCCCCACTCCTTATCATTTACTCCGTGTTGTTAGGAGCGTGCTGCGTTCCTTGCAGAGACACTGAGTGCGTCCGTCACAGACACTGGGCGCGCCCTTCACAGGTCGGGGACACGGCGCGCATTCCACAGAGATGTTTGATGCATCGCTTTTCACACGGTGTGCGTGCCACAGAGACGACACTAAACGCGTCATGTTTCAATTGCGTCCAATTGGTCCTCAAGCCGACGTCAAAACTGTGACGCAGGCCTCCATTTCCCACATAGGCTGTTCGCTTCCCCTCGTCCTCGCGACCGATACCGACCACCCATTTTTGACGTAACAAACGGAACGCCTCCGTCCGGATTTGGAACGCGTATCAAATTGCACCACTGATGTCTTGAGAGGGGCAAGGACCCCTTTTGCACCCCTCTGCCGATGCCCATGGTTCAGGACCGACACAGACCGAGTTTGGCTCGAATGATAGCAAAATCACTATCTAAAGTGACGATGCAACAGCACCGTATCTAATGAACAGACCTACGATCAAATGTCATCTCACCATGTATACTTCGCACTGTGTTAAAAAACAATGACTGCAAAAACATGGAGCTGATTTACCTAGAAAACAATAAAGAAGAGTGACGTGAGGAAATAAACACGAAATCAGCAGCATATCCGCGGAGTGAATGATGGAGAGTGGGGCGAAGCATTCGTGCATCCATTCGTTTTTTGCTTCCGTCCGTCCGTGCGTCCGTCTGTGTGACCGTTCATGCATCCATCAGACCGTCCGTGCATGCGCCTGTTCGTGCGTCCGTCCCTGCGTCCGTCCATGCATCCGCCCCCGTGTCCGTTCATGCATCCATCCATGCATCTGTCTGTGCGTCCGTTCGTCCATCTATTCAACACTCCAAGTACCACTATCTCGCATCTTTTCATCACATATTCCCCATATAGAAGCACCGCCATCCAGCGGACACTCCAAGGACTAAACGAGAGGTGGCACACACACTTTCTTACGGCTTGCGCTTCGGGTGTACTTCCCACCTTTAACCACCTCGAGTTCATGGTATATACTAGTTCACTCTATTCATGGCACTGCGGCCCAACGCTCGCTAAACCTTTCGAAAACCGAGGAGGTTACGCCCAGCGAGTATAACGTAGCAACCTTTTCCTTTCAGATAGTGCTCAATGTATGTACATGTCAATGACTGCTAATGGAAAATGAGAGACAGGAGAATTCGGCTTTTACTTTCTTACGGCTTGCGCTTCGGGTGTACTTCCCACCTTTAACCACCTCGAGTACATAGTATATACTAGTTCATTGTATTTATGGCACTGCGGCTCAACGCTGGCTCAACCTTTCTAAAACTAAGGAGGTTACACCCAACGAGTATAACGTAGCAACCCTGTCTTGACAGATAGTGCTCATTGTACATGCCAATGGCTGCTAATGGGGAATCAGAGACACGAGCATTCGGCTTTTAGTTAACACGCGCGCCGCGAACTTTTTATTGTTCAACAAAGCACAGGAGAAATCTCCCACCAGCACCACCTTGCAGGTCAAAATGTAACACTTGTTACACACTACGACTACGACAACGTGGGACGAGCGGGTGCCACTTTAAGGAGCTTCGCCCCTAAAAAAAGTGGCTCCGCCTGTGTGTGGGTCTTGCGGGTGCTCTTTTAAATCTGTCCCTCATTCATGTCTTCCCGCCTAATAAGGTGTACACATTACTTCCACGCACTGCAACATGTGTTAAAAAGACCCTACATGGCATTCTATGAACAGAGCATGAGGTGATTGGGTAATCCAATAGAGAATTTCAGTTTAGTGTACGCATGTCTACACGTCAGAAACTCACTGCGTACTGTGCACGCTGCGCTTAAGGCTGCATCCTACAGCTTTAGTTACCGTGCGCAACACAATAAACGTGTAGAGCACCTAACCGTGAACAGGCCTGCCTTTGAGTGTTGCTTAGCGCCATCTCGTGGAGATGCAAGAAACGATCTCTACCAATATTCGTCAACGCAACATGCAAGTCAAGTCATGTGATAAGGTTTGCTGAGGACGAGCAGTGGTTTGGGTGTTGGATAGGTTAAATAGCAGTATGATTAACAGAGATGGTGAAGACGATTGCTTACTGCGTATTTAACACTTACTGTTTGCTACAGACACTTTCAAGATCCCGAGAAAGAGATAAAAGAACCAAACAAGCGTTCTTTTATCTCTTTACGCTAAACGCAAAAAATGCTCCCAATTGTGGCAGCGTCTACGTTTGTAATTCTTCACGTGCCATGATAGCTGCTTTTATAACATTGAGAGCACCGTGAGCGAGAAAAATCACCTGAGTTTCGTATAGCACGGACGTGCATCCAGATGCAAGCTAAATACATAATTTGAACTAACCTTTAGTTTACAAGAATTGAAATGCCTTTTGCCGGCGATCATTCAGACATATTACGGTTAGACACACGTGGCAACCAGCACAGTTCAAAGGGATCACACACGACACCCCGTACGCTACCCGCAAGCCCATCGCGGTACTTCACGCCACCATCAGGTTCCTGCTCCTTGGTAAATGATGTTGTCCGGTCGTTCAACGTCGCTCCAACTTAGCAGCGATCCCAATCTGCTGCACCACTTCCCCTATCGGCTTCAAGTTATTTATTTAGGTTTTGAATCTACCGAAATTCCCACAGACAACGTTCGCTGCCACGACCGCCGCGTAGTGTTGTCGGTGGAAGGCATCTTGTGTGTTTTTGCCTCGACAGTTCGAGATCTCGCAAGAGCCACCTGTAAGGTACGCAATGACCATTGCGGGAACAACGTAATCTCCGAGATCTAGCGAGCGCATCCCATGCGTGCGTAAACGCACGCATCTCTCTCAAGGTAAGCGCATGTACTAAAAAAAAAGCGAGCGAGAATGGAGAGACGGGCTCCGTTTCTCTTTCGGCGGAGTGACTTTCTCCTTTTCGGGCGCTTTACACGTCGCGCCTTCTCGCGGCAAGGACCAAAGGAGCAACGTTCCTCCTACAGTGTTCAAGTTTCTCCTCAATCACGGGGGTCCTGTCCACGTGCATGTGCACGCTGAGCCTAGCTGGCCGCGGCCAGTCGCGAGAGATTACTTTTACCTATACTTGATGCAAGCAATGCAGGAGTGACGTTTTTTCGTTTTATTAGTGTAGAGTAAAAGCCTATCTTTTTTTATCGCCAGATACTTGCACGATTCTCCACATACTTCCATGTGTGTCTCGTGTTGTTTCATGCTGCCAATTTGTCACGAATACAAAGAGCTCTGCTTCCCAAGTAGTCTTGCTTTATCGATTACCTTAGACTGTACACAAAGAAGGGATTTTTTCGGTGTCGACTAAGCATACGCATTCTTGGTTTCGCACGGCACCAACAGCACTCATTATTGAACAAGGTGCATAAAAAGCATCACATATAGTTTATACACATTCTAGGAAATCTGATACCACTGTATAGTTCATGCGTGAAAGCACAACCATATACAATTGATGGAGTACGTGCCGCTACCGCCATAAGGGTGTTGTTTGCAGTTTCCCCCATTCGAATACGGCCGCCGTTGCTGGAAGTCAAACCTGCGGCCTCTAGCATGGTCACACGACACCGAATGAGGCGATGCTACCACGGCAGGTGAAAGTACAAAGGGAAACAGGCTGCGAAGATTCATCGAGCATTTTTTAGACCATACTGGGTTACAATAATAAGAAACAATTTAAACATCATCATAACTACACTTTTGTTAAAAGTAAACCAATGACTTCTGCCAGTTAAACGAAATTCCTAATCACATGCACTTTCGAATGCCCATGCCAGCACTGAGAGGTAAGACGGAATTATGGACGCGTGGAGTATGCCTTTCTTGTCCACGATTCTTCTTTGCCGTGAGAAACTCAACACAAAATGCACTTCTAGTAAGGTCTGCGCGCAGCAGGTAAGTGCTAGCACTCACTCACCTTTGTGAAAAGAGTGTTCCAAATCCAGAGTAATAGTAACCACCACAGCCACAGCACTAACTACGAAATTGTGGCACGCACTATGGCGGCAAGTTGACAAGCGAAACAAATCGCGAGAGGCATCTGAAGCAGAAAAGTATGCAGGCGCAGCATGCTATAACGTTATAGTAAAGTTGCGCACTGCATCGCTAGCTCCTCCACTCAAGTAATTGAGCTGTCGCGACGGGAACAGCCACTGCCATCGCTCACGAAACAATACTGTCAGGTGCGAGGTCATCTCTTATTTCTATCGCAAGACCCGCGTTGTAACGTACGTATACACTGCTAAGACGGTCGTTACCGCATCAAAAACATTGTCATTGAAGGGCTAGTGGTGTACTGTATCCATGGCTAACGGTCAAATTTGTGGTAAGAATGTAAAAGGAATATAAGCAAACGTTAACACGAAACAACTAAACGAGGTCGACGCGACCACAGAACACCTACCACGACGAGACAAAGTCTGGCCTGCACGCTGCACCCTCTCCGTGTAACAAGTAGAAGAATAAAAAAGACGTGACCTCCAAAATGGCAAGCGCGCGGCAAGCGTTTGCGTTCTCGAAGGCTTCAAGCAAAAAAGTCACTGTGGCAGTGGTCGAGAGATGGCGCAGCGTTCGGAATTCTTTGGTACTCTATGCATGGCTTGGGCTAATCGTTTTCGCGAAAACCTGTTAAGCTCTAGTAATTATTTTGTTCATATTTGAACAACCATTGATAAACTTTCGTTTGTATAAGCATCAGACACAACATTTTTACGTGTGCGGATGTTGTGGTATGGCCACAAAACGTAAAGAGTTGACCAAAACTTACTTGTAACTTGTGCCACTGTGGTCAGTCTAAATTCATTGCTATATAAACTTGTGCGCTTTCGTAGTAGGGTGTGAGTAAACACGACGAAGTGTATGCCACTGTGGAAAATTGTTGATTGTACTCTTGTTCATTGAGCTCTCTCTACATGCGTACTACGTGTAGTATGTGTACTCGAGTGCATGTGCACATATATGCATTGCATTTGCGTATGTTGAAATGGGTGCAAGAGAAGAAACACCAAAAACTAGTTAATTATGGGCGAACGTGTGCCCTGAAAACTATGTGCGGATAAATGGAAGACCCCACTGGAGCGTTCCAAAACAAAAACTGTTCATCCGCCAACGCACCTTCTTCGCCGCTCCAACCCTCACTGACTCGTGCCCGTGAACTAGAACCATGAGTCGTGCGGCCACAAGCAGGAGTGCGCATAAGACTGTGGACGCTGATTCTTCATTATGTCGGATAGTGTATATAGTCTCTGTGGCAATATTAGGCGTCTGGTGTGGGTGAGTAATCTATGAATGGGCTGAGTCGCCAACTATCCACAAGGGAGCCGTGATGGTGGGTATGACAACGTACGTCGCCGCAGACAACCTTTTTTAGTATCGGTAAGTCTCTCCAGATGGCGCCAGCTACCGTCTACTTCACGGCTGTGACGCTTTCACACCTCTAGCTACTTACATAACGTTGAACGTCTATCTATCAAAATGGCACTACTGAGTCGGTATAGTTTCGCTGCGGTCTAGTATACGGTTTTAAGGCACATCTCGTCACCTGCGGCCTCGTAAATGCGTGTATAACGTCGCTACATCATGCGAGTCTGCGAGAAATAAATACAGCAAGCCTAGCATGCATTCTTCGGATGAGGACTCTGCAGTATCCGTGCCTTTAAAGGTGAACGTCGCCTCGCTGGCAGAACAAGACCTACTTGCTCCGTCGTTCTCTTTCGCGATGTTTTCATCACCGCAGGTTCGTCTGCTTGTTTTATAATTATTCCGTTTGATATCAAGCTCAGCGGGACCGTTTTTTTTGTAATTGTCAGTGCCGTATACTCTTTAACAGTAGGGAGTCGATGTATTTGCTAAGCCTACTCGCTTCGCTGACCTGGAGTCCGGCATCTTGATTTTCATAAGGAAGAACAGGTTGCTTCGTGACAAAAGGAGCAACATTTCTTTGTTTAAAGACGAACATTGGGAAATCACCACTTCTTCCTAAGTGGAGAGAACGTTACTCCATTTCTTTAAGAGTGATGTGCACTCTTGCTTACCCTCGCGCGTTGCGTACGCTAGTCCTTTGCATGCGCTAAATTTAAATTCTTTATTATGAAGAGCTTTTGCGTGAAAAAAGCGGAAATGTGAAGGGAAGATAAATGAAAACAAGCGCTGACTACCGACTTGTCTTGCGCTCTTTTGTTAATGTCACCAGATTTTGTGCAAAAGCTTTTCACAAAGTATTGATACAGGGTCTTTTTCAAAAACAATATGATACATTGGCGTGGTTCTGCGGTAGTACATGTGCATGCTATGCAGAATTCGTCGGTTCGAGAACCACTCGACTCGAAGCTTGTGTCTCTCGTACGTTAGTATATTTGAAGAAAGTTGCGCATTTTCTCTCTTCTCAATGGTATTTTCGTATAGTGCTTAGCAATCCTGTCTAAAATTTCTCATGTTTTCATTTTCTCTATATTTTTTATCTTGCTGCTGCAAATTAGTGAAGAATGTAACACGTTATTTTAAAACGTATGTTGGGACACGTGTTGTATATATTGAATTTGATTTTTGTGTCCCCTTAGTCAAAGTAAGAATGAAATTTGTATATTGTTCCTCATCAGCTGAGCAAATCTGTGGATGGAGGGACCTTAGTGAGATAGAGATAATTTGCGTTTAGTCCCTTCTACCTAGACAAATTGTTGTTTTTGTCTGAATAAACACTGAATGATTGAATTATTGTTGATACACAACAGCCAAAACAACGCGAATGCATCAAAAAAAGGACGATGAAATCAGTTCTTGGTTGTTGATGAAATGATTGGTTGTTTGGTTTGGCTGACTTGTTCTCTTCATCACGATTCCATGAAGACTAGATTACCAGTTCAAGAATATGGTCATCTTCATTTTGCTTGAAATAATAAATGGTGCCCCTCTCACGAATTGGAAGTGTGCATTACAAATTTTTGGTGCCGAATTTCCCCTCTTGATTTGCTCTTTTAACAGGTCTGGTCAGGTGCGATCTCCCCTTTGCTTTTACTGTCAAGAGCAAGAAAACATATATCATTTTCACGTATTTGCCGACGTTTCACATACCGCAAAAAGAAACATCTAGAAACAATAATCAAAAGACAAAACATTACTTTTAACTCTGTAAATATTGTCAGGGAGTCGAGACGTGGACAAATGAAGCTGACTACGGGTCAAATGATAAACTGTTTATTTGTGCGAACCTGTTCCCTGTAAACCGTAAGTCTCGCACTGATTACAGTGAATGGAGCGTCACCGATGATCAACTGGCAAGCGTCGAAGCGCGTCGGCATTTATACACTTGCCATCGAATGTTCTAGCGTTATCGATAGCGGCGGCGTAGGCTCTAGAATAATCTGAAATGTGGAAGTGGGCGTAATCTTAAGAAAATGATCTATTTCAGCCTCCAAGCTTTTCGAACATCATAGGCGCGTTTCGCGCTGAACGTAGTGTAACGGGGTGATAACGAAATTCGAGGAAAGGAACGTGGCGTTGCCCCGTTCTAGAGTACTCAGGTTCGGGCAAGAAATGGCTTAAGGCGCACGACATGGGCTACTTCAGGTCAAGCATGGCGCCGTTGAGAATTCGTAATGCCGTCGGAAGCAACCTCGTAGTCGAGTGGGCCGAGACGTTGAACTATTCTGTACGGTCCGAAGTACTGCCGTAGAAGTTCTTCACTGAGTCCACGTCGGCGTATCGGCGTCCATACTCAGACACGGTCACCGAGCTGGTACTCCACAAAGCTTCGTCGAAGATTGCAACGGCGGCTGTCGGCCGTCTGCTGATTCTTGATGCGCAGGTAAGTGAGTTGACACACTCCTTCCGCACGCTGAAGCTAGACGGTGACGTCGAGTTTATCTTAATCAATGACGCTTGGCAGCATGGTGTCGAGCGTCGTTGTCGGTTTCCTTCCAAGGACCTACTTGTACGGCGTCACCTGCGTCGTTTTTTGTTCTGCGTTGTTGTACGTGAAGGTCACGTACGGAAGGATTGCATCCCACGTCTTGTGCTCGACGTCGACGTAGATGGTCAGCATATCAGCGACGGTCCAACTGAGATGCTCGGTGAGGCCATTGGTCTGTGGATGGTAGGTGGTGGTCTGGCGGTCACTTGTCTGGTTGTAGCTTAGGATTGTGCGAGTCAGGTCCGCCATAAAGGCCGTACCCCTGTCTGTGATGAGAACCTATAAAACTCCGCGACCCAAGACGATGTTCTCGACTGAGAACTATGCTGTCTCGGTGGTATTACCTTTCGGCAGAGCCCTTGTTTCGGCGTAGCGGGTGAGGTAGTCAGTAGCCAAGACGATCCATTTGTTTCCGGAATTAGACGTCGAGAACGGCCCCAGTAAGTCCTTGCCGATTCACCGACACGGCCCGATAGGGGGCTTGATAGTCCGGAGAAATTTAGCTGGCCTATTCTGTGGTGTCTATCGTCGTTGACAGTCTCGACATGTTTTGGCGTAACGAGTGACGCTCTGGCAATTCGTGGCCAGTAATACTTCTCCTGTATTCTCGCAAGTGAACGGGAAACACCGAGGTGTCCAGCTGTCGGGTCGTCACGTAGAGCATCCAAAACTTCTGGGCGTAACGCTGAAGGTACTACGAGCAAGTAATTAGCCCGATGTGGTGAAAAGTTTTTCTTGACGAGGATTTCATTACGTAAAAAAAACGACACCATTTCTTGCTTGAATCTCTTTAGAACAACGGCAGCCTTGCCCTCAAGGTGAGGCCCTTGATTTCAGGGTCGGCACGCTGACGTTCTGCAAAATCATCGACGCTTAAGATTCCCAAAAAGCAGTCACCGTCCTCGTTGTCCTGTGGTGGTGGGTCAATGGGGTCGTGAGACAGGAAGTCGGCGTCAGAGTGCCTTAGCCCCGACTTGTAAACGACGGTGATGTCGAATTCCTGAAGTCGCAGACTCCACCGTGCAAGGCAACCTGTAGGGTCTTTCAAGTTAGCTAGTCAACAGAGGGCATGGCGGTCGCTCACAACTTTGAACGGCCTGCTGTAGAGGTAAGGGCAAAATTTGGAGGTAGCCCAAATGATGGCAAAGCACTTCTTTTATGTTGTGGAATGGTTGACTTCCGCCTTGGATAGCGACTGGCTCGCATAACTGAAGACTCTTTCAAGGCCGTCAGTATTCTGCACTAGGAAGGCTCCAAAGCCTACACTGCTCACAATAATGTGGATTTCTGTGTCGGCGTTTTCATCAAACTGGGGAATTATTGGCGGAGTTTGCAGGCGTCATTTTAGTTCTTCAAATACTTGCTCCTGCGGGGTTTCCCGATTGAAAACGTTGTCGGTCTTTGTCAGGTTTGTGAGTGGCTCGGCCATGCGGGCAAAAGTTTTGACGAAACGCCTGTAATAGGCACAGAGGCTGAGGAATCAACGCAGGGCCTTCTTGTCAGCGGCTGACGAAACTGCCGTGGTGGCTGTTCTTTTATGCGGGTCGGGGCGTACTCCAGATTTGCTTATCACCTGTCCCAGGAACAAGAGTTTCTCGTATGCAAAGTGCCACTTTCTTCGCTTTAGAGTGAGTCCGGAGGTTTTTATTGCTTGAAGTACAGCTCCAACACACTGTTGAAGGCTGTCAAAGCTTGAGGAAAACATGTCGACATCGTCCAAGTACACGAGGCAACTCTGCACTTCAATCCAGCGAGCACGATGTTCACAGCACGCTGGAACGTCACAGGCGCCTAGCAACGATCAAAGCCCATGACCATAAACTCGAAAAGACCGTCTTGTGCTATGAACGCCGTCTTTTATTTGCCTCTCTCATCTACTTCGATCTGCCGATAGCCTGTATTTAGGTACTTCGACTAGAAGTATTTTGCGTTGTGAAGTCGATCAAAAGTGTCGTTTATTTGGGGGAGAGGGTATACGTCTTTGTTCGTTATCTTGTTGAGACAGCGACAGTGAACGCAGAAGCGTAGTGTGCCATTCTTTTTCTTCACTAACACCTCCGGTGACGCCGATGGGCTCTTTGAAGGCTGGTTTATGTCTTCGTAGAGAATTCAGTCGACTTGTTTCTTTATGGCTTCGCGTTCTTGCGTCAAAACTCTGCATGGACTCTGAAGGAGTGGCGTGGCATTTTCTCCTATCAAAATTTGATGTTTCGTGACAGGCGTCTGCCGAACTTTCGATGACGACGAAAAGCATTTTTTGTCTATCAGGAGCAAGTTTTTGAGCTGCTCTTGCTGATGCGTTTGAAGGCTCGGAATAACGTCGAAAGCCGATTGAAACGATTGACTCGTCGAAGTGCATTCGGAAATATCAATGACGGTGAAAGATTTACTGGCTTCCAGAATTTCTTTGATGTAGGCAACCATCGCAACTTTGCTCAAGTGCCTGTACTTGTTGCTGAAGTTTGGGGGCATCACTCTTGCGTTGCCTCCCCGCAGCTAGTCTATTCCTCTGGCGACGCAAGTTTTGCAGTTGATCAACAGGTTCTGGTCGCCTTGAACGACGCCTTCCACGTCTGTTGATTCTTGAGAGCAGACGGAAATGCTGACGCTGGAGCAAGAATGAATGATGACGTGGTCTTCAAGCACATTCAAGGCGTGCCCTGCTGACGCTGTGTTTTGGCGGCAGTGCTTTTCTGTAAATAGCGTTATTGCCTCAGACCTCAGGTTGATGACTGCGCCGTATTGACCTAAGAAGTTCATCCAAAGTATTACATTCGTGGAGAAGTGCTGCTGAATTAGAAAGCTGGCAGGGTAAGTCCGGTTACCTATGGTGACTTTTGTGCGAACACCAGCTGGTGTTATTAGATGACCGCCCCGCCGCGGTGGTCTAGTGACTAAGGTACTCGGCTGCTGACCCGCCGGTCGCGGGATTAAATCCCGGCTGTGGCGGCTGCATTTCTGATGGAGGCTAAAATGTTGTAGGCCCATGTGCTCAGATTTGGGTGCACATTAAAGAATCCCAGGTGGTCAAAATTTCCGGAGCCCTCAACTACGGCGTTTCTCATAATCATATGGTGGTTTTGGGACGTTAAACCCCACATATGAATCCATGTTACTAGATGACCCCCAGTGGTGCAGATTTCGGGGCCTTGCCAAGCAGTCTTCACTTTCTTCAACTTCGTCGCGAAGGCCCACGTATGACTCAATAGTAGGCCCCAGGGTCGATGAGAGAAGTGATGTTGTGGCCATTGAGTATGTAGTGCATGATCATCATCATGATTTCTCGATCACTGCGCCGCGCCTCTCGCGCAGCTGATGCTAGCTCGAGCTGCATGAAGATGACAACAAGCTCACGCGCCTGGTGGTTTGGACGTGGCAGCCGCCGCCGCTCCGCACTGGCAATCGAATAAAGCAGCGAGTTTGACACGACCACGTTGGCCGCCGTCCTGTCATCCTCTTGCTACATTGGTGACCCGGAGAACACGCCCTTCGACGCACCATCGGCTGCCATGTTTCCGCGTCTTTGCCCGCCAGTGCCGCCATTGCAGTCGACTTACACCAAGGTATGGTTTATGCAGCGCGACGCCGTTCTTGCGGTGAAAGGCATCATGGACAAGCCGCCGATGCACGCCATTCTTCTCGACGCCGGATGAATGGACGGATGGATATGGATGTACCCTTTAGATCAGGCGGTGGCTAGCTCCACCAAGCCGTATTACTTATAGAACGAAAAACTAGATTTATTCTTTCCCCTAAATAGGAAGGTTGAAGATTCGTACTTTGCAGTGAAGGGTTTAATTTTCACTTGTTCCTTGACTTTAGCCACCAATAACGTAACCTCCTTCTTGTTAGTTCTACCCGCTTAAAGTCTGTTTTGCCCTCCCTGTCCCTAAATCCCAGTGCTTTGCAAAACTCTGCGCCATCATCCTGAACTATGGCGTCAAGCCCTTTACAGAACATTATTAAGTGTTCGGAAGTTTCTTCTTCCTCTCCACACGCACTGCATACCGTGTCTACACCTTCGTAATTGGCCCGATATGTGTTGGTTCGCAATACTCCCGTCCTGGCCTCAAACAGTAGAGAACTACCCCGAGTAATATCATAGATCCTTTCCTTGGCAATTTTCTGCCTAAAAGTTCGATATCAATCAAAAGTTCGATAGATCTCTAGTGCGGACTTCTCAATCAAGTCAATTCTCCGCATATCAGTCTCAGCTTTCTTCACCACCTTCTTAACCGATAATTCTTTCTTGTTTGGACCCCTGCTGCTTTGCAAGTACTTATCAGTCAATTTTCTGGTTTGCTTCCGCCATTTTGTATGGACATTCTTTATGTACAAGTAGCTGAATACCTTTCTAGCCCAACGCTCCTCCTCCATTTCTCTCAATCGCTTCTCAAATTTTATCCTGCTGCTAGCTTCCCTGCTCTCAAATGATGTCCATCTCATATCACCTTGTGCTCCCTGATTTGGTGTATTCCTGTGAGCTCCTAAGGCAAGCCTACCCATTACCCGTTGCTTAATTTTCTAATCTTGCTTGAACTTCTGATCTCATGCACAAGACCGCATTGCCGAACGTCAGACCAGGAACCATGACCCCTTTGCATATTCCTCTTACAACAACATACCCATTGTAATTCCTCAGTGCCCTGTTTTTCATTACCTCTGCATTCCTGTTACACGTATATTTCGTGTTCCCTGAGGTACTCAGCCCCATTGCTTATCCATGCGCCCGGATATTTGTATTTATCTGTTATCTCTAGCGTGACCTCCTGTATTCTGAGCCCACTACCTTTGTTATCATTAAAATCATGACTGCCGATTTTTTCTTACTGAATCTGAAATCTAAACTATCTCCCTCATTGCCGCAGATGTCCACCAATCTCTGCAAATCTTCCTTGTTGTCGGCCATTAGCACTATATCATCTGCGTACATCAATGCTGGTAGTGCCTGTTCAATGAGTTTTCCTTGTTTGACGAAAGAGAGGTTGGAGCCCAGTTCACTTCCCTCTAATTTGGCGTTTAATCCTTTTAGGTACATCATGAATAAGAAGGTTGACATGGGACACGCTTGCCTTAGCCCCCGTTTACTTCTGCAGGCTTGAATACCTGTTTTTCCCACTTTTTAATTACCTTGTTACTTTTATAGATATCGTTTAAAAGATTAGTAACTACACCTTCCACGCCTAGTGTGTCCAGTATTCCCCACAATTTTTCTTGAACCACGCTATCGTACGCTCTCTTGATATCCAAAAATGCTAGCCTCAGGGGCCTGTGTTTCTTTTCTGCTATTTCTGCCCTCTTGGTAGAGCTGCGCCATCTCACTGCCTTTTCAAGCACCATCTCACAGCCTTATGATGCTCTCTACACTGTGGTGCTCGCCCGCAATGGCCACACGTACCACCCGCTTCCATTTACTCGCACCTGGCAGGTTTCTCAGGCGTCGCAGAGCAAGGTACAAACCGGTCCGCAGCCCTCCATTGACCGCTACTTCGGTACCTCGGCTTCGACTACTTCTACCCCTGATCCGGTCGCAGATGCATCAACTCCTGCACCTGACCATGACAACGATGTAGAAGACGCCCCCACTGCGACTGACCTTCCTTCCGAGAGGTACATTCCTTGAGAGCCCCCATGCGCATCTTCGTCGCATGTGCCTGACACATGCACGTCTTCCGTGACATCGAAGGCACGCGACACCGTGGCCCTACCCAACTCCACGACGGCTACCTGGCCGCATGCCTCGGAGTCTGGCACAGACATCCTTCCGCCCGCTATTCACCTCCCGGTCTTGGAACCTTTACCATCCCCAATCTCCGAAGGGGACTCTCAACCAGCCTCAACGCTCTGCGAGTCCTGCCAGCAGCGACGAGCACGGCCCTCACAGTCTCCCGCAGCCGAAGTTCAAGCCACCAGCCATCAACCACGGCCAAACTTCCAAGACGCTGCGACTATGACCGACGCTCCTGAGAACGACGTGCCTGGTCCGCCTATGCCACAGCAGACCGCACATCTTACGCCTGCCATACAGGCACCCATCTTTCATACCAACCTGCGCACGAACCCATGTGCGCCGGCTACCGAAAGTGCTTGCCCAAGTCAAGGTACGCCCACTGAGCCTCCTCCAGAGTCCACATCTGCTTATCACATGACATGCCTTCTACTGAGTTCTTGACCGAAACCATGGGCCAGCTGGCAGGTAACTGGAATATGGGCACACCCTTTTACAAGCTACATACGTCATTCACCTGTACCCGACGTGTACAATGCTACTTACCCACTGCCACCGTAAGTGGTCATGTCTACTCATATTTAAATACCGCTCAAGTCATGACACCTCTGTACTGACATCGGCGCCAATGCTGTGCACGCCCACGAAAGCGCAATAAAAGCCGTTGCTTGTCAACGGGTGGTCTGCAAGACTTCACTACGCCACTTTTAGTTGCTTCGCGCGCAGGGGCCAACTCGGCTTTTGTACACCCACCCTCACCTCACCCTGAACGCACCTCCACATGCAATGCTCACTCGCGACACCCTGTGCGCTCCCAGCTAGCCCCAGCTGGTCATTCTGTCACCAACTTGTGTGCAAAACAGCGACCGAACACTTACTTCTTTGTCTACTGCGCAATTCCCAGTGTCGCCCACCCACTGGTTCCCGATGGTCACTACTCGTTGACTAAATGGACTTCCCAAACAGACACCTTGCGGAACGAGAGCCCGGTAGTGCATGTTCATCATCATTATTTCTCGATCACCACGCCGTGCCTCTCGCGCAGCTGATGCTAGCTCGAGCTGCGCGAAGATGAGAACAAGCTAACGCACCATGTACACGCGCCCCATCATGGCATTCGGATGCATACTATTCTCGGGTGGCCCTTCTTATAAAACAAAACCTGTAGTTATCTTGGAGCTAGAAACACTTCAAATGTGTCTGGAACTCCCTAGGTTTGTGGATGTCAACGTACTGTACCAGGAAGCACGCCTGCCTACACTACTTTGTCGATTTCACATTTTGACCGTACAAGCATTTTTTTAAAATTTTATAGCTTTCCTGCAAGAAGATCTTAATATGCTTTTATCGCAAACCAAGACGCCTTCTTTCTTGCTCATTGGCCACGGTTTCACACACCTCAGATAATGTTTGTACAAAAGAATCTACAAAGTGTAAATGTGAACATTAGAGATGTAATTGAGACTAATGACTCGAATTTTCATGTTATAATTGAGTATGATGACATATTGCCCTAAAACGCCAAGCTACAATCTCTCAAACTTTAAATAACATATTATATTACTAGGAAGATGCAGAAACTAGAAATATAATGGCCACAGATGCTTCACTAAATATTCAAAAGGCAGGTGTTGGCATTGCCCCTGATTCGCTTGACTGGTCCTTTTCAGTGAGACTGCCTGATTTTACTCCAGTTTTTGAAGTGGAGCTCGTGGCGAATATTTTAGCTCTTCGAAAACTTCCGTCAAATCAAAACAGTACAGTCATAATGACGGATTCTCTTTCAGTTTTTGCAGCTCTGACAGCTTCAGAGAGCTCTCGAATTTGGAGGACATTCAAAACATTACCCCCGCAGTTGAGACTTTTGAGGTTACTATGGGTTCCGGGACACTGTGGATTAGGATTGAATGAATTGGCGGATTCCTTAGCACGAGCCGCACTTGATGGCCCAGTTTTATCTATACTGCCAGATGTTGAATATATTACAGCAATAAGATATCGAAAATCAGCAATTTCTACTGATACGATAGAAAAAGTAACTACATGGAAAGAATATAACTATCTCAAGTTTTCACGGCGACGCCACTGGAGCCAGTCGAGAAAGCTCGAAGTTCTAATTACTAAATTCCGATGTCGTGTCCTCCCTAAACCTGTATCTACACAGAGCTGTTCAGACAATATCACCCCTCTGCGCTTTCTGCGGAGAAATGGAATTACTAGAACACTATTTTTTGTATTGTCGCCGATACGCTATATTTCGGAAAAAGGTTTCTAGTCATGCCGTTTCTGTAAATAGGCGTTAGATTGACGGCGGAAACTGCACTAAGCTTTGGTGCCTCAGTTTTCGAACATTGCCACAGGGATGCTCTGTCGTTTACGATTATATTCAGGCATCCAAACGTATACCTTTGTGATCTTCGATCAAATAATCATTATTTGTTACTTCCCCCCCAAAGAAATCAAAATGGCAAAGTGAAGTAAATGGAGCTGAGTACTAATCACAACACCTGATATCTCAAAATTTCTCAACTTGCCTTTTCCACTTTTTTCTCGTTCGCTCTCTTTTTATGTCATTTTCCTTACATTAGTCATAATATAACACCAATTCATTAAACAGAGTTAAAATGATCACAAAAAAACTGCACTACGCGTTCTTGGCCCATCACTCTGAGTGGGTATGAGCCATCAGTCGAGGTAAACAAACAAACAAGCACCTGGCGTCTCGGACGCTGGCAGCCACCGCGGCTCCGCTTCAGGCATGAAATAAAGTGGCGAGCTCAGCACGGCCCCATCGGCCACCTTCGACGTCGTCTCACGTCTCCTTTTCCGTCTCGCCGCTACAAGCATTACGTCGAGGTCACTAGTTCGTCGTCGTGCGTTGCCGTTTGGTCGTGGCTTAGAAGTGTGGCAGCTTGGGCTAGTTGGTATGACATGACGATAGTTATAGCGCGAGGACAAAACGACGACACAGAGACGTGTCTTTCTTGTCTTTTTTTGTCTGTGTCGTCGTTTTGTTCTCGCGCTATAACTATTGTCTTGGTCGTGGCGTCGGGTCACGGGTACGTCGGTTTGCTCCAATGCTTCCACGTGGCGTCGTCAGGTCTCTTTTTGGTAGGGAAGTTTCTGCTTCAGGATTCTGTCTGGCTTGCGGAGTGTTAACGTTTCGTGGCGTCGTCGTCGGTGGTGGTGGAGGGTCTTTGGTGTTTCATCGTTAAGCAACCGCACCTCCATCAGTTGTTTCCCTTAGTTTTCCGAATATAGGCTCACTAAACCGCCCCTGTCGGGTCTGCGGTGCTGCTGTCGTCGGTGATGGGGCCTGTGAGGTCCAGGTGATAGCGAACGGGAGGAACGTCGAGGTGCCCGTTCTGTGGTGGTCAGGTAGTCAGCGATGTGGCGTCTCTCACCGCGTTGCGGGGGCGCTGCGTTGACGGCTCTTGAGGCCCATTTAGCGTACAGGCAGCTGCGGTGTATTTGGCCAGCTTCTTCGCAGTGGTAGAAGAGTGGGTGATTGTCACGAGCACGCCAAATTATGGTGTCTGGCGGGGAAATTGCGACGGTGCGGCCTCTTGACGTGGACGTGGGGAAGGAGCTAGCGTCAGGCAGCAGTTGCATAGTTCATGGCTCGGGGTTGCGTCTACAATGACTCAGGTATGCCCAGCGTTTGCTGAATTTCTTCTCTGACGACGTCTATGATTGACAAACTTGAGGCTGGGGAGACGAGAACATTCGATGAAGTTCTTCGCGCACTACGGCTTTAACGGTTGCACGTAGATTGTCGGAGCAGAGTGGCTAGATCTCTGCGCAGCCTGACGTCGTGCGGCCGTTGAATCAACGTTTGCTTATCTCAGTGGTCTTCTCGATAGTCGTAGCTTCTTAGACAAATTCTTGGACGCTGTTTAGAGGGTTCCGCATCAGCCCGACAAAAAGCCCCTGCTTAACTACCGGAATGAGGAGGCAAACTTTCTTGTCCTCGAACATCTCGGGGTCGGCGTGACGGAAGAGTTTGGTCATATCTTCCTAGAAGAGTGCCATGTCCTCGTTGGGCAGCTGCATTCGGGTTTCGAAGAGGGTTTCAGCCTTCTCCTTGTGTACCACATTGCAAAAGTGGCAAGGAATGTGGCCAAAAAAACGTCCCACGTTGTCAGGTTTCTCTCTTGATTCTCAAACCTTATCTAAGCAGTGTCTTATAAAGCGAAATAGACATGCCGAAGCTTGTCATCCTCGGTCCAGTTGTTTAAGGCGGCGACTCGGTCGAAGCTCTCAAGCCAGCTTTCTGGGTCTTCGAGCGGTGAACCGCAGAAAGTTGGCTCCTTAGGTTGCCGGAAGCAGGAGTGGTGCATGTGACCCAGGCGCTGTCATTTCCGCCGTGGTCACCGTGAATGTCTTGATCTTCGGATTCTTGTCAGGTAGAAGCCGGTACTATGGTGGCAAGCCTTGTTGCCTGCAGCAAACTCGTTGCTCGCGGCTGGCGTCGGGGTATTTTTGGTGACTTGGGCTTGGTTCACGACTTGAAAGGGGCGTCCGGTACTTGAAAGCTGCACGTCCAAAAGATGTCATGGAGTTGGGACGTGGGCGAATGAAGCAGACTGTGGGTCAAATAATGAACTGTTTATTTGGGCGAATCTGTGCCTGGTAAACGGAAAGTCGTGCACTGATAGTGATGAACGCAGCGTCGTCCGACGATCAAGTGACGAGCGTCGTAGCGCAAAGGCGTTCAAACACTTGCCATCGAATGCTCTAGCGTTATCGCTAGCAGCGACGTAGGTTCCAGAATAATCTTAAATACTCAAGAAGTGGGCGTACCACCACAAAACGATCTACTAGACGCTCGAAGCTTTTTGAACATCATAGGCGCGCTTTGCGCTGAACGTGGTGTAACGGGGTGATAAAAAAACTTGAGGAAAGGAACCTGCCAATATCCATTTTTTGGGGGGCTTCTTTTCTGGGCCGCAGCAACAGGAGCGTCGCCCCGCCACGGTGGTCTAGGGGCTAAGGTACTCGGCTGCTGACCCACAGGTCGTGGGATTGAATCATGGCTGCGGTGGCTGCATTTTCGATGGAGGCGTAAATGTTGTAGGCCCGTGTGCTCAAGTTTGAGTGCATGTTAAAGAACTCCGGGTGGTCGAAATTTTTGGAGTCCTCCAATACGGCGCCTCTCATTATCACATGGTGGTTTTTGGACGTTAAACCTCACATATCAATCAAGCAACAGGAGCGTCTTCGTAGCACTTTGTGAGTTCCTCAGAGACACAAGAAGGTGTACTTGTTCAATTTGCTTGTTTTTTAAGTAATTAAATTCTAGCTCTTGAGAATCACCCTCAGTTGGCTCATTTCAATGATTACTTAGTTACCTATTTATGCGTAAATCACCTTATGATTATCCACTCCTATTTTTCTTAGATGACTAACGATTTTCTTTGTTAAAATGTGGAATTCGTTTTTCCCATTACAATGACCACCGGTTTAACGGTCGATCCCTCATAGTGGGTACGAGCCAAAGCATATAGGAACAAGCAAACTTCCTGCGACTCATTCGACAGCTGTGATAGTGACTGACTCGTATTCCGTGTGTTCATTCTTATCATCGTCGTCGACACCAGCAGTACTAGAGACTTTTAAATCATTAATCCCAGCAAACATTCGTCTAGTGCGAATGATAAGGGTGCCAGGCCATCGTAGTATATTTATAAACGAGATGGCTCACAAACTTGCGCGAACATCTCTTGATCTTCCGATTGTGCCAATCATGCCTCCTACAGCTTATGTAACAGCAGCGAGGTTTAGAAAACTTTCCCTTCTTGAAGACTCATCAAAAACCATTATACCGAATCCAGATTTCTCGCACCTGCAATTCACATGGAATAATAAATGGTGTCCCACGCGTAAATTGGAAGTATTGGTAACAAAATTACGTTGCCGTGTACCACCTCTTAATTTCTACTTAAACAGGTCTGGTCTGGTGCCATCCCCTCTGTGCTCAAGCTGTAACGAACCTGAACATATCGACCATTTTCTTATCACATGTCACCGATTCAAAAATCAAAGAAAAAACTGCTTCGAAATTTTATTCAAAAAATTAGGAATATCACTTAATACTCCCAATATTTTGTCTTTTGGGGCCATTTCATTGGGACATAGCGACAGGAACATCTGCAGGGCTCTCTGCGAATTCATATATAACACAAGAAGATTACCTTGCTGAGTCAGCCATCAGCTCCCGAATTTTACTAGTCACACTACCACTTATTATTTAGCTGATACACTGCAATGATTCAACTTTCAGGAAAATTTTATATAACGATTCCATTACAGATATTCAACAAATTCCATTATTTCTCCCCCTTTTTTCTTTCTTTTTTTTACATTGCGCCAAATTAATTTCACAGTCAAAACACAGTAATCATATTCCCCTAATCTAGAAAATCTATAGGTATTTACTTGCATTAACCACCGGCTTCTTGGCCAATCCCCCTTAGTGGGTGAGAGCCACAAAAGAAAGGAACAAGCAAGCCAAGCAAGCAAGCAAGCACGCAAGAAAGCAAGTTCTTAAAGGTGACAAAAAACAAAGTGGCGCAATCTTGCTCTTGGAGCTCTGTGAATCGTACATAGGGTAATATATCTCAATAGAGACGCGCTGCAGTTACAATGCCGGTGACTCTGCGACTGCTTCAGCTGCTAGTACTTTTTCTCCACCGACCTCTTCATCCCAAGCCACGACCCACGTCAAAGTCCCGCACCTTCGGGATCCCGGCACTTTCTCCGATGAAGGTACCATTGATGTAGTCACATGGCTGATCCGGTACGAACGTTTCATTAGTACTCACCGCTGGAATCGCATGCTTATGCTAGCCAACGTGCTTTTAGGGGCGAAGCTCCTCTTAGGTCTGTATTTACAAACCAGCCTCAACCCTACCTCGAGCTTTCTTGTTGTTTTTAGGCCTTTATTGCGCTTGATTAACGAGATATACCAGTATATATTAATACTGTTATTTTTTGCCTTCTTACCATTTCTGTGCTCTTATAATGTACCGTGAGAACTCGGCAGCATAAAGAAGGCAGTAATTAAACAAAACTGATTTTTCTATGCAGCGGCTACAGCATCAACCACATGCGAAAACCCATCTCGACTAGCTCAACAGGGAGCACAAGGCTGCCAAAATGTATGCAATATCACAGTAGCAGAGAGTACAGGTACTTTAAGAAAACGTTATGTAAGGCCAAGGTTGGTTTGTGAATACGGGCCTTAGTCTAACCCTGTCCTCCATGTGGTGTAACCGAGAGAAGAGAAAAAAACGAGAAAAATTGGCAGGGGCCTCGTACAGTGAGAATCGATGATGAGGAAGCACGATTAAGAAATGTTGATATGTAACTTTACAACCAGCACAACGTTACGAGGTGGAGGTAAATGATGCCATCCATGACTTCCGTGTCATGATTATCATGTTTGGATGTGTCGTTTACCTTCGTCATCTATTTACGTCACGTGATGTCAAATTTAGTATATGTGGAACTAGCGAAACGGCCGCGAGCACGCTGTGAGTGTGGTATGCTGTGATGTTCTTACATGACACGCGTGTCAGGATTATCATGTTTGCACCAGCCATATATTTTGTTATCCATTGACATCACGTAACACCGAATTCGGTACATCTAGAGCTAGCAAAAATACTGCGAGCGCATCATGAAAGGCCCATAGTATTACAATGAAGCGTTGACATGCGAGCACGCTAGGCACAGCGACGCTATGTTAGGAAAACGCGAGCACACTATAGTCTGACGTCAGGCTCGACTGGCGCTACCAACGTCCATCGGCGTGGCCCGACGGCAACCGGTGAGAACAGCGATATGCTGCATTTCACGCCAATGCTTTACCCAGACAACACTGCATCTCCCTCTTTTCGTGACGGAGGGGCACCAGACCCGCTAAAACGCGCATGCGTAAATTCAACGCAGCGCGGCTGCTCCACGAGTATATGGTAGTGATAGAGTCGGCGCCTGCATGGCGTGGGAACGCCGGCGTGACGCACCTGAATGAACGCCGGCCAGCACCCGCACCGCGTCACGTCGAGAAGTATTGGCGCTTTGACTGTGGCATGTAGTCATATACTCACGTGACACGCATCTCATGATTATCATCTTTGCATAAGTCGCATAACTTCGTCATCCATTGGCGTCACATGATACCAAATTTAGTATTTGTGAAGCGAGTGAAACGCCCGCGAGCAAATCGTCAGTGTGGCATGTAATCATGTTGTAACATGACACGCATGTCGTGGTTATCATGTTTGGATGTGTCATTTACTTGTTTTGGTGCGTTTGCTTCACGTAATACCGAGTTTTGTGCTTGTGAATCTAGTGAAACAGCTGCGACTGCACCATGAGCGTAGCATGTATTCATGTTGTTTCATAACACGCATCTCATATTTATCATGTTTGCTACAGTATCGTACCTTCGACACCCAATTACGTCCCGTAATACCAATTTTTGTATAAGTGAAGCTAGCGAAATGGCCGCCAGTGCATCATTAGCGTGGCGTGTAGTGATGTTGTTATATGACATGAATCTCATGAGTAACATGTTTGCACCAGTCACATACCTTTGTCATCCATTCCCGTACTGTAATACCAAATTTGGTCTATGTGACGCTAGCCAAACGGCCGTGAGCGCATCATGAGCGTGACATGTAGTCATGTTGTTACATGACACGAATGTCATGAATTTCACGTTTGGGTCTGTCACTTGTGTTCGTCATGTAGTCTTGTCATATCATGCCAATTTTGCAACATGTCATATGAACGAGGCTACCGCAGGAGCAGCAAGAACATAAAATGCAAATTATTACATTCATGAGATACGTCATGATAATCATGTTATGACTAGTCAAATATGTTCCTACCATCATGTTATTTCATACCAAGTTTGATATGGATATTTTTATCAGAACAGCCAGGAGAGCTAAAAGTCGTAGGTGAATAGATAGATAGACAGATAGATAGATAGATAGATAGATAGATAGATAGATAGATAGATAGATAGATAGATAGATAGATAGATAGACAGATAGATAGATAGATAGGTCAAAGTAACCAAAGTTCGCTGAGAAATGTTTCGCATTTAAAAAGGCAGCATCTCTCGAATGGTTTAATACACAGCACCGTCTCAAAGAACTTCATACAAACTGCAGTTCAATGAGGATATTCTAGATGGCGCTGTAGCGCTACCCTCCAATTGCCATCTTTAAGGGTTGTGCCTGCGTGCGCGAGGAAGGAGTGCCTCCCTCAGTCTCCTAGATAGTCGCCGTACATTGTGGATTGTTGGCGGGGCACGAATGAAGCATAGCGGTGGGCGCGTTGAAGAAGCTTGCGCTCGGCTTCGTTGGATCGCGTCTCATCAGCGTTACCCGCACGCCGTCTGCATTGTCGAAGGCGATCGCACGTATGTGCAGTTGGGTGCGATTTGAAGGTTATCACGCGAGCGTCGACCGGCCAAGCATCCAGATGCCCTAGCGGAACGTTAAAGAAGGATAAAAATCAAGATTTAGCTTTCTTCTCTCCCTAGTTGGCTGTTCTATGCTATGACATTCACCCCGTTGAAGAACTCGTCCCCACCCCCCTTTCTATCTATTCTTAGTGTTTCATTCGTTGCGATCAAGCGTAACTTGGTAGGCTGTTATCTTTCCGCACGACAACAACGTTGGTGGGAAAGCTCTTGTCAACCTTCATTTGAGTGATGTGCTATGTCACGCAAAATATAAGCATCGCATCGTGATACTGACTTCACCAGCCAATAGAATTGTGCAAAACATTGTCGCACAGGGGTGGCAATGCTGCAATGCTGGATGTGACCCCAGACCACATGGCACAAGAAAATATCTTGACGGCTTACATTAGAAGAACGCCGTCAAATTATTTCTTTGGGAAGATTTATGTCCCAGCGAGAGATTTTCCGTAAGCTGAACCAGGCACAGAAGACAATCAACCGCATTCTTCGAGCATTTTACCAGGAAAACCACTTGGAAGACGTATCACACAAAAGGAGGCCTAGAAAAACAACTTAGGAGGAAGATGCCTTGATAATAGCTGCCGTGGTCAAAGAACCTTTCTCGACAACGAAGAAAATTAAAGAAGAGCTTGGCCTTTCCCTCAGTCTTTCGGCTATCCGAAGAAGACTTCACGCTGCCGGTCTGAAAAGCCACGTGGCGGCTGGAAAGCCGCTTTTGACCAGTGAACATCGAAGGAAATGTTTGGACTTCGTGTGTCAGCATGAACATTGGAGGGCTGAAGATTGGGAGCAGGTCATCTTCAGTGATGAATCGACGTTCACCTCTTGCTGGAATCAGCGACTTCATGTTTGGAGAGTCTGTGGCCGCCGGTGAGGTTTATATTGCTTGTGTATCATTTGACACAGACAGTGGTTCGGCACCGCTATTAGGTTTAGGAGCATACTCATAATCATCATAATCCGCAGCAGCATCACCCTGACTAACCTAACTGCAGCAAAGGTCTCTCCCATACTACTCTGGATAACCCGGTCCTGGTGCCGGCCATGGTCCCGTAATTCATTCGAGCTTCCTAATCTCATCCGTTGAACTGATTTCCCGCCGTGCCAAGCTGTGCTTGCCTTTTCTTGCAATACACTTTGCTACCATTAATTACAATTGATTATCCTTCTCTCTCATTTCATGTTCGGCCCACTTCCCCGTTTCGACTAGTCAGTAACTCACGTTTTTCTCTGACCCACTATGCCATTTTTGTGGCTCGACGAAACGGTTTTTTACATAGTTACCACGCTGTGAATGCTGTGCGTAGAAAACGGATTTATTGCTTTTATTGCAGGTACGTGCATGAAAACATTCGCAGTGTCGGTGCAAGTGGGCGTGTATCGGTCAACGTCTGGGGCGCAATAACATATGCCGGTCTGGGTCCGCCCTTCCGCATTCCTGGAAGACTTACGGCCGAAGTCTACAACGAGATCGTCGACGATGTTCTTCTACCTTTCGCCATCAATGGGCCATTTCCTTACGGATGCTTTTATTTCCAACACGATGGCTGCCCCGTTCACAATGCATCCACAGTGCAAGAAAATTTAAATGCTTCTGACATTGCACAGCTTTGCTGGCCTCCTAAAAGCCTCGGCGTCAATATCATCGAGAATGTTTGGGGACTAATGAAGGCATGATTGGCTCGCGCCATTTTGACGAACAATGACGCAGACACTTTGTAGAGACATGTTGAGATGGAGTAGAATGCTCTCAGACAAGGTCCTAATTTGTTGAAATCTCTGTTTACTTCTATACCGAAAAGGCTAAACGACGTGAAGGAGAGCTCGCGCGGCGTATCGAAGTATTTATTAAATTGTAAGCACTAAATGTACTGTGACAGTGAGTTTAGAGAGACCCCTGAGTTTTTTCGTCTCCAATAAAGAATATTGGGTATTAATTTTCGTAGTGTCTTCAAAAACATCCCATTTTCAGATGTTCCTTTGTTATGATGATATAAGGTAAGTCATGCTCTCTCGTCCGAAAATCGCCATGCTCTGAGTCCCTTAAACTTCTCGACGATCATGAACCAAAAATAAATATAGTTTCAAAAAATCCTTCTTTACATTTTTTTGTCGAATACGCGACTCTGCGAAACAAAAAGCAAAACAAAACTGAATGATGAGAGCCCGCATCTTATGTAGTCATCACGAGCAGTGTTTGCCCCGGCAGCAGTTGATGCAGCCTTCGCTAGATGGCTGCATCAACACGCTAGATGCAGCCTTCGTGCCGTCCGATTACTGATAATAGCGAAGAATGCGTTGCATGAAATTCCATCCCCTTCTATTATCGGAAGCCAGTAAAGAAAAAAAAGAAATAAAAAACACCTTCCTCGGACGGGAGTGACTGCAGCTTCAGAAATAGCAAAAAGAGTGAGAGAAGCTTGCATACTGCATCCCTCTCCTGAAAAAAGAATTCTGGGCCGTGGTGCTGTTCTCGCTCTTGGTCGACGCATACACAGACGAATGCACTGATGGACGCTCTCGCACTGATGTACAGACAGAGAGACAGACAGACAGACAGACAGACAGACAGACAGACAGACACACAGGCAGGCAGGCAGCAGGCGGGCGGGCGGGCGGACGGACGGATGGACAGAAGCACGGGGCAATGTATGAACGCTTCGCACTGCTTATTATCATTCACTCCGTAGATATGATGTGATTTTTTTTTGATTGGCACTCCGCGAACGTGATTTGAAAGCCACGAACACAAAATAACGAGCTGAGATCTCTTTAAAGAAAAGATCCGTGACCTGTTTTGCGATTGATCTGGTCGTCACATCAGTTCGAAAGAGGCTCTCGCCACACGGGCCCAGTCTTCTACGGAATCCTACATGTCCTACATTCTTGACGTCTTGGCCCCTTGTAGCAAGGCCGACCAGTGCATGCCGAAAGACGAGAGGGTAACCGCGTCCTGAAAGGAATTGCCGATGATGCTTTTAACCTGCTGGTTTTTAACAACGTCGTGAGCATCGACACGATCCTTACAGAATGCCGACGTCTCTAACAAGCTAAAGCTCGCCGCGTAGCTCATAGCATCGTGCGCGACGCCTTCCCTCAGGCCCCTCAATGTGACAACCTCACGAGCATCATTCGTCGAGAAGTTGAGGCAGCACAACCGGTAGCCACCCCATAGCCGACGCCTGAGCTTTCCCCGACTTTGATTTCATTGATACAGGCCGTCATTTGCCAAGAATTATCGAATGTCGGTTTACGTTCTGTTCCTCTCATATACTATGCTGATCATTTTATCGTCCCCCTTCTGCTCCTTGCCTTGCTTACCGACAACGCAATCCGTCAGAATTGCGTACCCTTGATGACAAGACCGAATGTTTTAACTGTCAAAACGTTTGTACAATCACTCTCCACTGCCGCAACCACTGGGCTCCAACCTCACATTATACCCGCCACTTCACGCTACTTTCGTCCGACAGTCGTCCTCACCACTTCATTCATCTATGCCGAGCATATTCTTCGCTCTCGATGCATCATGTCTAAACCTCGCTACGACCAGTCACTGTCCTCTGCTCGTCGTTAGTCCTAGTCACTCCCACCACGCCATGCTCTCTCCGCGACCTATGCACAACACCTCCGACAGGAACACTTACACTAGGCCGTGTAGCTTTTAGCTTCCAGAGGTGGATTTGCATTGATGACCTTAGCATGAAATCCTCGCTTAACGTTAACGACGAACCAGAACCTTTTCGACGTTACTGTTGGCAATGTTAGTGTGAGCGTGTTAATAGATACTCGCGCACATGTGTCCATTATGAGTGCTACCCTTGGCCGCCGACTTAATGAAGTTGTCTACCGAGCTGTACGTGTCACCGATGGAGGAACCGCCGCAGTTCTTAGCATGTGCTCTGACCGAGTCTATGCTGAGAGAGAAGCAATGTCGTTATTTTTGCCGTTATTGAACATTTCCCATGTGACTTCATTCTTGGTGTGGATTTTATAGCCACGAACTCTGTCTTCATAGACTGCTGAGCAGGCTCTCCCATCCCCGATTTACCTCTCCTTCTTGACCCACCTGACACACCGCAAAGCCGCCTCTGCTGCATTGATTTCACACGCCTTCTGCCTAACTCTGTGACACACGTCAAATGATCCTCGACACCACCAGTACCTGACGGTAGTTACAGGGTGGACATGATTTCTGCCGTGGTGCTTACGCATGGGGTTGCTGTGCGTATATGATTCTGACGATTACTGAAAACCACACCTGCCCTCCGCTTGTCAGTCTACCACTCACCGGTCAAGTTCTACTACAGGTTCAAAGTTACCGCTCTTCAAGACGACCAGGTAGAGCCCTTCAGAGTGGACGATTGCTGCAGCTCAACCAGTGGTTGAACTTCCTCATGTTCTTCAAGCGTCTACAACGAGCGGATGGTGTCATTGGACTTCACATCTGACCAAGCTGCAGCGCTTTGCCATGTTCGTGAGGGCTATCGTGGCATTTTCGTTTTTGCCAGTACCACTTTAGGCCAAACAAGCGTCGTTACTCGTCACATCGATACTGGCCATGCGACTCCGAATTCCCGACGATCGGAATGTGTGGGGTTTAACGTCTCTAAACCATCATATAATTATGAGAGACACCGTAATGGAAGGCTCCGTAAATTTCGACCACCCGGGGATTCTTTAACGTGCACCCAAATCTGAGTAGCATTTTCGCCTCCATCCAAAATGTAGTTGCCGCAGTCGGGATTCGATCCCACCACCAGTGGTTAAGCAGTAGAGTACCTCAGATATTTGACCACCATGGCCACGCCATTCGCTTACGCCCATAGCATATTTCCGCGTCGAAGCATGCAATATTACAACAGTAAGTCGACAAGATGCTTTCTAAAGTCTATATTGAACTTTAATGCAGCCACTGGGGTTCTCTCTTTGTCCTTGTCAAAAAAAATTGCAGCATATCCACGGGGTAGATGATGGAGAGTGGGGCGAAGCATCCGTCCGTGTATTCGTTCTTGCTTCCGTCCGTCCATGCGTCCATTCGTGCGTCCACCCATGCGTCCATCCGCCCGTCCGTGCGTGCGTCTGTACGTGCGTCCGCACGTCCATCCATGCGTTCGTGCATGCGCTCGTCCATGCATCCACCCTGAGTCCGCCCATGCGTCCATCCGTTCGTGCAGCCATCCGTGCGTCCGTCAATGCATCTGTCTGTGTGTCCATTCGTCCATATAGTCAACACTCCAATTTCAACGATCTCGCATCTTTTCATTATATATTCTGCATATAGAAGCACCGCCATCCAGCAGACATTCCAAGGACTAAACGAGAGGTGGCACATGCACACTTTCTTACGGCTGGCGCTTCGTGTCTACTTCCCACCTTTAACCACCTCGAGTTCATGGTGTATACTAGTTCACTGTATTCATGGCACTGCGGCCCAACGCTCGCTAAACCTTTCTGAAACAAATGAGGTTACGTCCAGCAAGTATAACGTAGCAACCTTTTCTTGTCAGATACTGCTTAATGTACATGCCAATGGCTGCTAATGGTTACTGAGAAACAGCAGAATTCGGCTTTTAGTTAACGCAAACGCTGCGATTTTTTTATTGTTCAACAACGCACAGGAGAAATCTCCCACCGGCACCCCCTTGGAGGTCAAAGCGTAAGACATGTTACATACTACGAGGGACGAACGGGTGCCGCTTTAAGGAGCTTCGCCCCTAAAACAAGGATGGAACATGACACTTTTGCGTAGATTACCGTCAGCTCAACAACACTACGAAAAAAGATGTTTACCCTCTGCCACGCATCGACGATGCCCTATACCGCTTATACGATGCTAATTATTTTTTAACTATCGACTTTCGGGCAGGCTACTGGCAAACAGCCGTCGAGAAGAAGGACCAGAAGGAGACCAAATTTATCGCTCTTGGTGACCTTTATCAGTTTAAGGTGATGCCATTTGCTCTCTGCAATGCGCCAGCCAATTTTGAAAGAATGATGAACTTATTGCTTCAAGGGTTTAAATGGTCCAGCTGCTTGTGTTACTTTGAAGACGTCATTGGTTTTTCGCCTACATTCGATTCACATCTTGATTGTTTTCTTCGCTCATCGTCTTAACTCCGTGCTTGGTTTTCTTGTCGATGTCCAAGGCGTGCGTGCAAACTGAAAGAAAATTCGCGCAGTCACAAACTTTTCCGTTCCGAGGACGACAAAGAGATCCGCAGTTTTGAGGAGTTGTGTTCCTATTTCAGATGCTTTCTTAAAGACATCGCGACCTTTGCACATCCCCTCAGAGACCTCTTCGAGAAAGACACCTTGTTTTAAAGGGGCTATGACCAAGCGTCATTATTTTTTATGCTTACGACCCTGCTGACAACACCACCAACCTTGGCTGCCTTTGATACGTCAGCTCGTACTCAGGTTCGCATGGACGCTAGTGGACATGGCATATGAGCTGTGCTATTGCGGCACAACGGTGACCCCGGCGTATTGCTTATGACTGCTATCTTCAGCTGAGCGCAACCGTTCCATCAAAGAGCGCGATTGTCTCGCTCTTGTGTGGGCAGTCGCCAATACCGTTGCGGGTGCTCATACAGTGTCGTCACCGACAACCACGCCCTCTGCTGGCTAGCCTCCCTGATAAACTCAACAGGAGGTCTCGCTCGTTGGCCCCTACGTGTACGCCTTCAAGAATACAGATTCTCGGTAATGTATAAAACAGGGCGATTGCATCGAGATGCGGATTGTTTGTCCCGCTACACTGAACTACTATCAGGGACGTTTTACAACGAAAGCTGTTATCATATCGAAACTCGTGTCAGGCGCGGCGCCTTATTTGTCCGCCGCTGCCAACGACAGTGTCCGTAACCAAACAGCACGAAGTGAAAAAAAAACTATTGTACCGATGGAACAGTGGGGCTCGTACCCGGGTCCGCTGCGTGCCAGTACAGTAACCTACCACTGAGACACGCCGGTAGTTAAGACTTGCTGGCAAAGTTGACTTAGGCAGACTTTATATAGGGTTATAAATCACGTTTTATGACTTACAAAGCGTTTTAGAACAGCGAAAGAACAACCAGTCGTCGCACAATGCGAATAGCGCAATGAGTGGGTCACGCATTACAAAAGCTTGCTTTTGATTACTTATTAACTCTGGCGGATACCCACCTCAGGCATAACTCCTCTTCGTCGTCAGCCACTGCATGAACGAATGGCACAGGATTACCTGCAAGTGTTCAGCGGATACAACACTTGTCAGAAAAATGACAAAAAGAGCATAGCGATGCCGGCTTACTACCCCGAAGTTTTTATAATAATACCGTAGTAGGTATCAAGCAAGTGTGCTTGCAGCAGTTTCCCATTTAGTATATTGAAAAGGCTCTGAAAGGCCGCTCTTCTATAGACGAGAGCACGCCTATCTCGCACCCAGGCGCCTTCAGCGGTATACCCTCGCTCCCAGAGATGCCATAATTTATTTGCAACTGCCAAGGCACGCCTCGCTAGCATGGAATGCAGTGGCTCTGGGAGTTTAAAATGCGAAAAAGCGCCTTTTTACGCTGCGACCATTTACAAAATGTCATCTGGGTACTACTGAGCTGTCATCTGATGCGACAACCAGCGCAAGAGGAAGAGATTGGTGAGCAACACCTGTGAAGTTCACAGCGCATCGCGGGAATTGTGCCGGTGCGGTGTTTTGCAATTTACGTCCAGAACGAAAAATGCTGAGTTTGGCCACCTTATTGCTTATACCCGCAATCAGCAGGAAGCATTACAAGCCCAGTGAATTGTACGAGTAAGAATACATATTGCGTTTTTTCATGTGCGACTCCAGCTGTTCCACTTAACAGCAGTGATTTGCGTGCAGTATGGCTATAGTATGCGGCACAAATTTATTTCCGTACTCATTCGCAGGCAGCATGTCAATAATATTATTAATAGTAATATTAAATGACCACATCTATTTTTAATAATAATTACGACTCACGCGTGGAAGCATGCGCCGCGAATGTTTAGTACAGCTATAACAGCCTACTGTCGCAGCGAAAAGAGACGAAGAAATGAGACGATTCAAAACAGAACGGCGCGGGAAGCATGGCTTCCGACTCAGTCGAACTGCGTCATGCCTTGACTGCAACTAGACGAATATACATGTTCTTTCGGCCGGCGTCACTGTAGCTCTTTAAAATCTTGCTCTGGCTGGCACTTTCGTGCCACGTGTGTGTTCGGGGTGCCTGGTAGAACTGGCAATTGATACACATGTGGTGTATGAGCATACGTTGGAGTCGGGTTTTAGCGCTACGTTGACGCCAGCTTACAGCACAAATTCTGCTTTGTTTAACGCTATTCGCGTTTCTTTCAGTCTTTTAATACGTACCTGATAAGGTTGGTTTCGCAGTATAGAAAGCACGTGCTGCTGACATTTCGGACTATCGAGAAAGGTCTCCTAGACATTTCACATCAAATCAGCATCAAACTAATGCACAGAAAACGCGCGAAACATGATTACAGCCACACTCGGGTTGTGAAGTTTCACGTTTGATTTAGGATACTTATGATCTGAAGTAATAATCAATGGCCATGTGGTTCAGAAGCTAGAACTGTAAAAATTGCAGGCTAACAATTAAGTATAGAAATTAACTTATGAAGAAAGGCAAGAATGGGTCAACCAAAAAAAAATCAATTATTCAAAGACAGAAGAACACTAAAATTATTAAAATGTATGCTTGATAAACCCAACAGTCACATTTCGACAGAGTAGTAATCAGAATGAAGGAAGCATAGAAACTGCTTGGGAAGGTACAAAAAAGATGCAAGAATAATAGAGACAGTGAAACTAGGAAAGATTAGAAAGCAACAGAAGTCAAGAAAGTAGAAGGGCCCGTTGCATGCAGATTCAGGGTCTGAATGTCCAACGAGACGGAATGTCGTATGGGTCACGTGACGGGCGAGACTGAATGTCCAACGAGCCTGAATGTCCAACCGAGACTAAATGTCCAACGAGGCTATGTTCATCGAGACGGAATGTTTAACGAACCTGAATGTCCAACCGAGACTCAATGTCCATCGAGACGAAATGCCCATGGAGACCATCGGCAGTTTCATCCGTCGACCCAGAGACCATGCACCTTCGGAAAAAGCACAGGGCATAGTGTGCCAAATCCCATGTGCCTACCCCCGCTTCGTACGTTGAAGAAACCGCGAACTTCCATGAAGGAATGCGGCTGTACAAGAATGACCTCCGTCAATGCAACAGCGTACAGAGTGCAATGGCTTAGCACTGCGAGCAGTTCGACTACCATACTAGTCCCGATGGTGCGCTGTTGAGCTTTTTGCCTTGTTTTCTACGCTTCCTTTATTCCTTGGGATGCATAAAGAGAGCGAAAACAGATACGAGAAACTTAAATCTGGGAAACGACTATGCCGCCAAGCTTTTTGCAGTATGTACTGCATGAACATAATCACGGGTTACGGACCATCGAAAGTGCTTCGACACTTCAAAGCTGACTATAATAGAAAAGGCGTCTGGAAAAAAAAATACAAAAACACGGGCGTTGCTTTGTTGTGTTAGTACGACTGAACTGCCGACGTGTTGGAAAATTAGGGAATATCTCAAACGGTGACTGAAGAATTCGAACAAGTCATTAACGTTTAAACACCCTTCTGATTACCGAGATGTAACAGATTTTTTTTTACCACACTGAAGCTGGAAGAAATTACTTTTTGCGAGTGATAAAGCGTCACATACGGCATAAACGCTGCGTTATTATCTCCTTCCTTCGTGAAACCTAACCCCTACAACGTTCAAGGTACCCTAAATAACGCAATTGCTGTTTAATATGTAGCAAAGGACATGACAAAACCTGATGGTCTCTGTCGATGCTACATTTAATAAAACAAAATTTGGTGATATGGTGCATAGCTGTCGGAAGTTTTCAGTGCACAACAATGCCCCCATAAGACGTTCACAATTGCCAGTCCTCTCCTCTCGTTCTTGTGAATAAGTTGTTTAGCATACATAACTTTCACACTAACCACAATTATTCATGGAAACAGACAGACAAAGAACTTTATTGGGTGCTGAGAAACGCTACTCCTTTTTTTTTTTTTATTTGAAACAAAACCCGCAGCGCCACTTAGGCATTATTGCGGGGGGCACAGAGCCTCATAAAATGAATCCGCAGTCTTGCGGCCAACTACATCGGCTGGTAACGTGTTCCATTCAACAATGGATTGCGGAAAAAAAGAATGCTTAAAAAGATCCGTTCTGGGGTTGTATGGCCGTACTTTAAATTTGTGATCATGACGGGAGGATTGATAATACGCTTTTTTTAAATAATCTGAAGCATTAATGCCCGTTTTATTGTTATATATCGAATAAAATAGTTTTAATCTTAGATTACGTCTTCGATCTTGTAAGTATTGCCAATTAAGTTCTCTTTTCATACAACGGGAGCTTTCAGTTCGGCCATATTTTCCCAGAACAAATCTTGCTGCCATCGACTGAATGCGTTCTAATTCATGAATATGTATTTTGTTAAACGGATCCCACACAGGACAGGCGTATTCTAGTATTGGTCTCACATAGGCATAATATGCGGCCTGTTTAACCTCCTTGGTTACATGTTTAAGATTTCTTTGTAAAAAGCCTAGGGCTTTTCCCGCTCTACTTACAACACTGCCAATGTGTTCAGACCATCCCCCATCCTCAGAAAGCGTGACACCCAAATACTTATATTTGTGTTCATACCTAATAACTTCATTGTTTAAGATGTACTGATTTGTAAATCTATTAACCTTTTTGGTGAAACTGACGTGAACACATTTATTCGTGTTTAATACCATGTCATTATTTTTACACCATGCCTCCACGTGATTAAGGTCATCCTGAAGCTGGGTGGAATCCGTTTGGTCGGTCAGTTCAGTATACAACACACAGTCGTCAGCAAACATTCTAATACGACACCTAATTGTATCCGAAATATCATTAATAAACACAAGGAAGAGAAGCGGACCGAGTACGGAACCCTGAGGTACCCCTGATGTCACCGAAACTAAACACGAACATGATCCACCAAGCACAACCTTTTGTTTTCTTGAAGTTAAATAGTCCGCAATCCAACGGCAAATGGTTTGATGAATGTTCAAGTTCTGCAGTTTTTGAATCAGAATGGAGTGTGATACCGTATCGAAAGCCTTTCTGAAGTCTAAAAATAAACAATCAATCTGTCCTCGATTATCTAAAACTGATGCTATATCATGATAGAATTCAATTAATTGGGTTGTGCATGAAAAACCCTGTCTAAATCCGTGTTGTTTAGGATTAAAAAAATTAATTGAAGTCAGGTGATTCATTAAAGCAGAAAAAAGAACATGTTCAAGTACTTTACAACAAATCGGCGTCAAAGAAATTGGTCTGTAATTTGATACGTCTGATTTAGAACCACTTTTGAAAACGGGCACAACATTAGCTATTTTCCAATCATCAGGAAGCTTGCCTTCATCGAGTGATTTTTTATAGATAACATAAAGGTAACGAGCTACTGCCTCAGAGCAAAGTTTTAAAACTCTTGGTGATATGCCATCTGGGCCAGTTGCTTTACCTTCGTCAATGCGCTGTAACAACTTCATTATGCCATTGAATGAAAGCTCTATCTCACCCATAGGCAAACATTGTTGCGCAATGCCGCGGGCCGCTCCCACTTAGGAACGGGAAGGCCTACCCTCACCACCACATCGTGGGCTCTTTGGACAGCCCGTAGTTGTGGTAGCAACTCTGAACTTTGTAAGGCAGAGTTCCAATCTTTTTCTGTGAGCCGACTTGGGCCCCGTAACTAGGGGCACTGCCGGAGCATATGTGCTAAGTGACTAACCTCACCACAATCGGGACAAGTAGAGTCAAAGGACTCTGAAGAGACTATGCTGAGGAAAAATAGGCTTTGATAGGACCTGGTCTGGGACATTCTGAACGTGATGGCGTGAGGTCTAGAGAACTTTTTGTGCGGAAGAGCAAATGACCACCTAATCAACTGGTAGTGCCACTTCACTGAATGTAAGTAAAGCGTCCCTGAGTATGTCACTGCCAACCTGCGGGCCTACGTCCTCCCCAGCGCGGAGGGTTAGTGCGCGCGCCCGGGAGTTGGCAGTGTCATTCAGGTTTACTAGAGTACAGTAGGGGTTCAAGATGTGCAGGAAACCAGGTAATGGTTTGTGGAGACTGTGCCCTATTTTCAAGTAGTTTAAATACTTCAGTACAGACGGAACCAGAGGCGAAAGCCTTGACCACTGACCATGAGTCAGTGAAGTTTCGCGATCTACTGTCATCCAAAAGGGCGAGGGCTACAGCCAACTGTTCGGCTCTCGAGGGAGTAGAGACCCTAACTGACGCAGTATTGCTAATAGAACCCAAATGATTGATGGAAATAACAGAAAACCTAGCTGAGAGACCGTACTGAGCGGCATCGACCAAACACACTGAATGAGGATCATTCCTGGTATTCTTCAGAAGTGTGATGGCCCTAGCCAGGCGCCTTCCTATGTAGTGCTGAGAATGGAAGTTTCGCGGAAACGGAGAGACCTGAATGGCAGTACGCTGTTCCTCCGACAGTTGAAGACGGTGATCCTCTACAAGCGCTGAATTGAAGCCTAGGACGGCCGGAATCTTCCTACCAGCTGGCGTAAACGACAGGTGCATTAGCTGTGCCGTCTCTCGGGCTTCAATGATCTCATCTAGGGTGTTATGAAATGCTAGCTGCATAATCCGTTCAGTACTTGTTCGCACGGGGTTGCCCAACACCCCCTTTACGCTGTTTAATATCAGTTTCCAGTTTATTCATGGAAAATAGGAATCGGCATTTCAGGACAAAAGCAACTCAATGCAACAGATAGAGAAGGGGCGCTGCTCGCAAATCGTGCTGCTTTGTAGCCTTTTAAACTACATGAATTATGAAGCCGAGGCATTGTACTCATTCTTCATTGATTTGGTATATAACTGTAGATCAAGCTCATTGTGAATCACGAAGTCCCATAATGAAGTTGGCCTGGAGTGTCACATGTGTCAGAACATGCTGCACAGCCCCCTTCCATGCCCTCGTATACAGCCATGTTCGTATATTTCGAACGTTTATGATACACACCATTATGCAATAATCGAGAATCATTCAGTTTTTCCAATTGTTAGTATCTTGCTTAGCTACACGTTCTTCTCCCCTCTAGAAAAAAATTACATGAGTTTCATAGCATGCATAAACATAAGTTGCTGTTTTGTGCTCTCTAAACACATCACCTACTAACATCACGAAAACTTACGGGTTTCCCGGAAAGAAACTCCTTATGCCTAGATATTCAAACTGGAATTTTGAAATCGTACCGCCGACAATATGATTAGCTCCCGGACCAAATACACTGTGAAAGGTGCTACATTTAGCAGTGCACAGTAAATGTTATTATTATTATTATTATTATTATTATTATTATTATTATTATTGGTGTAGTTGTGCACAAAAAGGTCATCGTGTTTAACCTCGCGTTTAGATTACTATGTAACCTCCCTGAAGGTGGCACATGCCCCTTTCACCAATCTCTGTCATTCGGTTACCTAAACTCTGGAAGATTGGCAAGGTAGTCCCTGTATTCAAAAGCAGACGGGCACTCACCCTGCAATTATCGACCCATTCACTAACATACATATCCTACAACCTACTTGAACATATTGTAGCTTCTCATATCTATGATCACCTTGAATCGAATAACTTTTCCCCCCTAATCAGCCTGGCTTCAAGAAAGCGACTACTCATGCGACACTCATTTATTCGAATTCACCTATGACCTTCACTTTAATATGAACCATAACGATCAAACCAATTGCCTCTTTTTCGACTTCGCCAAAGCTTTCGATACTGTCCCTATTTGTCATTCAATCTCAAAATTGTCTTCCCTCTGTATAGATTCACTAACACTGTCTTGCATACGCAACTTATTCTCTTCCCGTCAGAAATTTACGGTGGTTAACGATGCCCCGCCGCGGTGGTCTAGTGGCTAAGGTACTCGGCTGCTGACCCGCATGCCCCGCCGTGGTGGTGTAGTGGCTAAGGTACTCGGCTGCTGACCCGCAGGTCGCTGGTTCAAATCCCGGCTGCGGCGGCTGCATTTCCGATGGAGGCGGAAATGTTGTAGGCCCGTGTGCTCAGATTTGGGTGCACGTTAATAAACCACAGGTGGTCAAAATTTCCGGAGCCCTCCACTACGGCGTCTCTCATAATCATGTAGTTGTTTCGGTACGTTAAACCCCACATATCAATGAAATCAATGCTGATCCGCATGTCGCAGGTTCGAATCCCAGCTGTGGCGGCTGCATTTCCGATGGAGGCGGAAATGTTGTAGGCCCGTGTGCTCAGATTTGGGTGCACGTTAAAGAACCCCAGGTGGTCGATATTTGCGGAGCCCTCCACTACGGCGTCTCTCATATTCATATGGTGGTTTTGGGACGTTAAACCACACATATCAATCAATCAATCAATCAATCAATCAATCAATCAATTGGTGGTGAACGACACTTCACCTATAATCTGGCGTTCCCCAAGGCAGTGTACTCGGTAAATTACTGGTTTTAAATTATCCACGCGTTTTTCTTATTTTCACTTTTGTTTCTTTTGGTTATCGCCCACAAGGCCCGTGAGGAATGCTCAGTGCAAACTGTGCCTGATTGTTCAAGAAGGTTCGCGATAATTGTAGATTGTTCTGTTAAGACCGCGCGCATGAAGCGAACACTCTTGATAATTACAGAGCTTGCGCGACGACCAGTGATAGCGCTAGAGTATTCGTCGACACACGTATAAATGCCGACGCGCGTAATCACTTGTAGTTGATCGACGACCGATCCTCTGTTCGCCGCTATCACTGCCAGTGTCTTGCTAAAATCTGACATTTCTTTTACGTGGCCACACGTACAGCCCAATAAACAATTTATTCTGACCGCTCTGTCTGCTTCCTTCATCCACATCACGGCCCCGTGACAATATACAATAAATACTTGCCCACTAACCCTTAAACCTCAGTTAGGTTGTGCATGGATGATTGCGTCAACCACCTCAATATTAAATCTGTTGACTATCATTTTGCTGTTTCAAATAACCTTAATCTAACCTTCAGCTGGTGTGAAGATTGGCAAATGCCCCTTACGCCTCTAAGTGTAACTTAATCTTGTTCACAAGAAAGCGTACTAACTCACCCTTTCTCTATACTATTAAGAGTTCTGTTGGTTCAGTCACACTATCGTACAAATATCTCGGTGTTCACCTTTTATGAGATTTATCTTGGACTGCGCACATAGCAGCTGTCCCGTCAAAAGCCTCCCAATCTCTCAGCTATCTTCGTATAAACTTGCTCAACGCTCATTCTAACGTACGCGCATTATATCATCTAACTTATGTTCGCCCACAATTGCATTATGCATCACCGACATGTCACCATAACAAGACTACCTTGTGCGTATGTTGGAAGCCGTCCAGAATAGGACAGGGAGATTAATTTTTGGTAACTCGACTATCGTTCAAGCATCACCTTATGTCGGGTTTAACGTCCCAAAATCATGATAAGATTATGAGAGACGCCGTAGTGGGGGGCTCCAGAAATTTCGACCACCTGGGGTTCTTTAACGTGCACCCAAATCTGAGCACATGGGCCTACAACAGTTCTGCCTCCATTGGAAATGCAGCCGCCGCAGCCAATATGTCTCTGGATCAACGCCACATCAATTCCTATTTATGTTTATTTCATAGGTACATAACAAGTAACTAATCCTGCTGTTCACCCCTTCATCTTCCTCTGCACACATTTCGACGCATTCACAATGCTCGTTGTTTCGTGGGCGTTCGTTGCCAAACACAGGGACCTTATCACTATTATCTCGAGCCATAGCAAATTGGAAAGGCCTTCCAGAATGCATTGTTTCCAACTCTAATAGTGAATTTTTTTTGTAATAATTTGAATTTGTTGCATTTTACTATTATATAAATTTGTTGCACCTTGCTTTTTATTCTTTGTTTTTTTTTGTTTTTTCTTTGTTCTTTTTTATTTTTTGTCTGTATTTTTTGCAGTGCATTTACTGATGCTCCCCTTACTCAATGCCTTTTAATGGGCATGAAAGGTATTTTGAAAAAAATAATTAAACACTACTGGCGATGAGTATACGCGAACGTAAAGTCGTCTTGTCTGGCCCCGTTCCGGCCTCCATTTTTGCATTTAGGTCATTGAAAGCGCCGTATTTGAGCACCAGCACCTGTGGCTGCAACGTTCGCGTTCACAAATTCTGTGCTCAAACATCCTCGGCTGAATTCTTCGCTAGTCGCGTAGGCAATGTTTCACACGAATCTTGCTATTGCGAGAGCGACATGGGCTGGCACGTGTTGCGGACTACAATACAATGACAGCCCGGCCCCCTAAAGCGATTCACAAAAGAAATACAAATGACATTTTCGTTCCTGATACTGGGGAGTCCCGTTTTCCGAACGAGACTGATAGTCTTACGAGACGGAATGTTCAATGGGTCACGTGACGGGCGAGACTGAACGTTCAACGAGCTTAATGTCCAACCAAGGCTGAATGTCCAACAAACCTTAATGTCCAACGAGCCTGAATGTCCAACCGAGATTGAATGTCCAATGAGACGGAATGTCCACTATTGGACATTCCGTCTCATTGGACATTCAGGCCGCAAGCGTTGCATGCATTGCATGTCATTAAATATGGTATCACAGCACATTAATGGAGTGAATGATGATCAGTGAGTCGTAGCACCCGTCAGTCTGTCTGTGCTTTCATGCGTCCGTCCTTTATTTCGTCCATACGTTCGTCCTTGCATCCATCCGTGCATGCGTCTGTTCGTACGTGCATCCGTTTATGCGCCCATCCTTGCAGCCGTTCGTCCATTTGTGCGCCCATTCATCTGTGTGTTTGTGCGACCGCCCATGCTTCGGCTCACTCGTCATCATTCACCTCATGAATATGTTCTGATTTTCAGTTTCTGTTTTTTGTTCTTGTTTACCTAATTTTTCAATTGATATTTTAAAATTGTTTATGTAAATAGGCTTTTCGTATATTTGTATTGTTATTGTTGAGCCTACGGGAGGGGGTGGCCAGATACTGCACCAGGGTGGCCAATCCTTCTCTGGTGAGATCATCGGTGCGTACCGGCTTTAAGCCGGTACGATCAGACAGTACTGGGAATGCCCACTACTGTCTGACGAATGACGAATGCCCCTCCCGTAGGCATTCGTCAATTAACTCACGGCCCTCAGTCCCCACCAGCTGTGGAGCAACTGACCACGGTGGCGGTCAGATCTGCAAAGCAGCAGAGGGTGCTAGGAATCTCTGGATACGGACAGGCCACCATTGGAACTTGAACTTAGCAACGTTTAACGTTAGAACGTTATCTAGTGAGGGAAGTCTAGCTGTATTATTCGAGGAGCTAGAAGGCATTAAATGGGATATAATAGGGCTGAGTGAGGTTAGGAGGACAGATGAGGCCTATACTGTGCTACAGAATGGGCACGTCATTTGCTATCGGGGCTTGGCAGACAGAAGAGAACTGGGAGTAGGGTTCCTAATTCACAGAAACATAGCTGGCAACATAGAGGATTACTATAGCATTAATGAAAGGGTGGTAGGCATTGTAATTAAACTGAATAAAAGATACAAAATGAAGGTAGTACAGGCTTACGCGCCTACATCCAGCCATGATGACGCTTCAGTTGAAAGCTTCTATGAAGACGTGGAATCGGCAATGAGTAAGGTGAAAACACAGTATACTATAGTAATGGGTGACTTTAATGCAAAGGTAGGGAAGAAGCAGGCTGGAGACCAGGCAGTAGGAGATTATGGCATCGGCACTAGAAACGCCAGAGGAGAGCTACTGGTAGAATTCGCAGAACGCAATAATCTGCGTATTTTGAATACCTTCTACCGAAAACGAGAAAACCGCAAGTGGACATGGAGGAGCCCTAATGGCGTAAATAAGAACGAAATAGACTTTATAATGACTGCACACCCAGGAGTCGTGCAGGATGTGGAAGTGGTTGGCAAGGTAAGATGCAGTGACCATAGAATGGTACGGGCTCGAATCCGCCTAGACTTGAAGAAGGAACGACAGAAACTGATACGCAAGAAGCAAATCAATGAGCTAGCACTGAGAGGGAAAGTACAGGAATTCAGAGTGTCACTGCAGAACAGGTACTCTGCTCTTAGCGAGGAAACCAACCTTAGCGTAGATACAATGAATGATAATCTGACGAGTATCATCACGGAGTGTGCAGTGGAAGTTGGAGGCAGGGTAGCTAGACAGGACATCGGCAAGCTTTCCCAGGAAACGAAGAACCTAATTAAGAGGCGTCAAATCATGAAAGTGTCAAATACAACAGACAAAATAGAACTGGCAGAGCTTTCGAAGCTGATTAATAGACGTAAAGTATGCGATGTAAGAAGGTATAACATGGAGAGAATTGAGCACGCTCTGAAAAACGGAGGAAGCGTCAAAGCAGTGAAGAGGTAACTTGGGATAGGCAAAAGGCGGATGTAAGCACTAAGGGACAAAGAAGGCAAATTAACTACCAATATGGATAGGATAGTTAAAATAGCGGAGGAGTTTTACAGAGATCTGTACAGTTGCCGAGACAACCACGACCTTAATACTATAAGAACTAGCAGTAACCCAGACGACACCCCACCGGTAATGATAGAAGAAGTCAGAAAAGCTTTGGAGAGCATGCACAGAGGCAAAGCTGCTGGTGAGGATCAAGTAACATCAGATCTGCTGAAAGATGGAGGACAAATTGTATTAGAAAAACTAGCCACTCTATTTACGAGGTGTCTCCTGACGGGAAAAGTACCAGAGTCTTGGAAGAACGCTAACATCATTTTAATACATAAGAAAGGAGATGACAAGGACTTGAAGAATTACAGGCCGATCAGCTTGCTCTCTGTAGTATACAAGCTATTTACAAAGGTAATTGCTAGCAGAGTAAAGAAAACATTGAAATTCAATCAACCAAAGGAACAAGCAGGATTTAGAACAGGCTACTCAACAATTGACCACATTCATACTATCAATCAGGTTATAGAGAAATGCTCAGAGTATAACCAACCACTATACATAGCCTTCATAGATTACGAGAAGGCGTTTGATTCAGTAGAAATATCAGCCGTCATGCAGACACTGCGGAATCAGGGCATAGATGAAATATATATAAACATTCTGGAAGAAATCTACAGGGGATCAACTGCTACCATAGTGCTTCATAAAAAAGCAACAGAATACCAATAAAGAAGAGTGTAAGGCAGGGGGACACAATCTCCCCAATGCTATTCACTGCGTGCTTACAGGACGTTTTCAGAAGCCTAGAATGGGAACAGTTAGGGATAAGAGTTAATGGAGAGTACCTCAGTAACCTGCGCTTCGCCGATGACATTGCATTGCTGAGTAACTCAGGGGACGAATTGCAACTCATGATTACGGAGTTAGACAAGGAGAGCAGAAAGGTGGGTCTTAAAATTAATCTGCAGAAAACGAAAGTAATGTACAACAACCTCGGAAAGGAGCAGCGCTTTTCGATAGGTAATAGTGCACTTGAAGTTGTAAAAGACTATGTCTACTTAAGGCAGGTAATAACCGCAGAGCCTAACCACGAGATTGAAGTAACTAGAAGAATAAGAATGGGGTGGAGCCCATTCGGCAGGCACTCTCAAATTATGACAAGTAGATTGCCACTGTCCCTCAAGAGGAAGGTATATAACAGCTGTATCTTGCCGATACTTAGCTACGGAGCAAAAACCTGGAGACTCACAAAGAGGGTTCAACTTAAATTGAGGACGACGCAGCGAGCAATGGAAAGAAAAATGGTAGGTGTAACCTTACGAGACAAGAAGAAGGCAGAGTGGATTAGGGGACAAACGGGAGTTAAGGATATCATAGCTGCAATAAAGAAGAGGAAATGGACATGGACCGGGCATGTAGCACGTAGACAGGATAACCGCTGGTCATTAAGGGTAACCAACTGGATTCCCAGAGAAGGGAAGCGGGGTAGGGGGAGACTGAAGGTTAGGTGGGCAGATGAGATTAAGAAGTTTGCGGGTATAAATTGGCAACAGCAAGCACAGGACCGGGTTAACTGGCGGAACATGGGAGAGGCCTTTGTCCTGCAGTGGACGTAGACAGGCTGATGATGATGATGATGATGATGATGATGATGATGATGATGATTGTTGAGCACGTTGAGCAAGCGACTGACTATTCCATGCTATTGATTTTTGCTGCATTATGGGCTGCTAACGTCACACCAGAAGGCCGTGGACACGTGTGCTAGGCCAAGTGCATAGCGTCATCTACGCCTACGAAAGAGGTCACCACCAGCAGCATTTTCACGTCACCTGCTACCGAAGCTACAAAAAAGACCCCTTCATCGTATCTGCCGCCCAGTTGGTGGTGGCACGTTGAGCAAGCAACTAACTGATCCATGCTATTGATTTGTGCTGCATAAGTGAGTGCACCAGTACCTAGTATACATCACCACTTTTTGTTTTTTTTCACTATTGCCACTGCCGCTTGAATGTTTACATTGCAATATAGTCTCACCATGCCTACCGCGACCGATGTTGTAAAGGCTATTAATGGCTTCAAGTGCGAAATGCGCGCCGAAACCCAGAAGACGAATCAGCGCATAACATTTTGTTCTAGCACAGCGGATGATTTCAAAAGTGCTCTAGTAGAACTACAAACTACAGGTCAAGAGGACAAGAGAGGACTGTGCCGTTTTGAGGCAAGAAAAAAGGGCCTAGCCAAAAGACTTACTAAAGCTGAAAGCAAACTCCTAGAACTAGAGCAATACAGCAGACTGTATAATGTAGAAATAAAGGGTTTGCTACTCACGGTTAAAGACATAGCCACGGAGATGGCTTTGACAATTGCGCAGACGTTCAAGGTCCCTCTCGTCCTAGCAGACTTTGATATCGCCAATAGCGTCAAAACCAAAACAGTAATGATGGTAATCTTATCAGATTGACGACTCGAACCAAACAAAACGTTTTTCTTGATGCTGCAAAGAAAGCGAACCTGGAAACTACTGATATTGGCTTCACGGAGCCCAAAGAGCGGATCTACGTCAATGAACAATTTGAAACCACACAACAAACACCTTCTTGGTGCAGGTATCCGAAAGAAAAGAGAAACGTCTTGGAAATGCGTGTGGACAAAGAACGGCAGCATACTGGCACGTAAAACAGAGACTTCCGATGTCATTTCAATCAACTGCAAAGCTGATTGCTTGATTGACATATTGGGTTTAACGTCGCAAAATCACCATATGATTATGAGAGACGCCGTAATAGAGGGTTCCTGAAATTTTAACCACTTGAAATTCTTGACGTGTACCCAAATCTGCGCACGCAGGCCTACAACCTTTCCGCCTCTATCGGAAATGCAGTTGCCGCAGCCGGGATTCAATCCTGTCACCTCAACTGCAAAGCTTATTTATCGGGAATGGCTTAGTTCGACGTCATAGCAACTCATACATAACTTGTTTGTTCTTTTCTCAACTCTGAAAAATTACCCGGGTACCATACCTCTTTTCAAGCCTTCACAGCTTAATACACATGCTGACACAGAAAAAACAATTTGAAAATTATACATCGCAACATGCAGTCTGCTGTGAACAAAGTTGATCAACTGGCCCATTTTTCGGCAGGCTTTACAAACTCGTTTGACGTCATCTGTTTAACCGAAATGTGGTATCATGAAACTGATGTTCTGCGCATGCCCGGCTATAATTATTTTTATGGTAACCGTACAGCGAACGTGGGGGAGGTGTCGCGCTACTGGTGAAAAACACGTATCTCTGTGAAGTGCTATCTGATAACTGCTTTTGTAACGCTGATACAGAAATACTTACTGTGCAGTCGGCCTGTCAAACATTTTCTGTCCTTTATCGCCGACCTCAGGGAAACTTACCCACATTTTTTGATTACTTTAAACATGATACGTTATTTTACATTCGGAAAATTTTCCTATTTTGTAGCTGAAAACTTCAAAATAGATACGAGCACTTCCAGTCCCGCGCTGCAACAGCTTTCATTGCGCATCCAGGCTGCCGGTTTGCGCAGTGTAATTATTAGTCCTACACGAATCACTGCTACTTGCTCTTCACTGCAAGACCCTATTATTACTAATAGCAATATTGCACTCCTTTTCGGCCACATAGCAGTCGATAAAAGGGACCTCTTGCCTATTTTCTTGATGATATGTGGGGTTTAACGTCCCAAAACCACTATATGATTATGAGAGACGCCGTAGTGGAGGGCTCCGGAAATTTAGACCACCTGGGGTTCTTTAACGTGCACCCAAATCTGAGCACACGGGCCTAGAACATTCCCGCCTCCATCGGAAATGCAGCCGCCGCAGCCGGGATTCGAACCCGCGCCCTGCGGGTCAGCAGCCGAGTACCTTAGCCACTAGACCACCGCGGCGGGGCTTGCCTATTTTCTTGTTTCTGGAAATGCAAATCGATTCAAAAGCAAATGCAAAAACTCAGCGGCAACTTTTTTCTCTATAGGGGCTCGAACAATTCAGGAACCATATTGCTTTATTGAATTGGGCTCCAGTATACAAATAATATACAGCTGCCAGTTTCCTACAGCAAATTTCCGGAAATTTTTTAAATATACAACGCGCGTTTTTCCATTGTTGCCATAAATGCATCTAAGAATGCTCGTAAACCCTGGATGTCCAGTAGGCTTACGCAACAACTTAAAAAGAAACACAAGATGTTTGCGATGGTCATTAAAACGAGAGACACAGACGTACTAGCACAGTACAAATCACAGCGCAGCCGCTTGAAGAGAGAAATTAGAGTAGCCAGAACTACTCGTTACAATAACTTATTGGATAAAAATCTTTCGAAAAAAGCGAAAGAAAAATCGAGATGCCTAAAAATGATTTCACTTAGAAACGCGATTAGCAGGAATATGACAAGTCTAGTAATTGAAGGCAACGAAACGCACGGCTCACATCTCGCTAACTCATTTATTAAATTTTTCTCTGCGGTAGGTCACAGTGATTTCAATGCTGGAATCTTTAGTTTTCAATGCAACAAACTAAGACCATCCCTATTTTTTGTAACAACGAATGAAATTGAAGTTTTTTCTCTGTGCAGAAACTTCAAAGATACCTCTAGTCTTGATACGCCCAATATTCAAAGTGGGCCAGTGAAGTACTGCTCACAATGGCGGAAGCTTAGGTTAGTTGATGCGTAGTAATATTTGCAATTTATTTCTGTGTGTGAACTTGAAAAAAAAAGATACAGGGTAGACAGAAAAAGCACTATTTACAGAACATGAAGATAAATACAAGCCTAATCAATGCATCATTATCAAAGCACGTGTGACGGCTCCTCTATTGCCTCAAAGCCCAGCCAGCGCTTTTTCTGTCTACCCTGTCCTTTTTTCCTAAGTTCGCGCACTAAAGAACTTGCAGTGAAGTATGTTCTGGATATATTTACGCCTTGTCTAACATACATTTATAACACCGCACTTACATCAGCTCATTTTCCAGCTGATATGCAACTAGCCAGGGTGACTGCGATTTATAAAAAAAGGATAAGCAAACATTTTAGGAAAATACAGGGCCGTGTCTATTCTTCCGTGTTTCTTTAAGGGGCTTGATTAACGTAACCGCGTTCGCATTAACGGCGTTTTATTAAACACTCCGCAATAACTCAGTCAATGTTTTCGCAAAACACACATACGAAGCATGCGCTACTTCTTCAAAAAGATTATATATTTACAAATTTTGAGACACAGCTCTTAACTCTTGGTATTTTTGTTAATTTCAGCAAAGGCCTTCCACTGCCTAAATCATAATAATCTTTTTGCAAAATGAGAGCACTACTGTGTACGTGGACACGCGCTTAACCTATTAAAGTCATACCTGGGCTCACGGTCTGAATATGTAGTCATTAACTATTACGCCTCACCGGCTCTAAGTATTCCGCATGGAGTCTCTTCACAGTAGCATTTTGGGGCTGCTGCTAAATAAGGTATATATAAATGATATTCCTAACATCAGCTTTCTTGTGAAATACGTTATATATGCAGACGACACGAGCGTATTTTTTCCCTCTAATGATGTATGACACTTGGAACCAATTGCAAACGACGTGTTTTCATCACTTGCTGTGTGGTCATCAGTTAACTCTTCGAAAATAAACAGACAGAAAACGAGAGCAGTACTTTTCCTACCTAAAGGAAAACAAGTGTTTCTACCGCCCTGCTTATTCCTAGGCAATACTGCGATCGAGCACGTGGGCACCTTCAAATCATTAGGAATAACACTCAGCAATACAGTGTCATGGGATGCACATGCTAATCATCTTTCCTCAACACTCTTCGGATCCTCGGATTCACTTCTCGTAACAGATATACTTTTCCAACGAAAACAAAACTTACTTTGTACCATGCATTTTTCATTCCCACATAAGCTATTGCCTACTAGTTTGGGGCAATACAACGTTGTCAAACATACCATAAATACAAACCCCACAAAGAAAATGCTCCGTGCAAGTATATCTTCCACAAAACCAAACATATCTTCCTACAATATAATATTGTACCTGTAAACAAATTATTCGACTACTGATTCGCAGGTTTTGATAAAGCAATCATAAGAAAAATTACTTCATTTTATCTAAAATTGTTCCCCTTACGCTTTGTCACTCATCAATTTATACCTGAGTACAAAGTAGTTAAGTATTGCGAAAGTGTAGAAAAATTTTGGTTTTTCTATACTGCGGTATACTGTGCCAAAGTTCTTGAACACATCATTTTACGACTGCCTAAATACTATGTTTCTTCCTTCCCTTCGCCAGAACTATATTCGGCAATATATGCCACCGTAATATCAAATGTTTTCATGTTTCTACATAATGTATCAATCTATGTTATTGTTTTACATTGAAATTGCTATTATGAAATATGACACACAGGTCTTCCTGTCGTTCTTCAAGGATTCTTTCCAGAACTATTTGTACAGTGGTTGCTTCTGCTTAGTGCCCTACTGCTGACATGGAAGGATAGCCAGGCTCGTCAAGCGGCGTAAAATTCGCTGCTTTTTTTCTCGCCATCTCTAGTTTGTATGTACAAACTGAAGTAAAGATTTTTATTGATTATTCATTTTTGTTTTTCTATCACATTTTGAATAAACTATATTACTTTTTTGTTTGGTTCTTTGTTCCTTTATTCTTTTTTTCACTTGACATATGTAACCACTTTATTCTACTATCATCGCAAAAAGAACAAAAATTATTTTATTAAAATGGAAAAGATAAACATTCTTCATATTTAGCTCTCGAAAGTCCTTTCCCATGCATAGCCTGCGGGTTTCTTTCTGCCCTGAATTACTAGTCAAATGTTTATTTTAAATGATCAAATGTTTAATAACAGTCTTTACAGAATGTCTTATAGAGATACATGCTGTATTTGATGGCAGTGATTTGCTACGGATGAAGTTATGAAAACACAAATAAAATTTTCACATGGTGTTAAACAGAAAACATCTGTGTTATATTGTTGAGCTTAGTACTGGAAGAATACTGATGTGGATTTAGTGGCACCCACATCATGTTATCGGGGGGGGGGCGATGAAAAATAAAAAGTAAGGATTTGGAAGAGAGCAGGGCCGGTTCATCGTGGTGCCTCCGCAGAAGATTTTGTTTAATTCAATGGAGAGAAAATGTGTCTTAGAGCAATGAAACGGAGGAATCTGAGTCAGAGGCATGGTTTTTCGGAGGACAGCCTGAACAAATGACTCGAGACTTTTTTCTTTGGTCCAATAGGTGCTCGATTTCTAGAGAATTGTGGAGACTAAACGAGAAGATACCATTCCTCTCTTATTAGAGAGGCATAATTGGTCGGATAATCATAATACACAAGGAGAGCGAAGAAGGTTCTCCTGCGATGGGACAGGCCTTTTGTCTTGGCCCCTATGTGAGGTCAAAATTTTTCGCCCTGAATGTAGTCACCCTGGAAACGAGAACAGGATGTCCCCCAACAACAAAGAAAGTTCAGTATTATTCCTGGATGGGCATGTTCATCGCTGGAAGTAACTTGGGAAAGAATTGGGTTGAGATGAAAATATTGAGACAAACGCATCATTGAACGAGCGTTTTCTACGTACAAAAACAATACGTGTTACACGCTTTAAACTTACTAAATGAACTTGGTGCCACGATTATAGAACACGAAAAAAGTTAAGAGTGGACACTCCGCAAAATCTGGCCCCAGGAAGCACGTCATGACTACATAGCACACTAGTGCTCTCAAAAACACCAGAAGACGCACGTGGGAAAAACAACAGTTGTCCCTAATCAAACGGGATAATCTTTACAAAATAATAACTAAATGTCCATATTTGGCGCGTTTTTATACATAAAAACAATTTATTCAACATATATTACACGGTTTTTTTTCTTAAGCCACATCGCCATCAACAGCATCTACGCGCTGACAAGTGTGGACGCGCAATCATCCGCTCCCACTACTCTATATATATTTTCGATCAGAAACGCATGTAATCTTCAGCGCGTTTTTCATCAATGGACACAATTTTTCCAGAGTACCAAGCTGATACCAAGTTAGTGCTGGTGAATGGTATTTTCAACATTTTTCGGGACTTCTCGCATCGACGCTAGGCGTGCTTGTTTGGCGCGTCGAGGCCTACACATTAAACCAATTTCACCCATAAGGGTGTAAATGAGCTTGTTGGCAGATGAGCACCCTTTACTCCCTATGGGGTGTTCTGAAAGGGTGCTAAAATAGGTGCAAAGCTCAGCAGCTTCAAAGAAAGAGTGCGCAGCAAAAATTTTTGAAGGGTTTATTGAGTTCACCTTTTGAAAAAGGGTGCTACTTTTTCAAATGGGTGCTGAAAGGGTGCTCCTCAGTGACGTACCAGCGGGCCAAATATAGGATTGATGCTAGAGATCGCTAGTAAATCAGAGTGCTCTATACTCTGTAGACCATGCTGTGTGACAGGCCACATACAGTTTGTTTATATCAGATGTACAATCTCCTCCATTCCACCTTGAACATTTGCACCATGCAGCCAACCCTCGACGAGATGTATCTCGCAGGCACTTATGAAACTTGCACTGATGAGCAGTGACAGCTCCAGGCGGGACTTCTGACATCATTTTCTTGAACACCATGGGTCTGCAGTGCAGCTGCTGATAAGTTGGCTGCACCGTTTTGCTCTTTTTATGGGCAGGCAAATAGAGAATCTGGCACAGATGTCAGGAAGTGCCGCAAATGTGTCTTTTTTCATCCAGGTGTTTCTCCACAGTTTTTTTTTTGTTTTTTTGCTGCTCTTAATAGAGCAAGGTGCTCTTACTGCACTTCTTGAGAACAGTGCTGAATTTTTGATGAACATGCATTGCTGCAAGAGAAAAATTAGATTCATCACAAAGGAAGTGCGATTTGGCAAAGCCGCCGTTCTCTAGTAGTCAAAAAAGTAAAGGTATATCTGTCAATATATTTGTGCACTAGTTACCAAAGCGCCCTCAAGAAGCGCTCAGCACAGTGCCGACTGCGTGGTGCAATGTTCAAGGTGAAAGCAGACAATGTATAAATATATAGTTTCAAACAAGCTAAAATAAATAAATATGTATGTGCATTTCAATATTCTTGAAACTGATCCCAGAGTGCATATATGACCTATGCTACGCATTTGTACCTCATAAAGAACGACATCTATGCAAGGCCCCATTATACACACATGCATGTCCAATTGATGGATTCTCGGCCACCATACAGACATACATGCCTGCAAAAAAAATTTGGAAAGTTTGAATTCATGTGATCATTTCAACACCCTTATATTCACTTTAAGAGACATGCAGATAATATGCACTAAATGCAGTACCTGGTCACATTGCGCCCTTTTAAAGTATGTGTGGCACAGGTGAGCTTTCATGCTTCTGAGAGTGCAAAATGTTTGGCACCAAAATAAATTTACGAAATTTAAAGTAACATGATGCAAACAGTCACATGCAATTTTATGGGTCATAGCATACAACCCTAAAAACATTGAAAATAGTAAACATCAGCTACGACCTACAGCACCTACTGCAACAGTGAGATCAGTGTGAGCGAGAATCAATCTTTTGTTTTCTTAATTTTTCATGTCTGGACATCTTTTTTAACTCTTAACACTATCTCTTCTCCCCTTGCATAGTAGGTAACAAATATATTATTCAGAATAATAAAAGTTTAAGCTGGAGGCTTCAGAAGTCCAAAAGGTTCATATTGATGCTGTTTTCAGTGCGCACACAATTTAAAAAAAAATGGATAGGAAAGTAGTTGTGTGGTAGAACATGTGTGCATCATAACATGCTATTCTGATCATGCTAAAAACTATGACTAAAAACTTGCCAAAGACTCAGTTACAGCTCTTCTTTTATATATTTGTGTCTTTCTGAACTTGCGCATTACAAAACCACAAAAATTGACAAGGTAATGCAAGTGGTGTTAGATTACCATATTGTGATCACTCAAACACAAGCACATTACAAAATGACAGCTGTTTACTTTTGGTTCCACTATCCATCTTCAGCTGCCCAGGCGACTTTGGTTGCTTCTACAGAAGTGCGGTCAAGGTGCGCCTTCTTTACAGCCCTTCCGTACCCGGAAGCCTAAAATAAGACAAAAATATTCACCAACAGTTTCAAAAGAAAGAGTATTAAAGATACAATATGCTCCGTCATGCTGGAGTGTTCTTAAATTTGCGTGAGTAGAAGTCAGCATCAAAATCCGCTTTGTTTCCAACCCGAAACACTCTTCTTTGGAATATCCCAGGAGAAAAGCTGTGTAAACAACTTGACAGCACCTGGAGGCCTACAGAGGGCAGCACATACAACAAATTTCACACACACAAAAAAGGCATAGTAGAAAAACAATATAAAAGTGACAATATACAGGGAACGATCCATCAATGATTCAGCATGATGCACACGTGAAACAATAGTTAGGTTTGAGCAAAAAAAGCTATTCATCAAGCAATTGCACACATTCGATTTGAACACACTGAATGAGGAACTGAAATTATTTAAAATTTTTAATGAATTGTAAATTGTCAATACGCACTATTCTCGTCTAGCTCTAGTGTAGTGTGTCATGTATAAGGTACTAGTGTTTGCCTGTTAGGTATGCTGTAGTCATGAATATATTTAGCTTTCCAAATACCTCAAACATTAAAAGTGCGAGTTCAGCGAGTGTTCATGTTCAACTAAATGTTTTTTGTAGTAGCATTAAAGTAACAAAGTTTATGCTAAAATGTGGCAGATCTAACATATTTTGGGAATCGGTGTTATGCAAAGCATGAGGATGCAACCTTTGTATTGAGTGATATGTTATGAAGTGCCGCACAATATATGTACTGTACAAACTCCCCCACATACATACATGAAATAGCTACATATATTTTATATTGTTATGGATAGATGTTACACTCGTGAGAATATTAGCAGTTCTTTACAGTTGTGTAACAAAGCCAACAGAAACATCAATATTAACCACACTAAAAGTTGTAAGCTCGTATGAAGCACTGGTGTTTGCGTTGGGACTCACGAGGATGGTAGCCCTCAACACTGCTACACAAATACTTCAAAGAATAGCACCTAGCAACAATTCACGTTATTTCAGCGTTACGGCTGTATCACAGGAGTACAAACGTAATTGTTATAAAATTTGATAGCCAGTACTGCAACTATTGTTGATGTTACAAGAACATTAGGGTCTATTTGAAAAGCATATCCTAGGCCGAACATGGCTCTGTGATATAATACTTCATTGCCAAGCAGATTCCCAGCAAGGTTTCATTCCTGCTGGGACACCTAAATTTATTTTTTGCATTTGAAAGGTCCAAGCTGCCTATGTCCACTTTTTTTCGCTGTTCCAGGTATATATAAAACACGCATCACCTGTGGCACATACCTGCATACAGTGACACATACCCACCTCTCAGTATGCACCACTATTTTGTGGAAAGTGTTCGACGGCGTATGCGACCAGACTCTGACATAATTCGTGTCAAAGCTAGTGCGTTGTATTTGTGAACCCGTCTTACCCTCCTGTCCTAGTTTTCATGTACCCAACTTTAAGGGGGTGATGTTGATAGCACCCTGGCATGGGCGGCTAGATAGATGGATATGCAGATAGAAGCCAAAAGTGCTTGCAGTACCCAAACCATGCCCCGCACTTAAAAAAAATTAATGTCGTCAGCGCACATGACAACTTTAGGTGAATCGGTCTCAACTTATAAATAATTGATGCAGACTATACACATCAAAGGCCCTATCATTTGCCCCTGGAGCACCCTGTAATTCAGAATAGCAACTTGACATGCGGAGTGGCTGATGTTTTCACACTGCTTCCAGATGCACAAATTTTCATGAGTTCAAAGGCGACGCAATGTGCCCCATAGTCATGCAGCTTGGACCGAACAATACTGTGATTCACCCAGTCCAATGCTTTTCCTAAATTGATAATTAAGTTTCCTTTTTTCTTTTAATAAAAAATTTCTTTTTTCAACGACAATAACGCCAATTCGGTAGATTTTCCTTTTTACAAGCCACACTACGAAATTCTTTCCCTATTTAGTCAAAATGTTGATGAGCCATTCGTTATTAAGATTTTAAAATACCCTGGACAAAATGGCCAAAATGAATATCAGCAGTTGGTTCGCCGTTTCTCTGACAACCTCACCTTTATACATGGGTTTCACACATGCAACTTTAAGATCAAGGGGAAATGTATTTGTTTCTAGCATTTAGTTAGCTACTAATAATAGCGAGCCGGCAATGATCTGAGCAACATGCTTAATCAGGACGGCGCTCAGCTCACCCAAGCCATCACTGATGTTATATCTAATCCTACAAATAAAAATCGAGGCTTACTGTTTATCAACCTCATAGTGATTGAATTCACCAGTGCTGAACGAGTCAAAAGCCGCACACTAGTCTAACTACTGCGACGATTCAGAGGCCTGTAGTTGCCACCATCAGAGGACAAAAACTCGATCATGTCTCTTTGGGTTTCTACATCTGTTTTATGTGGAGCAAAAGATGCAATGTTACTTAGACAGTTTACTTTAGCCGTATTAGAGGAATCATTTTCTTTCGTAATTTTCGTCAATTGGAGTATATTCTGGCTAATATACACAGATTGATACTAACGAATTTTCGCTTTAAGTCATTGCAATGTGGTTTGAATTCTGCAAGCAAGACAGCATCAAGTGACAAAACAAATAGATGGTAAAGATTGTTTTTATTTTTTGTGCAAACTTGGTTGTTATCGAAGGCTTACGTATCTTTTTGGCTTTTCTAGTGTTACACACCAAGAAAAAGTGTTTTTATAGCTGAGACAAAGACAAAACTTATAATCAGGATCACTTTTGATGTTATGCCGTTCCATGTCATTTCATCATCGCAGTAAAATTTTTTCAGTGAAACGGAGTTGATTTTGTGAGAGCTCAAATTTGAAATGTTTGTCTGTCTTTTCCGGGCTTGTGGTATAACTGCGAAAATCAGAAGGAGGTCACTGATATTAAGGAATAGAGCAACAATTAACGCTGGCTGAACGATACGCTAGTGGCAGAAATATCAGAAAATGTTCAGCGATATAAATAGGTAACGTGATGAGGCTTGTGCAGGATAAAGTGCAAAGAACAGATTCAAATTGTTAACTGGATGCGTCACCGTTAGCCTATTGATGTTGATATAACCAAATACTAATATGCTTTTGCATTATTGAAGATTAGGTAGTAGTTTAAAGAAACTCAAAGAAATCATTCCTATGACCTAGTAGAGGCGTGCCAATTGATGCAAAAACAACACTCTTAAGTCTCACTACTAGGCACTCAACACAGGTCTAAACACATAGACGTCCATTGACATCGGCCACAAATTCACTTTCGATGTACAGCGCTAATCCTCTTCCCCATTTCACGGCCCACGCAATGCCATGATGATTGTACCGTGGTATTTTGGTGGGCTATACCACACAAACAAAACCAGCAATATGTCAAAAGAATGGCATCCACTTTTACCAAAATCTCAAGGAAATAGAGACACAGGCTACTAGTCTTAATTTTAATGCTACGAGCACTTAATGGTAATGCATTTATAATAGCTGGTGTCCCTTAAGCTCGAGCGTTGAAGATGTTTATTCAAGTTTATTCAAGTTTATTCAACAACGATGTCAGTTTACAGAAAAGTGCGTACAGGATTGGTAATACACACAAGGAGCCCCAAAGTTGGAAACTGTCAGGGGGACTCCCATACATGATGTTAACGGGAGAAGAAACAAAATATACAACATTCAGTTGTTACGGTATCTTCAGTAAGAAAAAAAAGCACAGTGCGAAAAAACGAAAGTAGAAAATACATATATGTTTAGCAAGGCAAAAAAGAAAACTCTGAAGAACAAACAAGCGCAAGTTATAATACAAAACGTAAGGACAATATAACATGTAGCAATTGTTATCGCTACATTAAAAAGCAGTTGCTAAGATGAAGACAACTGTTGCAAAAAATATTTCTTTACTTGGTTTTTGAATGCATGTTCTGTGGTTGATGATTTTATTACGTAAGGAAGGGAATTCCACAGCTTGATTCCCGTAAATGTGGTAGTGAACTTGCCGTAGTTTGTGCGAACTTTAGGCAGAAGGCGGTTATCAAGCTCAGAAAACCTAGTAATATTATTATTTACAAGGCCTTCCAAGACAATGCCATCTATATGCATATTACCGCGAAAAAGCCTATACATCACAACTGATAACTTCAGCTGAAAGAGGTGATAAAGAGGATGTATATTTAAATTCTGATAAAGTGGCGTTGCATTGGTTAAGAAATGGCTGAAAGTCATGAGTCGAAGTGCTTGATTCTGTAGGCGTTGTAGTTGGTTGAGGTGGGTCAAATATGTGTTACCCCAGGCTGATATGCAATAAGATAAATGGCTGTGAATATGTGCGTGATAAAGGGAGTGGATTATGTGTGGCTGAAAATATGAACGAGTTTTGATTATGGCGCGTATTCCAAAGGTTATCTTGCGAATGAGTGATTGCGCATGAAGATTGAATTTCATATGCCGGTCAAGAACTACACCGAGAAACGTTGTACTGTCGGACATGGGAATTGAATTATCGTCCAGACGCACAGATATAGATTTTGAAAGTACAGTCGGGAAGGAATGAAAAACTATAAAAACGGTTTTTGATGGATTAATTCTTAACATGTTCATTCGACACCAGGAACTTATATTATGTAGATCCACGTTAATGTTTCGTTGTAGCTCATCGACATTGTTAGCATAAGTAAAAATGGTCGTGTCATCTGCATATAAGATACAATCTGTAGCGGTCAAAACATTAGGTAGATCATTAATAAATAGCAAAAAGAGCAGCGGGCCAAGGATCGAGCCCTGAGGAACACCTTGATTTACTTTCTTAGCTGCTGAAACTTTACCGTCAATCTGAACAACTTGAGTGCGATTGCAGAGATAACTAGATATAAATTGAAGTGCAGGGCCAGTTATGCCATACGATTCAAGTTTATGTATAAGAATTTTGTGATTAATTGTGTCAAAAGCTTTCGTTAAATCTATGAATACGCCACCAACTACGAAGCCTTGGTCGATTGCCCCTTTTATTTTATCGGTGAGGGTTAGAAGCGCAAGCTCAGTGGAATAGCCAGGCCGAAAGCCGTACTGTTTAGATGTCAACAGATTAAACTTTGTCAGGTAGGATATTAATCTTGTATGCATAAGACGCTCGATTATTTTGCTGAAAAATGGAAGAATACAAATGGGCCTATAATTACTCAGAAGTTCGCGATCACCTTTTTTGTGAACAGGTGTTATTCTACCAACTTTTAGGGAATCGGGAAATATGCCTGCTTTAAACATCTTGTTAACAATATCTGCAATGACAGGAGATAGCTCACTAGAGACTAACTTGATGTGGGATGGATGAACAGAGTCAAGACCAGGTCCCGTGGACCTGAGCGAAGTGATAACACGAAGAACTTCCTCTGCACTCGTTGGTCGCAAGAAGAAAGAATAAGGCTGGCGAGGTAATGTTGGTAATGGGGGATTTCTCAGAGATTCACAGGTACTGCTAAAATACTCACTGAACGCATTGGCGATATCAGTTGGATGGCTGTATGTTTCTGCTTCAGTTCTAATTTTCGTTATCTGCTCACGACATTTATTATTTAAGAATTCGTTTATGACCTGCCAGTTGCGCCTCGTATCATTGCCATTATCCAAAATTTTTTTCTGAAAGTATTCTCGTTTTGCACATTTAAGTGCGGCTGCAAGCGTGTTGGAATATTTCTTGAAACGAATTTTAAGTTCAGAGTTAAATGGCTCACAAGTCACTCTTTTGTGAAGTTGGTTTTTCTTCAAGATACATCGAAGTAGCGCCCTTGTAACCCAAGGTTTTCTGGGATTACTAAAATGACGAGCTGTGATATGTACCGTCGTGCATTCGTTAATGCATTGTGTAACTGTAGTCAAAAATAGCTGATAAGCCTTTTCAGCGCAGGATTCACTTATTACGACGGTCCAGTCAATTGATTGTACCATAGATACGAATTTTTGAGAATTAAAAGATATCCTCTCTTTGTTTTCCTTACACTTGTAATTTTCTGTGCCCAAAGTCAGGAATATAGGGTAATGATCCGTTATGCTGTGCTCAATGACTCCTTCTGTATTGTCTGTAGCAAAATTGGTTAATATGTGGTCAATTAACGTATTAGATCCTGCTATGTCACATCTGGTGGGAGTGGTTATTAAAGATTCAAAACCGTAGCCATGTAAACACCCGAGATAATCAGAACATGACTGATTAGTAGGGTCGATAATGTTGACGTTGATGTCTCCGCAGATGATGATATTTTTGTTTTCGTTCGTAATAGTGTGCAACAACTTATCGAACTGAAAACAGAACTCAGACTGTGAAGATGCTGGCGAACGATAAATGCACCCTAATACTGTGTTCCGGCCATCGACTGAGAAAACACTCTTGTCAAATTCTATCCATACAGATTCACAGAACATATTAGAAAACGCAAGGTCATTGCGGCGTTTGTATGACAATGACGATTTAATAAAAACGGCGGATCCACCGCCCCGTGGTGTAGCACAATAGCAGTACTCTGCATTGTATCCTGATAGCGCATACAAGTTTCTGTCGTCCGGCGACAACCACGTCTCAGACAAACAAATAAATGAGAAATTGTGATTAATTAAAGAAAGAAATGCAATGAGACTGTTGTAGTTTTTACGTAGGCTGCGAATATTCAAATGTATCAGTGATAGTTTTGGGTTTTTATCACTGAAATGTTTTTTCAGAGCTTGACAAGAAAACATTGTTGCGTAGGTTTAAAATACGAAGCAGTAAATAGCAATACTGGTAGGCTAGGCCAACACAGCAAGGTCACCCGCACTAGAGATACGGTAGACGCGGCTGTCGTCCGTCCTTCTGGCCTTAATCATGCAGTGATCAGTCCAGAGATGTTTCCAGCCTTTAGCTTTTTTCAGTTCAAGTGTCTGTGCGAACACTATATAGGTATCAAACTTCTGCCATGTCGGTCGCAGTTTACAGAAATTGCAAGCTAAAGAAAAGTGTGGCTGTGAAGGCATCCACACAGAATTTGTTCATATCTTCTAAGCAGCCAGTCTTTCAATTGCTTTTTTTTTAATTTTGTGGCTATACATTGTTCCCCATGTATCTAAACGGACCTCCATCCTACTTCTTGGTTTTTTTCATTTGTGCTCTCACTAACTGCTTACCATGTCTTGTCAAATTTCGTTGACATAGATAGGACCACAAAATCTAAAACCAAGAGCCATTGTAGACATACGTGTTTTTGGCCTTAGCCAGAACAACACTTCTTTTGCGACACCGGGCAAAACGCACTTCTGTTCTTAAAACCAGGCTTGTGTGTTCCCACTGTCACAAGTGTCAATATTATCAAAAGATAATGGTGCTTCCATTACGACACAAAAATTTTGGACGATGTCAAAAGGCAAACCCTCATCTGGGACACTTTTCATGTCAAGATAGTTCGCCCTTGAATTCAGTTTAAATTCTTCAATTTTCATCTGTAGTTGCTTATTTTCACCTGGAAGTTTTTTTTACTCTTTCATGGTGCGACAGGCTCTTCGAGCAGAGCCTTTATTTAAAAAAAGAGCTCGTTAACACAGTCACTGGCTTCGTTCCAAACAGCTTTAAAGACCAACGTTCACCATAAATATTGCGCTTGAAATCCTCAAGTGCTTTACACAGATCCTTTCTGCTTGCCATGACAAATAATTCACAGGAAACATCGGTACTGTTCCTTGGCAGTAGTGCATGCAGTAATACAAATATAATTAGAGTGAGAAATAGGAGTCCCACCCGTGGAAAAATAATTTTGGCGAGCACAGTGAAAACCGCACAGACTACTGCCAAACTGAAGAAAATATGGAAAGACTTCGTATATGTAGGCAGCGTCAAGTTTTAGTGGGTCACAGCGCATGAGCAGGGTAAACATGGGTGAACACAGCTGATGCTTGGAAAAATGGTGCAGAGTTTGCTCGTACTTGGTCCTCTTGAACTCGCCAGAAACCTGCTTTAAGCAGTCTGACTCACACAAAACGACAGACCGTGCCGAAGATTGTCTGCACCTGTGCGAGAAATCATTTTAGTGATCGTTGTGAGGACTGCAAGAAGCGCTTGTCAAACTGCACTGAATGGCTAGCAATGTATGGCCAACATATTCAGCGGCAGGCAACCTCAAAAAGGGCATGCTGCAGAATAACTTCAAGAAAAAGAAAGTTCTTGCAGAGCTTTTCCTATTTGTGATGTCATAGAACTGAATTTTAATTCGCCCTTTTAGCTCACTCATGCACAAACGTGAAGGTAGAAGTCTTAGACAGAGACAAGGGCTGTTAGGTGTAAATGTCGACTATGTGTCGTAAAAGAGTTAAGCATGCGTGAGTATTGTTGCTGGCTGCGATCAATAAATTCTCTTCCAGCTAGCCAAATGTATGCATGAGTGCATCCAGAGGGGCACATTTTCATTTCAGTAGTTACATATGATAACCATGTGATATGTTTCCTAAGAGAACTCCATGCAATAAGCACCATATGACAATTTTATCACAAAAAATCGCAATACCATTGCATATACATAACAGTATGCGCATCTGCAGCCACTGCAGATAAAACATGAAATAAAGGAATACTGACACAAAAACTTTGCACCTTGTACTTTTTCTTCATCCAGTGGGTAGCTCGGACCTACGCTATGGCTAAAAATCTCATCTAAAAAGGTGCGTAATGGCTGTTTATTAGGACGTTTTTAGAGCACCCAGTCGTCTCGGCTTTGAAGGAGCACTGAGATGGGCTGGAGCAATTCCGGTAACAAGGTAAACGCAAGTGGTCTTGTGACACATATCGCTTTTCTCGTCAATGCAAAACGCCTCTTAAATCTCACGTGCTCGTTGATCTCTGTATTGACGAAGTATTGTGCACCTTCAATAACGCCCCTCACCAGGGAATTTCTGTGTTCGTCAACTAAATAATTGCTTAGTCACAGTTTTTTCAGACGCATAGAAGCTTAACAAAAATTACGAGCGACTCTTGAAGTTTCCCTCCGTTTCAAGTTTCCTGTGCTACATATACCCCCATGAATAGGATAAATGCTTGGTTTTAAGTACAGCACTTTGTCTGTCTCTGTCATTGTCCTGTGTTATGCGCTGTTTTTGACTTCGTTCATGATGTACCAAGCGGCACAAATAAGCACTTTAGTAAAGCAGCATAATCACACTGTGGGTAGCCTGCTTCATTGTGATAACGAAGAGGCCACAACGTTATTCGCCTGTGTATGCTAAAAGCAAATGAATATGCATAGGATGTGACAATAATATTTGATATGATATCACGAACCTTGTATCCTACCGTGCAGTGCAAGTACCAACAAGGTAACTTCAGTGATGTTGGTGCATGGCAATACACAACGATCACCTGGGGAAGACTATTTTTGACAATCTTTATATGGTCCGATGCCTACAGCTTCAGAAAAAGCAGTCTAGATTTTTTACGTTTTTAGATAAATACAATGTCTAATTTTACAATTCAGAAGCAACATGAGCTTTGCATAGGCATGTACACGGTGAAGTATGTATAACCTTAGTGTGTTTTGAGGAATAAATAAGGTACTCATACCCTGCACATACCACAAGTTCCTTGAAAGTTTGTAACAAAGGCCTAAAGAATTTCGTATATCAGATAAAGCATTATGCTTGTAATTCGAGAATAACTTTAGAAGTTGTGGTACAACTACTTAGGCAGCACACCGGTGTTGGACCAATCTTGGACCCGTATCGGCTAACGTCGGCCACAATATTGGCCCAAGTTTGGCATCTCGGCCAAGTGCAACTTCTATCGATGTAGGATTGATGTTCAAGCTGATCTGGGGCTGACGCTCTGCCGTTGCATTTGCCAATAACCAGCCGACGCCGGCCCACTATACACATGCCAATGAAGGCCCGTATTTTCGCCGACGTAGTTGCCAACACACATCCAGCATAGGACCATTCTCGGGCCACTTTGTTGCCAATGAAATTTCCATATTACGCCAGCATTTGCTTTACGATGAATATCAGCTACCAGTGGTTTGCCAATATTCCACCGTTCTTAATATGGGCCTTTTACTACTGACATTCCTTAGCACGTAAATTTTCCCCTAGCAGCTTATAGCAGCCCCGTACGAGCTTCACGGTGTAGTATACTTCAAGTCGACTGACCAATGGATGACTAGTGTAGAAACACTACACGATTCCACTAAATCGTCCATTTTTGCCTTTTTTCTTGCTTTGATATTACCCTCACCACATGTAGAGCATAAGAGTGCACAAGTCTAGTTACTTTCGAGTTTTCTCCACACATTCTTCCGCGGTTTTGCTTGAAATTGTAACATAGGCTGTTCGATCAAGTATTAGCTGGCAAAGCATTAACTAAAATAACTGCTCGCTGTAAATATTCCGCACACAAGCAATCTATGTATAAGAATACCAGAACGCAATTTTGTAACTTTATTTCTAAATATACCAAGTCAAACAATTTATTTTTCAGTTCAGCTTTTCAAGTTACTGCTGTTCAGTAATGCAGCCCAAACTAGGAGGCGAGTTCCGCAAGGCTCTATGGGCATAGGGCTCGTCAGGGCAGCAGAGTGGGGCTACAATTTAGAGGCTGCAGCAGGAGACGAGGCAATGACGGTGGGCTGCCCAGGGTCCTGCAAACAGCGATTGGGCAGGAAACCAACCATCACAGGCTTTCGCAGATCCCTGCTCTGAGGGGCAGCAGCGATCGGGCTGCAAATCTATGAACACATGTGTGTAGTTCCTTTCCTAACTTCCATCGAGGCCAACGAACTTCAACAGCCACGTCTTGATGAAACGCTGAGCTTTTTCAAACACCTGCATACGTGAATAGAAATAAACACCTCAAAATAGGTTCTAAGCACTGCAGTATAATATATATGCAAGCTAAAACAATAAAAAACAATAACAGCAGACGTTGTAATGAACTATCCAGATCAAATGCCATGTGGCCATTATGAAAAGAAATGAAAAAATAATTCAACAGTCATTGTGAAAAAAAATCATCCGCAAAAATCTGCCAAAATATTTATAACTTGGTTTCAATGAAAATTGATTAAAAGAAGCTTGTTTGGCTATTCGACAAATAAACACAAGGTCTTTCATGATTTCTAAACATGACTTACAAGGTTGCAAGCCAGGTGAACTAGTCTGCAGCTATAGTCAATGGCTGTATTAATTTATAACAGGATAACACGACACACGACCACACGAACTTTCAACTCTGGATTATTCTTGGGCACACATAAGCTAACACTGCACAAGAGGATGACTGACCACCAGATAGACAACACAAGATTAAAGAATCTATGCAAACCTGATTTCAGCACTGACATTTGTGGATTATTGCAAGGCTCCTGTATAAATTTTAAAAAGGTATCTTTAAACGCTATGAAAGATCTGCTTATGTGGTTTCCAATGTAGTTATTTGCACATTAAATATACCTCCATAATTCCACGTGGTTTTTGAGACTTGCATTGATCCGAAGTCTTGGTTTCATAGGAGACCTGGACTGAATAAGTGGCTCACCAAAAAGCAGCACTTGGCAGAGAGTCGCGACACCACTCAGCCATTTTCGCCAAGGCGACCGACTGCTGAGAGAGCGCGCACATTTGGCGCTACCGTGCTTCATTTTGCAATGAACAGCTCTAAAACCGTTGCGCCAGTAATTCTGCATTGTTTAAAAAACTGTCCGAAGGCTTCTCTCACATAAAGTGCACTTGAAAACGGAGAGAAGCTCTGCAAAGCGGACTGCATTTATGAATGTGCCATTGAAAAGACAGTGTTGTGCACTGATGGCAACACCCTCGTGATCATTTTCTGGTTGGGATTTTGAGCTATCATAGTGCCGGCGTATATACCCGTACGGCGACGATACTACACTGCGCACTCTTGTAGTAAAAAAAAACGAATAAGCAGTGGCAGTGGCGTCACTTTTTTTTTCTGGCGGTAAATGTATGTACGTGGACGTGGACGTTAATCAAGCAAACCACTGTGATAGTATAACACCGGTGGTGTCGCGGTCTCATGCTTAATTGCGCGGGATGAATCTCCGACCACAATGGCTGCATGTAGATGGGGACAAAATATAAAAAGAACACCCGTGAACCAAGAGATATGAGCGCATTAGAGAACCTCAAGTGGTCACAATCTTAGTACGCACCCTACAGCGTACCTCAGAATGATACCTTGTTGGCACATTAAAGCCTAGCAATTAACGATGTTGAACAGACATGTTCATTTTAGGCCAACACAGGCAAGCGGAAAAAACTGAAACTGTGTTTTAGGTGAACTAAACAACAAGTAAACATAGAAAAAATTTGATACTTCTCTAGCAACGCATAAATTCCGATGGTACTTAGCCACGGCAGCAAGTGAGAAAAACGCTTACCGAATTGGCTGGCTTCATAAAGCTAAGCTTTGAGTAGTCCGCTCTTTTGTTCGTAACAAGAACCCTGTCTTTTGCACAAATTAAGTTATTTAGAGGCACTTCGGCATCGAGTTTTCACCACGAGAGTATCGTTTATAACAGTTCAGAGGAATACGAACGTGGCCCTGCACAATTGTTGTGGGCAACGCAGCTTTCCTTTATACGCAACTGTTTCCAAAAAAAAAAGACTGCCTGCCTATCGTTTCATTCACTACACGCAGTGGAATCAGAAAGAGTTTAGTGGTGATGGTCAAATGAACGGACGCATGGAAACTTTGTTACTCTTGAAATTTACTACTCAACGCTTAGCGGGCCAGATGAAAAAAAAAAGTTTACAATGCCATTTGTTGCATCATATGCTCGTTTCATTTCCAGCAAAACACCGTTAAGCTCGACTGTTTGGCCCTGGTTTTCACTGCAGCTGTGGCTGTCTTCACTATTGATTAAATATATAAGACACGTGCCCTCCGGTTTAGAAACGAGCCCGACAGCACTAGAAAAAAGAGCGAAGGCAGAATTTTGCTGGGCTGACCACTTGGATGCAACACTGCCTCCTCTTTCTACATTCTCCCTTTTCTTTATACGTCCTCTTTTCACATACTATTCCACTTGAATACGCAGCAGTACCGCCAGCGCCCTTAGGCTTTTTTTGAGAGCAATGTATTTCCTTAGTGCGCAGGGAACGTTTCAGAAGGAAGATATAGCATTGATTGATATGTGGGTTTTAACGTCCCAAAACCACCATTTAATAATGAGAGACGCCGTAGTGAACGGTCCGGAAATTTTGACTACCTTGGGTTCTCTAACGTGCACCCAAATCTGAGCACACGGGCCTACACCATTTCCGCCTCCATCGGAAAAGGAAGATATAGCAGAGAGATAAGACAGAGCGCACACTTACAGCCAATTTCATTGCACAGAAGGCGGAAATATATATACGGTCAAGAGGGCGAGAAGATCACGCACAGGATAAAACACATATGATGGTGCATGCCCAAACCACCTTATTCTAGTCCTCAATTGACCACTTAACTGAAAAGATACTTGTATTCATTACTCGACAGATTGTCAGGTATCTTTGTAGTTATGTTGTCATTTTTAGATTGAAATAAGGTGGTCTGGCGCATGCGCCATCATTTGTCTTTTCTTCTGTGCGTGATCTCCCCGCCCTCTTGACCGTATATATATATATATATATATATATATATATATATATATATATATATATATATATATATATATATATTGTGGCGAAGCCTCCGAACTCTGAAATGGGTGGAACTCTTGAGTACCTTCTTGTAGGGCTACCTAACAAGAACGCCGCTCGCGCTGAGAGTCCGTGCTTGGCCGTTACTGTCGCCATTGTGTATACTCGCTGTCTGCCCACTAATAAACGCCATAGCAAATCGGTGGAGAGTGCTACGATCCCCTTTGATGCCCTAGGAACTGCGTTCACGTACCCTGCAATCTACAATGTCCCACGACGCCTCTCAGCAAACGCCTCCTCCCATGCCACCCCCTTGTCCCGGTGTCCCCAGGATCCGAGATCCAACCATTTTCACGGGCGCCGATGGCACTGACGTGGAGGACTGGCTCGCTATTTACGAGCGCGTGAGCGTCCCCAACAAATGGGACGAGGACGGCAAGTTGACAAACTTGGTGTTCTACCTTGCGGGCGTTGCAAGCTTGTGGTACAACAACCACGCGTCCGATTTCGCAACCTGGTCCTATTTCAAGACCGCTATTACCAACGTTTTTGGCCGCCCTGCTGTTCGTAAGCTGCAAGCCGAGCAGCGCTTACGCGAACGCGGTCAGCAGGCCGGTGAATCATTCACCAGTTACATAGAAGATGTCCTGGACCTTTGCAAGAAATCCAACGACAGCATGTCCGAATCAGACAAGATCCGGAACGTCATGAAGGGCATTGACGATGATGCCTTCAGGATGCTGCTTGCCAAAAACCCAGGCACAGTAGCTGAGGTCATCACGCTGTGCCAGAGCTACGAGGAGCTCCGCCGACAGCGTTCGATGACCCGTCGCAATACACCACTAGATGAAGGGCTTGCAAGCTTGGAGGCGAGCTGTGATCAGGTGGCACTGCTGGCAGACCTCAAGTTCTTCATACGTGAGGAAATCGCGCGGCAGTTCTCTCTCCTGCCCTTTGCCCACCCACCGGCTGCTCAACAATCGGCCACTACCATTCTTTCACCCATCCGCCGAGCAATTGAGCAGGAAATAGCGGAGGTCATGCCGGCGTACCAACCACAACAGCCTCCGGCCCCTGCGCCCCCAAGTTACGCACAAGTGGTCGCCAGGCCGCCTCCAGTCGTTCAACCGCCCGCCCCACTGACTTACGCCGAAGCTGCCGCATGACCTCCATCCTTTACAGCGGCTATGCCGGCTACGTATGTTGACGTGACCTCGCAGACTCCGCTCCAGCACCCTCTGCAGCCTTTCCAGCCACAGTTCCGTCCATCGGCTCTTACGTCATGGACAAGACCTACCCCAGCGAACCGATGGCGCACACCCGACAACCGGCCCATCTGCTTTGCCTGCGGTTACGCCGGTCACGTAGCCCATTATTGCCATCTTGTACAGCCGATTCCAATTTCTTCGCCTATTGCTGGCCACCTCAGCCGTCCCTATCACGACGAACCACCGTCTATGCCACCGCCGTCTCGCCCAGGTCCATCTCCTCGAAGGTTGCCGTCTCCACGACGTCGTTCCCTGTCCCCCATGAGGCCAAGTTCGGCTACTCATCAGCGGGAAAACTTGTCGTCGCAGTCCCCGAGGCAAGGACTGCGATGCTATTGCGATGTGAAAGCCCTCAGAGCAACCCATATAATGTCATAGACGTGCTTGTGGACGGTGTTCATGCATCTGCTCTTATTGACACTGGAGCTGCAGTATCCGTTATGAACGAAAACTTCTGCCGCTTGCTTCGAAAAGTGACGACGCCAATTTCTGGGTTGTCCCTTCGTACTGCCGGTTCACATCGTATCCATCCTTCAGCAGAGTGCACAGCTCGCGTTGTCGTTCAGGACGTTCTGTATGTCGGCCAATTCATCATCATTCCTGCATGCTCTCATGACGTCATCCTGTGGTGGGATTTTCTCTCCCGCAACGACGCCGTCATCTATTGTGCCGCTGCCGAAATTGAACTCTCACCCTTCTCGCATTTGACGCCGGAAGACAGTCCCTCGACACTGAGTAAGATTCTCGTGAAAGACGATACCATAGTGCCTCCAAGTTCGGCAATGGGTGTATCTGTCTACTGCGCTGGACTCTCCGACGCAATTGCACTCGTTTCGTCATCCGACCGTGCTTGCCGAAGGAAAGGGTTGCTAGTACCTTTCCCGACCGTGCAAATCACCCAGAGCAACGCCGCCATTTTTGTGACCAACCCATCTCCGTACACTGTTACCTTGGTTCGAGGGGAATGTCTCGGCAGAGTGGAACCAGTGGATAACGCACAAGTCCTGGACGTACCTGATGACTCGCGTTGTCCCAGTTCGTGTACCGTCAGCGCTGTTTCCACTTATGGTTCATCATCTCCTGATGTATTTGGCCCTTACATTGATGACAATCTTACGTTGGTACAGCGTTCCCAGCTTCTGGACCTGCTGCGAGAATATCATTCTTCTTTCGATGTCGGGCGAAGTTCTCTCGGTCTCACGTCCGCTGTTAAACATCGTATCGACACTGGTGCCCATCCACCATTACGGCAACGTCCCTACCGCGTGTCGCCTGCTGAACGTCGGGAAATTAACGAGCAGGTTGATGATATGCTCAGACGCGACGTTATTCGGCCCTCGGAGAGTCCATGGGCGTCTCCTGTTGTTCTTGTCGCGAAGATGGTTCTGTGCGGTTCTGTGTGGACTACAGACGGCTCAATAAGATCACTCGCAAGGATGTTTACCCACTGCCGCGCATCGATGATGCAATTGACAGCCTTCACGGAGCCGAATTTTTTTCTTCTCTCGATCTGCGCTCGGGGTACTGGCAAGTACCCATGGCTGATGACGCTCGACCGAATACTGCGTTCATCACACCCGACGGCTTGTACGAATTCAACGTCATGCCGTTTGGTCTATGTAATGCACCTGCGACCTTTGAGCGCATGATGGACACTGTTCTGCGCAACTTGAAATGGCACACGTGCTTGTGTTACCTCGATGATGTTGTGTTCGCTCCAGATTTCTCCACGCATCTCCAACGTCTGAAAGAAGTTTTCGCACGTGTGAGCAATGCCGGCTTGCAACTAAATCTGAAGAAGTGCCGCTTTGCAGCACGGCAACTCGCCATCCTAGGGTACGTCGTGTCTAAGGATGGCATTCTTCTTGACCCAGCCAAGCTTCGGGCCGTGGCTGAATTCCCCAAACCTGCGTCCGTCAAAGAGCTGCGTAGTTTCGTGGGCCTGTTCTCATACTTCCGACACTTCATACGAAACTTTGCTACGAGTATATCACCGCTGACGAAGCTCCTTGGAAGTAACGGGCCCCTCAATTCGTGGTCGTCTGAGTGCGATGACGCGTTCGCGAAGCTCCGCCATTTGTTGACGTCTCCTCCCATTCTACGTCACTGCGACCCTACAGCCCCGACGGAGGTGCACACAGACGCCAGTGGTGTAGGCCTTGGCGCTGTCCTGGCGCAGCGCAAACCCGCATTCTCTGAATATGTCGTAGCATATGCAAGCCGTACTCTCACGAGAGCCGAGACAAACTACACCGTCACGGAGAAAGAGTGCCTGGCGATCATCTGGGCCCTTACAAAGTTTCGACCTTATTTGTATGGTCGCCCATTCGATGTCGTCACCGACCATCATGCACTATGCTGGCTTTCATCATTGAAGGATCCCTCAGGCCGTCTCGCCCATTGGGCTCTTCGCTTACAAGACTATGGCATCCGCGTGCTGTACCGCAACGGACGCCAGCATGCTGACGCCGACGCCCTCTCGCGCTCCCCTCTGCCTGAAGGTGATGTGCTCTGCTCAGTATCCTCGGCTGCTGTTTCTACCATTGATGTTGTCATCATCGCTACCGAACAGCGAAAGGATAATTCGATCGGCCCGCTCATCGACTTGCTCTTTGATCCATCCGCAACGCCATCCACGCGTGCCTTGCGTCGTCAAGCTCGCCATTTAGCCATCCGTGACGGCCTTCTACACCGACGCAATTACGACGCCGATGGCCGGCAGTGGTTACTCGTGATACCCCGCAGTCTGCGGTCAGAGATATGTGAATCCTTCCATTCTGATCCGCAATGCGCGCACTCTGGGGTATTCAAAACCTACCGTCGCATTTGACAACGCTACTTCTGGCGCGGGATGTACCGTTACGTGCAGCAGTTCGTTCGCTCCTGCCTCGCTTGCCAACGCCGCAAACCGTCAGCACACATGTCGCCAGCCAGTCTGCAGCCGTTACCTTGCCCTGAGCGTCCGTTTGGGCGCATAGGTATCGATTTGTATGGACCACTTCCTCTGACGTCGGCTGGTAACCGCTGGGCCATCGTCGCCGTAGATCATTTAACGCGATACGCCGAAACCGCCGCTATCCCTGCGGCTACTGCGCGTGATGTTGCGTCCTTCCTACTGCATCGATTTATACTGCGCCACGGTCCACCTCAGGAGCTTCTCAGCGATCGAGGCCGTGTCTTCTTGTCGGAAGTCGTCGGAGCCATTCTGACGGAGTGCCCTTCTGTCCACCGCAAAACTACTGCTTACCACCCACAGACGAATGGCCTCACCGAACGCTTTAACCGCACCCTCGGCGACATGCTTTCTATGTACGTCGCTGCCAACCACACTAATTGGAATAGTATACTGCCCTTCGTCACCTACGCCTACAACACCGCCCCTCAGAGCACGACTGGTTTTTCACCTTTCTACTTGCTGTACGGAAGGCACCCGTCGCACACCATGGACACAATGCTCCCGTACACGCCGGATCCATCTGAGTGTGCACCTATTTCCGAGACAGTCAGGCTTGCTGAAGAGTGTCGCGAGCTTGCCAAGACTTTTACGACGCAAGAGCAAGAGCGGCAGAAGAGTATTCGTGATGGCTCCACAACTTCTGAGCCCACGTTCCTTCCTGCTGCGCTTGTATGGCTCTCGATCCCGACCTCTGTAGCTGGCCTCTCTTCCAAACTACGTCCCGAATACGAAGGCCCCTACCGTGTCATCGAGCGCACCTCACCCGTCAACTATCTGATTGAACCGTTGAACAATCTTCGGACATGCGCCGCCGTGGGCGAGACATCGTCAACGTGGAGCGCCTGAAGGCTTATTATGACCCGCTCATAGTAACAAGCTGTTAGTTCGCCAGGCGGCTCCCTCTTCGACCCCGGGGTAATTGCAGCGAAGCCTCCGAACTCTGAAATGGGTCGAACTCTTGAGTACCTTCTAGTGGGGCTACCCAACGAGAACGCCGCTCGCGCTGAGAGTCCGTGCTTGGCCGTTACTGTCGCCATTGTGTATACTCACTGTCTGCCCGCTAATAAACGCCATAACAATATATATATATATATATATATATATATATATATATATATATATATATATATATATATATTCTCGCCACCTGTGCAATAAAATTGGCTGTAAATGTGCGCTCTGTCCTATCTGTCTGCTATATCTTCCCTCTGAAACATTCTCTGCGCACTAAAGAAGCATATTTCTCTAAGAATTGCAATACCAACCAGCCCAAGTAGCCCCTCTTTTGGTTTTGTTACGGCGATGCGCACACGCACCATCTCTAGCAGCCGCCACTCTCGTCTGCGGGAGCAGCTGAGAAGTGCGCGCTCTCCCTGCCAGGGTGGCCGTGGAAACTCAAACGCTGGTTCCCTATACTAGCAACGTTTAGGATACGAAGGGGCGGGTTCCGGAGAAAAAACCTTCGACAAGGATAACTTCGACATAGCGAACTTTGAACGACCACTTTACCTGGGTTGAGTGACAGAAGTGAAACCTGATAGGTACCTAATCAGCACTATAGGGAGGACCCTAAAGAACTGGAGATGGCCGGACGGTGAATATGCAATTTTGTACTCAATTGAATCCTCTAGGCAAAAAAGGTATCTTTGAGGTAAAACATCTTGATTGAGGAGGTACACGTATAAATAAATTTTCATACAATTGTGAGGTTACTGGAACAGAAATCAGTTGTAGATAACTCAAATGAACTTTTGATTGTGTAAATTTGTTCTAGCATTTTTTATCAATCATATTCAGCCAAAAACAACTTTGTCATAAAGCTGCCCCAGACGATGCAGAGTGATTTGCCCCACCTCACCTCCCCACCTCAATAGAGCCATTTGTAATAAAAATGCGAATAAATAGAACACTCCGTAGTGCGAGTTAAGGTTTTATATATGTTCTGCCATTATTCATTTACCCTTCATATTTACAATTCTCCAGCAAGGGAAAAACATGAAAGATCTGTCACAATGTGACTACATTTCACGGTAGTACAGGTCTTCGACATCTAGGCTAAACTCACTGCATGTCTTCGGATCATTCTTCCGCAGAAATATCACGACAGCCCCTGAATTGTCCACAAGAAAGGGATCATATTAACACTACGCCATGCCCCCAAAAGAACTCATGACTGCTGTTAAGGCGCTACAACACGAGGTTAACGACAAGGCCAAGTTGAACGAAGTGATAGGACTAAAATTTCAGCAAACCTCTGTTGTTTCACTCGAATAAAATCAAATATTGCTTCAAAGCAGTGTTTGCAGTGACTGGTGTTGCACCAGCAGTTGGCAATATTTTATTAAAGGTACACTAAAGAAAACCAATGTCTCAGTTTAGTCTGACATGCTGCACACCGAGGTCTCTCATTCCACAAGTTCATTATCAGCGGAGAAAATTAGGGTTGAAGTTTATGTTTTATTTTATGATGCTCAAATTTTGAAAATGTATTGTATTTTCGCAGCTTTGGCTTGATGAATATTTCTGAAACTTCGTATCTTAGGTCCAACACACCGACTGATAACAGTGTACCTAAATGTGATGAATTCATATTTACGTAAGACCCAGTACACGCGTTTGAATTTTATGATGTCGTGTGGTTTCGTGTGAGAAGATCAAGGCGCCATCTCCACCCACATTTTTTTTGCGGCGTTATCTCGCTCACCAAGCGTCGTTTCGCGGTACAAGTGGTATTTCCTGGATTGAGAAATTGTACTTGACTAATACGCGAAAAATGTTTTTGGTTTTAGCGTTTTTAAAGGTGTACCGAGACAATTTTGAGACATCGCAAAAGGAACATTTTTGTTTCCTCGTTTTGCAAGTAGTATTACCATTTACCACACAATAGTCAGCCAGCGCGCATAAGATAGTTACTTTGATTTTAAAGTTTTCGTTCCAGAGTATAGACAAGCAAAGGATTGGACATTATCGCGATGAGTCAACAACGTTCCTCCGAGTTTGCAAACGGAGTTTCCATGCTGCCTGAATCACAGAAATCACTGTCATGGTCATAGGGACAATACACGCATGGTTTATATGTACCACGAGCAGATCGCTTATCTGCCTTTTGTACGTAGCGACGTGCAATGTTCCTGCAACGTCACACTGCCTTGTCATGTAACGGAGAAGCCACCCACTTGATATCGAAACTGAAAGTGTCTTTTAAAGGTAGATGTATTAAAAACATATGCCATGCTTTCCCACGCAACAAAAACTTTCTTCTTGAAACCAATCGTCTTCTATTGAACAACAATTCCTTAATATTGAAAATTCGTCTCCGTACTCTTTTAAGTGTTATCAACAAGATAAATCGGCGCAGTATTATTAGATGGATTGACAGTATTTATTTCAATACATGCATGATTACCTGATCAATTGTGAAAGGAACAATATTAACTAATAGATGGTAGATCAAAGCCGGTCTATAGGCGCTCGCTCTTTCCCTTCGTTTATAGCCTAAGCAGCCGCCACGAGTAAAATATAGTTGTTTTTATACAGTTACAGCGCACTCCGCATGAGGGCGTCGAGAGCAAACTCTTCAAAACGCATTTTGCCGCATGCACATTGCATTGTAATTCAGCTGTCCCCGGCCACTTTCTCGTGCCAATTACTTTTCCATTTGAAAGAAGCACTCATGCATTGGGTAATGAATAAACACACGCAACGGCACAAAATCTTTTTTTAGGCTTGAACACATTCTATTCGCTCAATTCGAAATCGTTTGAGGCTCGTGTGGTTGGATTTAGTATTTAGGTGCACGTTAAAGAATTACACGCGGTGAAAATTCCCAAAGCCTTCTACTATGGCGTCCTTCGTAAACTTATCACTAAAATAACTTCCTCGAACAAAAATCCTTGACAATCACAGCTGATTATTGAGTCATTCATTGAAGATTAACTGCTACTGGACTGTCCAGAAAGTGTGGACAAGAGCCACGCCGAAGCATCGGCGCTAACTACTTCTGAAAAGCTTCTCTAAATTCTTCTAGATATTTGCATAAAAATGTTAACCGATCAATTTGACATGTCGTCTGGCTTGGTTTACAAGCCCACACAAAATAATTTCTGGTTAGAAACAATGGAGATACTTCAGCTAAAATCATGACGATAAAGTTTTGCCAACAGTGCTTTTTTTTCTTCAGGCGCAATGAAAATATATTAGTACTTATGAGAACACTTTCTGAATCTCTGAAATTGTATTGTTCCCTTGCGTCTGTGGTGAGCCTTATTGCATATGAAAATGTTTCACATTTTTTCATCGGCACTGAAGATTTCATCTGAAATTGTGTGGGCTTGGTTTTTTTTTTCTTTACTACAACGACTTTCCAAAACTGTATCACTACATGCTCTTACATGTTTCTAACTTTTGTGTTTTAATTTTGAACAATTACTTTTATGGACATTCTTAATACTATTGCTATTACTCCTGCTATTGCGAGTGCTATTCACACCTACTTGTCAAAAATAGTGACCAACCATATGATGCTTTTACTTTCACCTTTTTGAAGTACTTATTTAAATAAACACGAAATGTGATGCCTTGAACGAAATTGTGCAAAATTTATCATTTTCATGGGCACTGGCTGCCGGCATATGCATTCGAAGTAAGCGTTCCCAAAACTATTTTTCTCAGAAAAAAAAAGATTACGTCTGTTATTCGTCTGCCAGTTAGTGACGGATCATGCGGCCAAGCCTTCTGAACATGATGCACAATGCTACATGCGCGCAGAATGGAATATTTATCAATTTACTCCTGTCTTGAAGTATCAAAAAGAGTGGTCATATATGCTTCCTACTATGTTTCTATTGCATTGGTACCACCGGGAAGTGTGACAGTAGAAATGAACATGAGCATTATTTGAGTGCGCTAGCCTTTTTTTCCAATGGGCGGTGGTGAGTTACTTTGGAACAAGGTTGCAGCAATCGGTAGAAGCACAGCCTCCTTCCCATACACAGGCAGTAAAAAAAAAAAAACGAGCGTGTGCCTTCAGATTGGCCGCAGGTAGATATACTCGGGACAATAAAGAGAAACAATGACTTGACTTAGAATAACAAACTGTGGTCAGAGAACTGTAATACTACAAGTTTCACTGTCATCATTTCGTTAATAATGAATAAAAATGAAGGTCAAAATTTCAATGTTAAATTTCGTGCCTAAACATTTTCTAGGGGTGCAACAGCCGAACTAGAATTCGGAGCAATTTTCGGAGCAGTAAACTGTTACTTTCATAGCACTAAAACTCAAATTCGGAGCATGTTACAAGCAAAAAAACGTTCATTTTTTTTACCACGAAAGAGCGAATTTTGAGCAGCTTGAGAAAGAAGGCTTAGATTTGATATATATATATATATATATATATATATATATATATATATATATATATATATATATATATATATATATATGCAAGCTATTTACATTCCCTAAATCATGCACAGTGAATGTGAGCACTGCTATTTCATCAAACAAGTATTTTCTTTCATCACTCCACTCAGCAAACAATGACGAGGTCCACATTAGAAGTCACCAGGCCAGTCAAATTGTTTGAGAATTGAAATGTGGATTTCCATAGATGGTGACCATGAGATCCGTAAAACTGAAAAAAAACTGTGACTTTTTAGAGCAGCAGAGATGTCATATTGTACTCCAAATAATTTTGGCAGTAACTTTTGTAGACATCAGCGAGCATATTAGTTCTCAATAGTATGTGGCATATGCATACTTCAGTCATTGAGCAAACTTTGCAGTGTCTAGAGCCTACAGCTATAAGCCCCTTCTAAGTAATATAACGCTTGTCCGCAGGCTACCCATGTACTATGGCGAAGGTGGCTTAAGTGGTGTTTATGCACAGGTTAGAACAAGACCAAGAAATTTTCGAGCCACAACCCCCTCCCTCCATTTTTTTCATGAAGGGGTTAGGGTTAGAGCAACACTTTTTGGCTCTCGCATGTGGCGTTGCTAAGGCAACTGATGTGGTCACGGCATGAACTAAGGCTGGTAGCGTACAAGCTCGATGTGCTGAGAGTATGTACACTTCCAGCTTTAGTTCCTAATGATTCCCAACATGCCATGGCCGCACTTGCTGACAAGAAAATTCATATTTCCAACGAAGTGTTGCTGGCTACGGCAACACATCTTTTGTGTTTTAGTAGCGTCGTCCCGACGGTAAATATTTGCTGCCGTCAGCACACCAACAGGCACGCGGCGTTATTACTTCATCTGGTCGATGGAGTTTCGCGAGTGTCTTGACCTAATGAGGAGCTATCTTACAGTGCGGTTTAGGGTTAGGGTCTGCCCGCATGGATTGATGATGCCAACTACAGGTGGCTAAAGTGGTCTCCATTTCTCGCACAAATTAGGGCAAATGAGAAAATTTTGAGGCTGGTCGGGCATTTTGGCGCAGCGTGGCGCGATTTCAGCAAATTTCATGGTTTTGGCACGGCTCGGTGCACAATTGAGGAATTTTATCACATCTGCGAAATCAGCGCAGCTGTTGCACCTCTGCATTTGAGCATCACGTAGCAAATTTCAAATTGTCTTTTTGTATTTTCACGGCACTGGCTGAATGAAATTTTCCAATAATCGTATGCTAGGTCTACACTCTAAGTCAAAAGGGTGTTAAAAGGGTGTGTGATTTGTCCTTTTGGGGACTAATGAGGCTGCCACAACCATTAATCCCTTTAGTACTAACGACACTGGGTCCAACAGTTAGTGCCCTCAAGGGACTAACATTTAGTCCTCACATTTACACCTTAGTAACTGTTAGTCCTACAGTTCACCCCAAAGGACTAACATTTAGTCCTCACTTTTGCGCCTTATAGAGCAACTGGTAATCCCCACACTTACACCTTACCGGGTGACCGTTAGTCCTCGCAGTTGCACCTTGCCGGACGAATGATTGATCCATTCAAATACTCCAATCGGATGAACTTTTTGCCCCCAGTTCAAACATTATTTTTTGTTTACTTTACGCCAGGCCTAATACTTTTTCGCCTGTTTTTCTGCGCAGTGAGCAACAAATTCCGCAGAAAAGAACACGCGAAAAAGTAGTTAGCCACCTATGTGCAACTGCTTTTACAGTCACGGCAACAACAAAAGACAAAAGTGAGACATCGAAATCTTTTATATTTTTACATACACATTAGGTTCCCCATTCTTTTAGGTGAATTAATGGTGAAGTGCACAAGTTCAGTCTCGTTGTCAAATCTTGTCCACTCCTTCGGGTGCTCCTCCAACGGAAGTGATAGGTGACAGGCATTGCAGAGGCCAGCGCACGCAGCCTTCTGCCTGTTGTGTTCCCACGGCTGCACGTACAATAATATAGTAGAAATGGTTAGACACACGTGACAGAAGATGAATATGCACGCATATGACAAGTACGTACACGTTAATATAAAAACAAGCGTTAAAATATCACACACAAATATCTTTACCTTCACATCTCGCACAGTCCTTCTGAAGCTGCTCGGGCGAGAGAGATGAATGACGGGCATCGCAGACGCCAGCGCACAGAGTCTTCAGCACGGTGTGTGCCCACGGCTGCACAACAGGTATTTAAAATAGTGAGTCACACGTGACAGAGGATGAATATAAATGCATATAAGAAATAGGTGCAAGGTTAAATGAAAACATACGTGAGATATGATATGCTAATAATTTCGCCGTGATGTCACACAACATCAAAAACTCATTTCGATCCCCGTAGCGCAACAGCTTAAGAGCGGCAGCTGCAGCCACAACTCCGTGAACCTCCGTGCCGCTAACAAGTCGGCGAGTCCTAAGGGAGCGACGTCGTTCTGCTCGAGCAAGTGAACGCGAGACCAAACACGGCATTGCACGTGGAGTGTCTGTGTCTGCTGCCAGCGAACTTCAAATAGAAAAGTGAGCATACGCTTGGCCGCCGCCACGAACAGCGCCGAGCTAGTTTGGAGCTAGCGCCGAAGAAATCGACGGTAATGCGGCCCGCCCTTTTCCACAAACGCGAGCGAGTGAAGTGCACAAACGCCAATCCACCGCAGCGGCCAGCAGACGGTTCCGAGCTGCTTACGACCGACTGTAATGGCGACCGATTTTCAGTGAGTTCCGACGCTAGCGAAAGCCCCGCAAGCCCATGCTGGTGCACTTACAGCGCATGACATTACAACCAAGCTCTTTACGAGAACCCGCAACATGTTTCCGACGACTGCCAACACAGCGACGAGCCCTCAGCCCAATATCGTCAGCCCAGAGCTCATTGCGGCGGCGAAGGCAGGCGAACACGCGATGAGCGAGCGTACGGGCAACGCCAGCTAGATTTCCCGTGCCTGCCGGATGAGCGCGAAACGCCGGTCATCTATGGAGGCACTGCCTACGTAGGGGTAAGGATCTTTGTACTTGGCCTTTGAGATTGGCAATTTCGGCGTTTGCTACTAATTTCAAAGGATGTCTTGCATTAAAAAAGTTGCTTGTTGAATGACGGCGTCACTTACGTAGGGTTATTTATAATTACGTTTACGCCTTTAAAAACTTTGTTACGTTATTTTTATTGCATAAAAGCTCTAAAAACGTAAAAACCTATTTGAAGGCACTTCTACTTGAGGGGCGCCACCACCGTAGTTCTGACGACCGCCGCTTCCCAAGTGACCGCCGGTAATCCGGCAGGCACGGGAAATCTAGGAGGCGTTGGTACGGGAGGCCGATGGCACTGGCGGCCAATTTCCAGACAGTCGCAAAGCACAGGCGAACTGCAGACGCCGAAGCTGACCTTCGCGATGCATTTCGCGCGTGCGATATACAACACGACCAAGGCCGTTGCCGGCAACTGCGATCCGTATCGCACACGCGACAAGTAGAGCAGAATAAAGAATGATAACCTACTTGCCTTAGAATCCAGCGCTGTTTTCTTCCCTGAGTCGGACTGAAGTATATATATTGTTACGGAAAAGAAGAGACACCGTAACGACGAGGCTGGGGATTAGATATATTCCAAACCAGCGGTAATGGCGTGCCTGGTTCACCAGCGATCGAGCGGAGACAACCCTTCGTCTTCCTCGTCAGGCACACACGCGCGTCGCCCCCTAGAATGTCAATACACATGCATGTAGCATAACCCCCGGCGGCGCAAGCGCCGTCTCGGCGCATTTAGATGTCAACGTCACTAGGAGAGTTGTAGGGCTTCAAGCGCGCAACATGTACAATATCGGTAGCCTGTTGGGCACATGAAGGCAATGGGGTGGCAGGACCAATTTCATATGTTACAGGCGTAACCACACGGAGGACACGGTATGGGCCTGTGTAGCGAGCAAGCAGTTTTTCTGACAAGCCGACTTGACGGGTCGGAGACCAGAGCAGTACCAAAGAACCGGGTGGAAAGTGTACGTCGCGGTGTCGTTGGTCATACAAGCGCCGTTGCTTCTCTTGAGAGGTAAGAAGGCGAGTACGGGTGATTTCGCGTGCGTGAGCGGCCCGAGTGATAGCGTCCATGGCATATTCACTGGTAGGTACTCCAGGAGACGGTATGACGGTGTCTAGAGGCAATGTTGGTTCTCGACCAAACAGCAGAAAAAATGGAGAGTAACCGGCAGTGTCATGGCGCGAAGAATTGTAGGCAAATGTGACGTACGGCAATGCGAGATCCCAGTCAGTGTGGTTGGTAGAAACATACTTAGCGAGCATGTCTGTAAGAGTTCGATTTAGGCGCTCCGTGAGTCCATTGGTTTGCGGGTGGTATGACGTAGTCAGCTTGTGTCTCGTTTTACAGGACTGCAAGATGTCGGCTATGACCTTCGACAAAAAGGTGCGGCCACGGTCTGTAAGCAGGTGCCGTGGGGCTCCGTGTTGCAAAATCACGTCCTTGAGGAGGAAGTCGGCGACATCTGTGGCGCAGCTTGTTGGGAGAGCTCGTGTGATGGCATAACGCGTGGCGTAGTCGGTGGCCACGGCTATCCACTTGTTACCCGAGGAAGACAAGGGAAAAGGGCCAAGTAGGTCCAAGCCAACGCGGAGGAACGGTTCTGACGGAATATCGAGTGGTTGAAGGCGTCCGGCGGGAAGTGTCGATGGCGTTTTGCGGCGCTGACATTTCTCACAAGCCGCAACGTACCTTCTGACTGAGCGTGCAAGCCCTGGCCAGTAGAAGCGTCGGCGTATTCGGTCGTAAGTGCGTGACACACCAAGGTGACCAGCAGTCGGAAGGTCATGAAGTTCATGTAGAACTTCCGAACGAAGGTGTTTCGGAATGACAAGCAGCAGAGCCGGTCCATCCGGCTCAAAACTTTGGCGGTATAATACACCATCGTGGAGCACGAACGAGCGATAGGACTGACTGGAAGATGGTGATTCGAGGCTCTCAATGATAGCACGCAAGGATGCATCATAGCGCTGCTCGTCACCGATGCATGTCACTTGCGAAAGGGAAAAGACGCAAGGCTCGGTGTCGGTGTCATGCATAGTGCTCGACTCAGCGACCGGGTAGCGCGACAGGCAGTCTGCGTCCTGATGTAGGCGTCCGGACTTGTACGTCACCGTAAAGGTATACTCTTGGAGTCGCAGAGCCCAGCGCCCGAGCCGGCCAGTAGGATCCTTCAGTGACGTAAGCCAACATAGCGCATGATGGTCAGTTATCACAGTGAAATTAGTGCCATATAAATATGGACGGAACTTTGAGACTGCCCAAACAAGAGCAAGACATTCACGCTCCGTAATAGAATAGTTGCGCTCAGCAGCTGTGAGGAGGCGGCTAGCGTAGGCGACAACTCGGTCGTGTCCCCGTTGGCGCTGGGCTAACACGGCTCCGATTCCGTGACCACTAGCATCGGTTCGAACTTCCGTCGGAGCGAATGGGTCAAAGTGAGCCAATATGGGTGGAGTCGTCAGTAGCGTGATTAGGTGAGAAAAAGCAGCAGCTTGGTCGGTACCCCACGTAAATGTGACGTCTTTCTTTAGAAGCTCTGTGAGGGGTCGAGCGATGGTTGCGAAATCTTTCACAAACCTTCTAAAATAGGAGCAAAGTCCTACAAAACTCCGGACGTCTTTGGCTGACTGGGGTACAGGAAAACTGGTGACTGCACGAATTTTCTCGGGGTCCGGCTGCACACCAGAGGCGTCGACAAGGTGGCCCAACACTGTAATTTGCCGGCGTCCGAAGCGGCACTTCGACGAGTTCAATTGGAGGCCTGCAGTGCGGAATATGTCGAGAATAGCTGACAAACGCTGAAGGTGGGTCTCAAATGTTGGGGAATATACAACGACATCGTCAAGATAACAAAGACATGTTGACCATTTGAACCCTTGCAGCAGAGAGTCCATCATGCGTTCAAACGTGGCTGGGGCGTTGCATAGCCCAAATGGCATAACCTTGAACTGATATAGGCCGTCTGGAGTTACAAATGCAGTCTTCTCTTGGTCTTTTTCGTCGACAGCAATCTGCCAGTAGCCGGAACGTAGGTCTATTGTGGAAAAGTATCGGGCGCCGTGGAGACAATCGAGAGCGTCATCGATGCGGGGTAAAGGGTAAACGTCCTTTTTCGTGATTCTGTTCAGATGACGGTAATCCACGCAGAAGCGCCACGTGCCATCTTTCTTTTTAACGAGCACAACGGGGGACGCCCATGGGCTCGAAGAGGGTTCAATAATTCCTTTGGCTAACATCTTGGTGACTTCTTGTTGAATTATTTTACGCTCGGTGGCAGACACCCGGTATGGTCGCCGATGAATGGGATGAGAATCACCTGTGTTAATACGGTGCTTGACGAGTGAAGTCTGGCCGAGTGGACGGTGGTCGACGTCGAATATGTCGTGGTATGAAGCCAGAAGGCGGCATAGCGCGGTTGACTTCTCAGGTTTGAGGTCCGGGGCGATCATGGAGCGTAAGGTCGCATCGAGGCACGTGACATCCTGCGAGTGATATGGGTGCTCGGGACATACGTCTGCCGTAAAACAAGTGACGTGGTCGTCAATTAAGGGCCTTAGTGTGGCGACCGAAATTCCTTGGGGTAGCACTTGTTTTATGAAACCGAAATTAATAACAGGTAAATATGTTCGGTTAGAGGCCATGCTTACGACAGAGTGTGGGACAGTAATGTCACGCGCCAGGAGAACATCAGTAATCGGCGTCACGATATAATCACCGTCAAGCACGGGAGAGGGTGTTGCCAATTCGATGAATGTGAGAGCTTTAGGCGGTATCCGGAAGAAGTCAGTGGTGCATAAGCTGTTCGGGAGTTCAGGGTCAGAATCCGAGAGAAGAGGAAGTTCTAGGCAGAGAGTACCGGCGGCACAATCGATGAGGGCAGAATGCGTCGATAGGAAGTCCATGCCGAAGATTAGGTCGTGGGGGCAATTTTCAAGCACCGTAAATAAAACGGGAACATGGCGGCCGGCAATACTAACACGAGCGGTACACATTCCAGTGATGGCCACAGTTCCACCATCAGCGACACGGAGGGCTTTAGTTGCTGCAGGCGTGAGGACTTTTTTGAGCAGGCGACACAGATGAGCACTCATTATAGACACTTGAGCTCCGGTATCGACTAACGCCGTCAAGGAAATACCGTCCACATACACCTCAATCAAGTTCGTATCGGTGGGGAGCGTCAATGGAGGATTTGGATCATTCGCAAGCGATGCAGCACTACCTCCCGGAGCTGCATGATCTAGTTTTCCGTCCGAGAGGATCCACAGTTGACCGGCGACGGATAGCGGCGTGGTTGGGGCGATGGGGAACGGCGACGTTGAGGTGGCGGCGAACGAGCAGTGGAGCGGCTGTTGGAGATGTCGGAAGAAAGGTACACACGACTGGGCGAATACCGACGGGAGTCCTCGTACGGTCGATTAGAGGAAAATTGACTCCAGTTTGAGGGCGTCCAAGTGCTGCGGCAGTAGCGGGAGATATGGCCAACTCGGTGGCAGCGGAAGCAGATCGGCTTGTCGTCTGCAGTTCTCCATTCCGCCGGATTGCGGGATCGCGGAATAAAATGTGGTGCATTTGTTGTCATTGGTCTGGAGACGGGTCGGGACACAGAGCAGGCCACAGGAAAACCAAGCTTTGCAATTTCCTGCCTCACGACGGCTTGAATAACGGAGACCGGCGGAGGCGTTTCTGCGGCGCCATGATCGAGCGGATGTGGAGGAAATGGTGCCGGACTTGACGCCTCAAACGATCCACCTCCGGGGAACGATCCACCTCCACCAAATATGTTACGGAAAAGAAGAGACGCCGTAACGACGAGGCTGGGGATTAGATATATTCCAAACCAGCGGTAATGGCGTGCCTGGTTCACCAGCGATCGAGCGGAGACAACCCTTCGTCTTCCTCGTCAGGCACACACGCGCGTCGCCCCCTAGAATGTCAATACACATGCATGTAGCAATATATATATATATCCGATAGGCCTGTTGACTTCTCAGTCGCCATATTGGCCTCCCGAACTGTTGCTGTCATATGTTGGTCGTGACTATCTTGAAGCCAGAGATATACAGTGCGGCGTGGTGACGTGTCGAGGCTTGCTCCAGACTTCATGGGGGCAGCGAAACGCAAAATCAGCAGCCCACGCTCATCCAAGCGTACACAAAAGCACCACGTCGTAATTCTTAGATCATCGAAACCAGGTGGCCGTGGTCGAGCACTCCGAGCGCGACGCACCGCGAACCATCACCGGCAAAATACGGGGAAAGACTGAGCCAGCAGAGGAAGAGAAGGACATGTGTTCTGTGGAGAAGGAGGACTGTCACCATTGCAACGCTTCTCACGCTGCCTGTAATACCCGGGTGGTTCATCGCTTTGGAGACTAAAAGGTTTCGCGCCGCACGCTTCCCTCTGTGGTTTCTCCTCAACGGTCTATCCGTTCATCCCACGTGCTAATGGGCTCCTTTACTCCTTTCTTGGGTAATTTCGTATTAGAGTGTAGCACGCACTGAACACAATGTACTTCATTTTTATTGAGTAGATTCGATGTGGGAAGCCCCAAGTAGAAGCCTTCACTATTTCGTACGTCACTGTGTTTGGCACGGCAATATCAGTGGAATCTCCACACAAATTTTCTTCTTGCATGTTTTCTCTGTTGTTGAGCTTCATGTCGCGGCAAGAGAGGTGTTTTGGGATAGTGAAATTACAGTTACTATTATGCGAAAAATTGTTTTGCTTTTTAGTGTCTCTTTAGAGAATGGAAGCGTACTTTTACGACAGAACTGCCGTAGAAATAAACCTTCAGTTTTTAGACCTCAGGCTAACGCTTTACTCAAACTGGGGTGAGACGGCGGAAACTAAATTGGAAGCAGTTTTTGGAGCAGCGAAATTTCAATTTTGGAGCAGTTAGCAGCCTTTACTAAGTTGTCCTGGGAGCTTAAAATAGCAATGTTTAGCAACGTGGGGGCACCAGTGCATATTTTAATTGCCTTTTAATATACATTTCACTGAAATATATTTTGAAGGAAGTTTTTGATCATATTATCCCTAGGTATGAACTGCACTAGTTTTTTACATACCACACACGTGACCTATTTAACCCTTGTAACACGTGAAATATTACCTAAAAAAGGTTTTGTTGAAAGCTAGGTTCCACGGAAACATTAAATAAACACATCACACCCAAAAAGAAATTAAAAAACTGTGATTGCACAAGAATCTTAGTGACGTAACAGTGGTCGTTCGCCTAAAAAAAGCCTGACATCATAGCGTCAAGAGCTTTTAAAAAAGAAAAGCATGCTGCACTGCCTTTCGTGGCCACCTCATGCAAGGCCACCTCCAAGAGTACAACGCGAGAGTCAAGAAATCTCGCCCCATAGGCTATCTCGTAAAGCACGTGCATATGGCACTAAGTAATAAGTGAGTGATACTAATAACACCTCTCCAAAGAGCAATAACGCGGTATTATCATAGCACAAGTTGGCCAGTTTTATATTTTTTCAATATCTATAGGTCATCGCCGTCGACGAAGAACTCCCAATTATACATTGACTCTCGATTGCTGCCCACGCTGCTCCGTGACTCACGTAATGTGCTCGCACACAACTGGTGAAAAAACCCCTGTCCACGCAAAGAAACCGCTGATCACAAAGAGGCAGGTTTTATTGCAAAAAAGATGAAAACAAATAAAACGAATCACACTGCCGCCGACGGAAACAATGATTGAGATAAGCGAAAAGCTCGTGTAGCCCAAGGCCGGCACGCATGCAGTGACGCCCCTTTAAGCACTTGTTGCGAGTTTCGATTACAAAACGAAACAGTGGCTTATCGCGATAAATGAAAACCGTGCGCAGTGATTGCCGATGCGAAATGAGTCCCGAATAAAACGCCAAGGTGCCCGTTAATATTGTTTACGATGGTTTGAACACTCGTTTTGTCACCGCGGCTTCGCATGTAATCAAGTGTTTCTCTCTACCTGCAGACACTGATGTGCAGATTTCACTTGCGATTGTTTTTTTAAATACGAAATGCAAGGAGACGTCGCCTGTCTAAATAAACTAGTAGCTAATGGGTGTAAACTGGGAATAGGTTGCACACATTCTGCCACTCATGGCACCCATTTTGAGAACCCATGTGCACGTACCAGAGCATCCGGGAGACACGTCGGATGCAGGGAAAAAATTACTCCACGTTTACAGTTACTCACTCACAGAACACGTACTCGTAGGTGGCCGCATGCAGCAGCGTCAACATGAAAGCCACAGTCAGTGGAGGAACCCGCTATGCCCAACAGAGAACCGGAGAGTCAACTCCGCTATGCTTGCCACCCAACTCGGTGGTTTTCGCTAGCCGACAGTGGCGCTAGAACACACAGCCTTGCTAGTATAAGCAGCACGCTCGATGCACAGCAGCACGTTTTTCTGGGGTCACGCATATTTGCTAAAGTGTAAAGATTATGGCGGCAACATGGAAGCCTTTGTCACCAGAAAGATGGGAAGTGAACAAAACACCATTGAGTGCGTCTTATTAGTCAAACTTGCCATTTTTCCCCCACTGAAGCTGAGGTCGGCATCGAAATTCTAGCTTTCGAGGCTATTTCAAGGAAGTTCAGTGCAATTTTCTTGATTACTATGCTTTTAGAGCAGCTTGGCACAAAAAAAAAACAGATATGTATCAGAAATGCGCAATGTGAGCAGCTGTCTCGCTCCTTACCAATGCATGTGCTTTGGCAGTACAGGCCTAGGTCGCGGAGCCTCTTTTGCCTTACACATTAGCTTATTCCAATGTGAATTCGCTGTATCTTTGGTACAGGAGGCTGTGTGCAAGTCATGTGTGCACACGGTATTGAGCAGTGTTCTCGCTCAGATTCAGAGGTTTCTAAAAGCAGGGTTTCCAGATTATGCGGTCACTAGATCCTGCGAAAAGGTGGTGAGATGGATCAAACATTCAGGAAACGCGAAGCTTTTGAGAAAAACCATGAAAGCCGCTTTAGCCTGCTGCCCTACGTTCACGTTCTTTATTGATACAAGCTCTCATTAGTACATAAAAATACACAACACTTGCTAGACTTGTTCGCATGATGGCGCACAATTAAGAGTGTCGCATTCAGATATGTTGCGGCAGTGGTATGTACGGCTCTCAAGAAGCTGGGCAGCACTTGCACACTTGTTAAGCTCGGGAGCAAAGGCAAAAGGAAAAATAAAGGTGATAGTGGTTGGAAACACCGAAGCTTCTCCATTCCTTGTGCTACAGGAGTAGTGTAGAAGATTCCTCAGTCATGCGCCAACAGTTATATTGGTCAGACTGGTAGGTACATGTTAGATTACGTGGGCACCAATAGAAATGCGGAAAGAATGTCAGAATATCATACTTGTTCGCTTATTGAACACAGCGTCACTGAAAGCTACTGTTTAACAAGATCAGGGGTGCAACAGCCGAAATAAACCTTGGAGCAATTTTAAGAGCAGCAAAATATTACTTTTGAAGCACTAAAATCTAAATTTCAAGCAAGTTACAGGGAAAAAATTTATGCAGTTTTCATCACTAGATACCAAAGTTTGAGCAGTATAAAAAAGAAGGCTTACATTTACAAAAAATATGTATGAACCATTCGACATCACCTAAATTGTGCTGTGTAAACATGAGTACTGCTATTTCAATGAAAGTGGTATTTTGAGCCACCCCACTGAGCCAAGAATGATAAATTCCATATTAGCGTTTGCTGTTCCTGTAAAATCATCGCACAGATTCTGCGAATTAGAATATGGATCTGCCAAGCTTGCGACCATAAAATGTGGGAGATTCCTGAAACCGATAAGCACAGGTGGTGAAAAAAAAACTGGTGCACAATTTCGTTTGTTCTTTAGGCAAGCAGAAATGTCATACACTGCTCCAAATTATTTCCAGTAGCATATTTGGACATCAGTGATTACACTGATACTCACAATTACACAGCGTACAAACGCATGAGTAAGGAACAATATGTGCAGTGTCCTGTGACCACAGACAACAGCCCCTTCCAAATCTTTATACGCTTTTCCGCAAAGCACTAGAGTAAATTGGCAAAAGTGGCCTATTTATGAATGCCTGCACGGGTTAGAATCCCAAGCGAAAAACTTTTCTATTCACTACACCTCCCTTCCCCAACTTCCCACCTTGTTTTTTTCTACTATGGGGTTAGGTATCGCTTCGGCGCTCCCTTGAAGGCGTGTTCGACCAGGTAAAGTAACAACGGCGTGCACCCGTTGACCTAGCGACAGTAGAGGTTTTTAGTTGGACGTTTTTGTGGTGCGCTCCGCTCCGGGAGCACCCGTGAAGCCGCAGCGGAGCGGCGGCCGATTTTCTTCTTTTAGTTATTCGTTGCCGGCAGCGAAGCAGACCTTTAGCAGTAGCAGCGCCCTCTAGTCGTTTCCACCGTCGGTAAACAAAATAAAAAAAAACATTTTTTCACGTATACAAAGCAAAACACTAACGTATAAATGATCTTTTCATGAAGTATTTAGATATCCACTTTCAATGTGTTAATTGCCTATTTTTTTGAAAAAGAAACAAGCTCTGACTTGATAGTAGCCGCTCAAATGCCAGCAAGGTTCCGTTCCAGATCCATTGCAAGCATTCTCTGTGTGTTGCTTGCGCTTTTGACACGTGTGTGGTGGCGGCGTTTTTATTTTTCACCGTTGAAACTGTGTTTTCGCGGCTTGTGCTGGGCAGGTGACGGCGAAGCTGCAGCACTCGCGGAAAGTGTGTCGTCTCCGGAGGAGCCATCTTGAAATGAGCAAAGTTGCTGCACGCACAAGAAAGGGCGCGCGGGTTGTCGCCCTTCCGCTTGCAAAAACGGCAGCGACGCACCGCGCTCCGCTTAGGCTGCTCGTAAGCGGACCGTATTCCCCGCTCCGGTAACCCGCTTAAGGCCTTAGCGGAGGGCGCATGCGCGCTCGCGTTCCCGCTCCGCTTAGCTGCCAAGCGGAGCGTAAAAACGTCAAACTAAAAACCTCTAGTACCGCAGATGTCCATCGCCAGGACCGTGGCCGGGACGACGCAACTTGAAGACAAAAAAAAGGCGGGAGGGTGGGAGCTCAGAGCTTAAATGAAATAGGGAGTGTCCAGTTTTTTGTAAATCTTTATTCACAAACTGTGCCATATTTCACGGCAGCTCTTGGAAGATGAATCAGTTTGCGAAGCTTACCAAGTTTTCGCCTGTAGATCATAACAGCATTGAGAGGAAGTGATAGTGGCTATTGGCCCATTCTACAGATGTAATATATAAGCAAAAAACCCTGGCAGCTGAGTTCGCAGATGGCAGAAGCGTTGCCAGACTTTTTTTCGATGGGGGCGCCATCTTGAATAGAATGGGTCCCAGCTAGACAAGTAGATGTATTAGACCGTTATTTTCTGCACCCCTATATACCATAGAAACATATTGGGAGGGCAGAGGCACGGGCCTGGTGTGCCACCTTCTGGCTACGCTACTGGTGGATGGAAACCAGTGTGGCCGAGTACTCACATAGAGAAGAAGAGCCAGGGAGGAGGATGGGAGTGGCACAGGCTACTGTTAGGTTACCTTGGCGAGAAAAGTAGCTCTAACTGGAGCGGCACATGTATGACGTAAGAAAGAAGGTTTTGTCCAACGTGCTGGCCGAACACACGGAAGCAACTGACAACGAAATAGCCTTGAATAAGGTAAAATTACCAAAATAAAGGAAAAAGAAATGGACTTCCGAGCTATATCTAGACTCTCTGACCATTCGGACAACAACGGGGCACATTATTGAGTGTAATGACAATGACAGAAGCTTTCGGCAGATATACTCACCTACATCCTATTTTAAAACAAACTTAACTGGACTGTTCGCACATTCATTTTTATTTGTGAGCGAGGCTCCCGTGCGGCAACTTAAATGTTCCGCTTTTATGCGAGCATTCATGGTCGGTGCTCATGTTAACCCCTTAGTTGAATCACAATCAAAACACAAAAAGAGAGAGGTGACAGTGGCACTACAAGCCGCCGTGAGAGTACCCTCATGTATGTAGCGCTCTGTGGCAGGTCGCCGGTAACTTCTGCTGTCTTTCCGGATTGTGTAGTCTGCAGAAGTCCGCACAGATGAAGCCAGAGCAAAACAACGCTGTTCGAAAATGACGACACGGCAAAGTCCCGCTAAAATCACACATGCAACTGCCAGCTTTCCTTTGCCAGTGCGAGGCGAGATCACGTCACCCAACCCTGCACGTCACAGCGATTGCAGCACTCGCGCCACAGGTGGTGGACCTCACGCCCAATATGTCAGGGAAACTGCATGACCAACCCTTGGTACACTGGATGGTGCAGCGAGCAATGGAGGAAGACAAGAGTGGTTGGTGCAAGAGACTTTTTGAAAACAGTCAACCATTGATTCTTGGCTCTCTAGCGCATTTGTAAGTAGTGTAAATAAACATCTTGTATATTACAGAAACTAAATGTCAGTGAATTGCTGAATCAAACCCATTTATAACGTACTCTGTCCTGTCATGCGAATTTTGGTTCATCTGAAACATTAGTTGGGAAAAAATTGGAGCTCCTTCAAATTCATTAATACATACTTCGCGCCTGGGACTCATTCTGACCCACCACAGTTTTCTTAAACCAGACTCGCTCGGCATTAAGCTCGCAAAATTATTATTCACCCTTACTCCCTCGAGCACATGGCTTTATTTGAGTATGAGCGTGTCTTGACTCAGTCAACTCATAAGTGAGTTGCTGTCTTAAGGTGTCAAGTTAAGGAGATGATCACAGAGCGCCCAAACTTAATAGGCTAGATTAAATCGATCGATCAGAGAGACTGATCAGAGAGACACAAACCGACTGGTAGACAGATATGGTTAAGGTGCTTTTAGTTCGTTAAAAAATGCTCTGCTTTAAAGAGCAAGTGACTAGGAGGGCAGCCCTTAAGGGAAGCGTCACTTTGAGCCTTCAGCTTTTCTAGTTTTTATGAATAGAAAGCACTTACGAGACATTTAGAAACTTGCCACTCTTTACTAGCGCTGGTGTCCAAGCGATAGCCGACACACTGCCCTAAACAAGACTTGGAATGCAAACCACATGTCAACAGCACGAGAAAAAAATTCCTTGTTATCATGTCATGACAACAACACTTGCTAGGCTAAAAAAGAAATATTTGAAAAACTGAGGTGTTTTGGAAACACCCGACAGCATTGTACAGACCTTGTGTAAAATCTGCTGTCATCTAGCAGACACGAGCGCATTTCTGCAATGTTGAAGGCTGGGCACGCTCCACCTGTGGAGGCACGGAATGTCTGTGCTCGATCATGTTGCTTATTGTCACTGATTTATTGTGTAGTTTAATAAGGTAACATTTAGTGGTGTGGTTTGCCCACGTATTGCTTAACTATGTGTACTTTTCAAGCATTCCATGTGCTCTTTCGCAGGGGGCGGCCAATTTCGTAAGTGCAAACCGAATGCTGTGACCCTCCCTCTGTTATTATTATTTTTTATACCCCAAGAAGAGCAAATATGTAATTCCAAATGGTGATCCTCCTTCATAAAAATCTTGTATCCACTTTGTGTGCCAACGTTAATAGATGTCTCAAGTGTGTCAACACTGTCAAAACTGAACAAATGCTGTCCTGTCAAATCTGTCATCCTTAACTGTGGGTGCATTCCCACTGTTTACGCACAAAGGTGGTTTCGCAAATGTTCCGTAGGTGATACACAACTGCCCTGCTGCAAAGGGCGTGAAATTGTAAGGTGCAAATAAGCCCCGAAAGTGATGACGTGAATCCAGATATTTTACACCTACTGTGCTGTTTACGAGCACATGCCCCCCTTGAATTCAATGAAATACGAGTTAATCAGCACCTACTTTATGGATACGCTCTTCATTTTTCTTTGCGCCGCCGTAGTGGTCTAGTGGCTAAGGTACTCGGCTGCTGAGCCGCAAGTCGCAGGTTCGATTCCCGGCTGCGGCGGCTGCATTTCCGATGGAGGCGGAAATGTTGTAGGCCCGTGTGATCAGATTTGGGCGCACGTTAAAGAATCCAGGTGGTCAAAATTTCCGGAGCCCTCCACTACGGCGTCTCTCATAATCATATGGTGGTTTTGAGACGTTAAACTTCACAAATCAATCAATTCATTTTTTCATGCACAGAAGACTAAAGGTCTAAAAAATTTTACTTGTGTGTTAATGCTATATATAGCGTACGTTGATGACTACCGCAGCAAAGCATTATTTATTTGAAACCTAAAGAAAGAATAAAAATTTTCATTTCAAATTAGATGTGCCATAAATCGGAGGGGCTATTTTGTATGTATTCTATCTAGAACAGGGCAGACATGAAACAAAAGAAATAAATGGAGCCACACTAGATTGGTCAAGGCTATTCTCATGGTCAACACATGAGAATAGCCATGAAAGGAGCATAGGTGGAGGCCGCGATTCGTCAATAAAATGGCGACAAAACGGCATCCGAACAACATGGATTCGATTAGAATGAAGCGTTTGAGCCCAAAGAATCAAAGTAGCCTGTTTTGCACCTCACTTATCATAATTAAGCTGCGAAAATCACAACAAAATGACTCCTTCGAAATGCAACACCACCTAGCATTTACTCAAGACACAAATAAATGGCTGAAGTCATCCCAGTCTGCAAACTCATGCATTGAAAAACAACACGTGCCGATATAGATGTGCTGTATTCATTTTATGTTTTTACATGCGTTGAAACCATTTCCGAATTCTCTTAACTTGCCTGCAAGCTTTTTGATCCCTCTTGTTCTTTCATTCTATCTCCTATCATTTTAAATAAAACTTTTACAAATTAGCCCCCACGTCGACATAGGCCGTTTCTAGTAAATGACGCTTTGCAATTGTGTAATAGGGTTTCTTTAACTCCCAGCTGTGTCTTGCTATAGCCTCTTCTTAGCCACCCTGCATTGTACCTCATGAATAGCAAATAACTAAAGCAATCCATATTTTAAAATCCGCCGACTACTCCGGTCTATTTAAAGGGCCCCCAAAATACCTCTTATAATTTTTTTCAAACGTTTGAAGTAAATACATGCACCATATGAAAAATACTGCATGATCAATGGTTCTCCTCGTGACAGCAAAACAAGCCGCCAGTGCTCCACAAATTCTAAGAAACAATCACCCCATGCCTTTCGGGCGGACACGTGACATCAAGAAGTTGAATCTGACGTGCGGAATAAATATGCTGCAATTCGTCAAGCAAGCACCTATGACTTCCTGTTAGCCTGTAAGCAGCTGTCCACGCCACTCGTTGTTTGTCATGATGCCCGCGCTTGCACGTGCTTGCAAATCAGGTACTGTGATCCGTAGGACAGGGTTCATACCGACACTATTCGTATAAGCACTGCCTGGCACAGCAACAGCAATTCGCCAACAAGCACACAGTTGACAGAGGGTGGAGTTGCGGCAACAGTAACAAGACAGTGTTTGGATCAATATGCCATTGATAATGTGTGCCGCGTAAGTTTGGGAGAGGTGCTCGGCAAGAGGGAAAAGCTGCTTCGCGAGAGGTACCAACGGAGGGTAGGGAAAAGAAGAATGAAAGGAATGATTACTGAGCTTACATAATCAAACGCACTTAACTCCGCTATTACAGCACCATTTCAAAAATTTTAACGGCTTTAAGGTGTTGTGCACTTGCGCCCAACTTCTTCACCACAACTGAATTTCCACCTCGGGATAATTAAATATTGCATCTGGTTTCTGGCAGCATCCGTTATAGCAAATATTGCGTGCCAGCACTGTTCAGGTATTAAAATAATCTTCGGTGTATGGCTGTGAGATCGGTTGCCTCGAAATAAAGCGGGAAATGTTCAGACCAGCAATGCTATTTCCACTGATACACACTGTCAAACGCGGGACTCTGGTGCAGCTTTGCATAATCTACGTTGATTTTATTAGGATGGTGCAGGAAACTTAGTTTCGCAAATTTGTGCGCAGAAGCAGCATCACACTATGAGGAATGGAGGGCGTTTACATTATTAAAACCACACGAAGATAACAGAGAAGGCAAACATAGGAATTCAGATTACTTATTACTTGAAGTTTCATATTCGATTTCTGACTTGCCACGAGTAAGCTTTCAAGACGAACTGAAAAGTATGGTTGAGTTGAAAAGCAAGAAAAAAAAACGAAAAAAGTAACTCAGACCTCCTTTTGTTATCTGCCAAGCTAACCTCCCTGGTAGCAATTTAATCAAGACTACAACTTTCTTTGCTGCGAAGTAACTGACATAAATGTCGATGCCAATATTATTTACTCGTATTGATGTCAGAAGGGTTTTAAACGTCGCTGCTCATTATATCTAATGTATCTTGCAAGCTACAAAAGCCTTGAGTAGCGTGCTAACCTCCCACACTGAGAACTGCCTTTAGTTGCAATGGGCCACGCTCCACATAATGGCCACGCTAAACCCACGGCAGACAGCAATTGTTGGCCTTGTTTTAGGTGCATCGTAAAGATGCTGTTATGCCAAATGGTGTGACTTGTGCTACGTGTACGCACCATTTAGCTCACACTGCCACTCCACTGCACAAGCTTGACACCCAGGTACATAAAATTAGCATTGGTGACAGGCAGGCAATTTTCTAAAAGCTACCTGAGACATATGCAGACGACATAGGCTCCCGTCATGTTGCGGTAGGATTACACAAGTTGCACAATAAAAGGTTACCTGTACTCTACTATGTACCCTCGATTCAAAAGAAAAATGATCGATCACTCAGGTCACACTTACGCGACTAGCCGCAACTGATTGTCCTACTTTCTCGCATAATACTCGCACACTACGGTGAGCGGTTGTTTAAGCTGCACGTGAAAGGTATGAACAAGAAGGCACTCGTACAGAAGATCAGTAACTTATACTCACAAATGTAATCTGGCTCGTCGCTGGCGTTGCTGAGGCAGCTGAAATTTTTCTTTCTCTGCCCAGAACCCGGATGGCAAAATCAGTGTTGCCAGGTCTTGGTAAGGATGCGTCGACGAAATCAGACTAAATCGCCCGAAATGTGTCCACGGAAGTATTTACTCACAAGAAAACTAAAAATGATTTCAAGCCTCCTTCACAAAAGTGATAATTAGCACTCAAAAATGTGAAAATCTACTGTCGTTTATCTTGGCGAGCAGGTATCACAACCGAGGTCGTGGAAACACATTTTTGAATGAAGTAGCACGCAATTGATAGCTTTCATACAGCACCAGCTGTCTGTATAGCCAACAAAACAAGCGTAATACTTCTTACGACTGTGCTAAGCTTGCGTTGCGTGTCACATGGACACCTATCATAAGGAGGAAATAAGACGGTTGCGATCTGTGCATCGCAATTTCCGACTCTCAGGCCGTGATTTAGCTGACGTCTTCGCCAAACAGTTGCGTTATTCAGTGCCAAACACAACTTGACGGGTCTGGTCACGATCAAAAGACTTCGTTACAATAAATCAGCAAGAAATATCGGGCAATTCTCGCAAAATCGCGAAAACCAGCATCAGCTGATCCGATTGCAGAATATATTTCATTTCATCATGCCGCAGTTCCGGATGGTATGCAGCTGCAGTAGTCTTTAACTCGACATGCGCGAAAAGCCACGGTTGTACGTGCGAGAATGACGCGTAAATACCAAGCGAGAATGACGGCCGTAAAGGGGCAAAGGAGTGAGCATTTTTCGTTCTGATTAAATTAAGTGGTAGTCTGAGGTGCTAGGCGTTGCCACAAGGTTGGGTTGAAGCTTTACAATTCAATGCAATAATACCGGTTCAGCCCCACCGTGGTTTCGACGCTTGACCCAGAAATAAACACTGGCTACGCCCTTGAAAACGTGACCCAGCATGGTCACATGTGTGTGTACTTTTATTATTCTCAGATATGCCTCGCTCTGATTGCGACATACAGCAGACCTCGTGAAGAAAATACGCCAGCTCGCCAACTACAATAACCAAGCGTATACACTTGCACGCTTTATTAGTAAGAATTGTGCAAAGCTATAACAGTCCGCCTACGCCTGTCTGCTATTAACTTAGTCCTAACAACATTACATGTATACTCTGGAAAAGTACCAGATTATGCTACCATCAAGCGTATAAGCAGAACATTGCAAAAATAAAGAGTACTATGGTAGAGTGTGCACAACACGAGCGCTAATTTTCAACATTTTTGACAGCTCAACCGCTAAGGCAAGCTCTGCATCGGTGCGAAGCGATCGATCAAATTATTACTTGTGTTTTAAGGCATAGAAATTGTACGTACCTGCTTCTTTTTGTTGCAACAATATTATAGCACACTACATTATCACTGTTTTACATCATAAACCGCGGAGCCACCGCAACAGTATGGGATGGTTCTTGTAGAAACAGCTCTAGTCTCAGGGCTTTGGTGACATAGAAACAAAGAAGAAATCATGCCCCGCCGCGGTGGTCTAGTGGCTAAGGTACTCAGCTGCTGATCCGCAGGGCGCGGGTTCAAATCCCGGCTGCGGCGGCTGCATTTCCGATGGAGGCGGAAATGTAGGCCCGTGTGCTCAGATTTGTGTGCACGTTAAAGAACCCCAGGTGGTCAAAATTTCCGGAGCCCTCCACTTCGGCGTCTCTCATAATCATATAGTGGTTTTGGGACGTTAAACCCCACATATCTATCAATCAAAGAAGAAATCATTTTGCATATGGCAACTCAATGATAAAACTGATGAACTACATATGTTATATTACAAGCACTATTCAAAAGAATTTTCGAGGCAGCCACACCAAACTACGCATAAATTTACAGATTTCGCTGACTTCAATCAGCCCAATATGGGCTGTGTGTTGGTGTTACTATGTTCTGTGAATTGCGCTGAAGTCTAAATCAGGATGCTGACGGCATAGCACCAACAGTCAACTGAGCCTTGCTGTTTCAACCAGCACCTCACATTCGTATATGATGTCACAGATATATGATGCAGCAATTTCCTCCGAAATTGGCCTCATGAGGTTCAATTATTAAATCTTTTAAGAATTGTAGATTTCAAATAACATACTGATAGTGACACCGCTCATCATGTCTGATCTTCTACATATGCCATGCGGCATGACAAATTTCAGACATACATTTCAGCATTTTCCCCTGCCCTAAATTCTGTCATGCTCGCCTTAACAACCTACTCATGGCGAGTTTAGATGAGCACAGTTCCCATCTGTATTCTGTAATCAAACATCTGAACAAGGCACATTTGTCAGCATAAGCAGGTGTGCACTTGATGTCCAAAAGCTCACCGGTCCTATCCTCGTGTTCTCCGCATCCAGTATTCAGCTTTACCCAGGCAGATTTATAGGTGTTGAGAGCTTATCATCTCCGAATACTAGATGCCAGTAAGTCCTACAAGCTGCTTCGTATTATGTTTGTGAACTACGGACTATACCAACATTTTGTACCATGGTGCCAGGCTAATATACATATTCCCTCCACTTCGTACTATTGATACACAGAATTGCTACTATATTGAGCTCCCTTAGATTAAGAACTCCCATAAAAGTTTTGGGGGATCAACAGATGCTTGCGCGACAGTATACGCTACTCCCTGATTATCAAATGAGAGTTCCACTATACGTCATCGTACGACACCTTGAATGCAAATTGTGCTAGACCACCGACTGGTCAAAGGAGTACATATGGCCGCAAATCAGTTCCCTTGCATGTCCTGAAAACTTATGCCCACTATCTGAGCAGTATTACAGCATTTTTTGAGGAGACTGAAGACAATAGATCCTCGAAAATGTCACTGTATTGTGTGGTCGGCCCTGTAAACATATCCAGCAATGTGACAATGCGACTGAATCTTGAATTGCCGCAAAGAAATCTACTCAGGTCGTACGTACACCCACCTGATGCTATACTACACCTTATGTTATTTGCCTGGGAAAGTCCTTGGATTTCTCGTGTACTTGGGTGTATGTGAAAGACTCACTAATTGTGATATATCTAATTGTGCTTACATGTGGGCATAAATGTTGAGTGCTTATTTCATTACATTATTTATGGAATAAATTACGTGATATCTTTGTCATAGAGTAAGTGAGTACATCTATTACCGGTACATGTTACACTCCATCACTTATAATCGTTGCATCCATATTCCCATGAACTGCAGCAGATGTCAAACATATCCGAAACATATTATAGGAGCTGTCAACATTGTCTTTGATGCCCTGCCACATAGCCCAAACAACATGTTCACTTGTCCCAGAAAAATATACACCTTAAAAACGTGGCGACTGGTTGACATGACAACAAATTCTGCCTTCTGCAATAAATATGAGCTTCGACGCTGCTAGACATTCAGTGCTGCCGGGTCGTTTGCCAGTAACAGGAGACATATTAGCTTCAACACATGCTGTGACCTAAGAAATGACCATTTATGCCCACATGCAAGCACAATTAGGCATATTACTAGACTGTCTTTCTTGCCCAAAATACGTGGGAAATCCAAAGGCTTCCCCTGGCACATTGCGTAAGGTGTATGGCATCAAGTGTTTTTATGTACCAACTATGTCGAATGCTTTGCAGCACTTCAAGATTTAATCCCAATGCCACATTCCTCTCCCCTCGGAAGCGTTCCTCTCCCCTCGGAAGCGTGGATCGCCGACGAACCTCCTCGCATGGGCGGCCGAGCAAGCGCTGGAATTTTCTAGATGGAAAGGGGCGGGGTGATGCCGAGTTTCATCATCCGTCGCGGACGGCCTTCGAACCGTCTCGCCCTCTCCCCAGCCTTCGCTGCGTATCGCGCCGACGAAATGATGAGAACTTTCTGGAATCGCGCGCGGAAGGTATTTAATCGAGCAGCCGAGATGAGAGATCAGGAGAAGACGGAAGTTAGCGCCAGAGCGCGTAGGGATTCCGCCGTGTAGTTGGCGAAGGTTTTGTCCGTAGTGACAAAGCAGGAGAAGAAGAGGATTTCCGCCTGAGGGGTGAAGGCTAGAGCTACAGGCAAGAGTGTGTGTCTACCGCTATCGAGCGAAGACGCGTGGCAACAGCTGCGTGTGTGAAGCCGACGTGTTTCCGGTGAAGAAGTTTGAGGCTTGGAGAGTGGCCAATTGAAGACGCGAGGTTTTCTGGAAGAAAAACTTCGGCGAGGTTTCCTGGAAGAGAAACTTCGGGGGCAGCGGAACGACAACAATGCTGGACTTTGAGTGAGTGATTCTCGGAAGAGTATCATCCAGACTTTATTTCCAAGAACTTAGGCATGAGTAAGTTTTCTAACTCTTTAGTCTTTAAGTGTCTTGGTTGTTCGATGCATGCGACTGCATTGTAGTGCGTATTGTTGTCTGTGTCTGTTGTTTCGAGTGTGACTGATTGTACTGTGTTATACATTGTTTGATTGGTGACATATTGTATTCAACTATTGTCGAGTGTGTATACTTGTGTATCGTTTTGATCTGCCATTATTGAGAATATAATTTTGTTTTGTTTATCAACTCTCGGCTCTGACTTGTTCTTTGGGCCTCAGCCGGCGTCCGCTGGTGCGCCAAAAAGGACCACTTCTAAATTGTCCACGCTTTTGTGGTGCGGTTCGGGGGGCCAATACTTCGGCACTTGGAATTAGCCCGGCGATCGCCTCCGCAAATTAACGGGACCTGTGACAATTAATCTGGCGTCTGCGAAACAGGACCTTTTGGTGCACAGTGTGTCCAAAGTAGTGAGAAAGAGCCTCGAGTTGTTGATAGTGCTATCGAAACGATTTTGTGTGTTGTTCAGTGTTCTCGTTAACGAGTGCAGGAGAGTGTTCCGATAGACTGATTTAGGCAGATATTTTTTGCACGCGGCAAGGTTTTATTTGCGAGACACAATGGATCTCGAAAAGTTAGTCGCTCTTGGTGAGAAGATGGGTCTTTCTGGTGCTGAACTACGGAAGTGAGTCACCCAGAAGGAAAAAGAAGAAAAAGAGAGGGCCAAAGAAGAAAAGGCAGCTGAGCTGGAAAAAGAAAGGTTGGCGGTCGAAGGAGCCAAAGAGGAAAAAGAAGCTAAGTTGGAGAGAGAAAAAGTGGCCGCTGAGAGGGCGAGCGAAGAAAGAGATGCAAAGGAGTTTCAGCTGAAAGAAGAAAGAGAGGAAAGGGAACGGCAGCGACAGCACGAGATGGAACTCGAGCGGCTCCGTTTGCAACAGCGAAGTGAAACTCCGGTCCAAGCTAGACTTGAAAGCAGCGAACGGCAGGACCACGGCTTCCGCTTGAACCCAAGCAAGCTGCTCGTAGCGTTCGATGAGAAGAAGGACGACCTTGACGCATACCTTCACAAATTTGAGATGATTGCAAGGAGCCAGAATTTACCGGAACATCAATTGGCAACTGCTTTGAGTACTTGCTTGAGTGGTGAAGCGCTCAGTGTGTACGGTAGGTTGACGCCGACCGATGCAGCCAACTATGCAAAGGTGAAAGCTGCTTTGCTGAAGCGATTTAAATTTACTGTGGAAGGATTCCGGGACAATTGCGGACAGGAAAGCCAGCTGATGGTGAGACGGCTACGTAGTATGCCGCCCGACTTTGCCATTATTTCGACAGAGGGATTCAACTTTCAGGGACAGTGGAAGAGTACGATGAACTTAGAGAGCTCCTAACTAGAGAACATTTTCTTACTAGTTGCCACCCAAGCCTGTTGCTGTACTTGAAAGAGAGGAGAGCTAAGTCACTTGAAGACATGCTTGAATTAGCTGATCAATTCTTGGAAGCGCAAGGTGGCACTAATTTTGCCAAGGTCAAGAAGGAGTGTCCTGAAAATCCGAAGAAATCGGCTCCCGAAGAAAAGAAGCGTGCACCGGAGCGCATTCCGCGATGTTTTCTGTGTAACCGAGTGGGTCACCGCGCTAACAACTGTCGAACGATCTTTACGAGCCCTACGGTATTAAAAGGTTTCAAGTGTGGTCAGACTGGGCACAAAGCAGACGCATGTCGAAACGGAGTGAAACAAACTCACCAGGTATTCTGTGTGCTAGCAGCACCGAAATGCGATGATAATGCCATCACCGATGGATTCGTGGAGTTGAAAAATGGCGAGAAACTTCCTATTGTGAGTGCTGTAATGACAAAACAGCCAACCGGAGTTACGAAGGGAATGCCAACGCTGCCTGGAAAAGTTGCCGGCAAGAAGTTTACGGTGTTAAGAGATACCGGTAGCTCCACGGTTATCGTGCGGAGAAATTTGGTACGGGAAAGTCAGTTGACAGGCAAAACGAAACCGGTTTGCCTAATTGACAGTATGGTTCGGATGCTTCCCGAAGCAGAGATTGAGGTTGAAACCCCGTACTTCAGCGGGAAGGTTATGGCTCTATGCATGACGACCCCCCTGTACGACCTTTTTATCGGAAACATCGACGTGGCGCGAGGGCCGATGATCCAGAATGTTTGGGGGAAGACCCGAAGATAGAGCCCCCGCCGACACAGGGACCGTGAGATACAGCAGAGAACAATCGCGTGAAGGATTTCACTCGAGCCCAAGGTGAAGCCTGGGCGCAATAGTCGGTGAATGAGAACATCATCGTATTGAATGAGTTTGCGTGCTGGGCAGCTGGACTTACGTCAGCACGACCCCAACCGACCGACAGTGTAACGGTGTCGGAGTCGGCCAGCCAGGCCCAATGTCGTGACATGAACAAGCGGGTGACAGGATCGGTTGGACGTTATGACCCGTTAACGGTGTCGAAAGGAAAAACGATGGTTGAGACGCCGCCTCAGATACCATCGTTGGAAAGGGCTCATCGGAACAGAACCAAGAACAATAAGAAGGAATCGAGAGAGCACGGCAAGAAAGGGCGCAAGCACCGCTCAAGGTACACGGTATAGGTGTTGAGGTCGAATCGGAATGTGTTTGACAGTGCTATATGTTAAGTTGATGTTGTTGTTGTCCTGTGTCACAACTGTATGTCGAGTGAATCAAAATTTTTGTTACGGTGATGTGAGGTATAGTATGGTACAATTGTTGTAAAACAGACCTTTGTACATTTGTATTGCTTGAAGTATGTGATGAAGTGTTGTAGTGATGTACATGTGGTTATATTTCATGTGTTGTGAGATTGAACTATGGCGTGAAATTGTATTGAGTGATCTATTGTAAATGTGACGTGTCATGAGTGACGGACTATGTTACAGTCTCTGAGAGTGTGGGGACTGTTCGCGCTCGTTTGTGTGGTTTTGAATATTATGAGATAATATTCCTAAAGTGGAGGGCAGTGTCACAAACCGAGCGCTCAAAAAAGGGCGCGCCGCCAAATTCTCGCGACGAAGCGCCGAGAGGTCAACAATAAAAAAAAAGAAAACAAGCTGTAAGGTCTGGCGTCGCAGGCCACGGGAGCGAGTCTTCTTGGTCTCAAAAGGGCGCACTTCCCAAAAAGCCTATTTTCGGGAGACGATAATCTCGACGTAAGCGCGCCCCTTCTGGCAAGAATACCGCAGTCAGTCGTCGCTTCTAGCAACCAGCTAAATGGTCCGCGGACTGCGGATTGCCGGCGGGTGACGGGAGGACAGTGCATAGCCACCCATCCGTCAGGAGTAGAGTCCGCGGGACGGCTGTCATGCTGGGCAGCGTAGTCATCTCGCGGTAATGCAGGAGGCCCGCAGCCGAACGGCGCCACGATTGTGTGCGTTCGCACAGTTCGCGGAACGTTGGGTGCAGGCCGGTCCTTTCGTCTCTCTCTTTTCGACCGAGCAGTCGAGTGCGGGAAGAAGAGAGCGAGAGGAGGGGACGGCAACAAGTGTGTTTTCGGTCCAATAAACGGACTAAATAGCCTTGGTTGGCCGTGAGGAGAATCGGGAGGGGCAACCGAGGTCATAAAACCTGGCTTCCAAGTCCTCGCGAGAGAGTCTCGTCGCAACAAAGAGTGCTCTGCACTATCGGCTCTGCCGAGGCAATATGCGACGGTTCCGACGGTCAAGACTTGTAAATATGTACATAAGTTTCTGTATATAAAGTCGAGTTGTTGTAGCGTTTGAATTTGTTGGCCTCTATCCCCGAACAAGCAGCAACAGCCACGACAAAACAGGACGGACACCGAGAAGCAACCAACCTTCCACTTCATTCTGTAGCAACAGCCGCTGCGCAGCTGGGAGAGCTCTGCTCAAGGGAACAGAGGGAGTGGGTAAAAGGTTGAGTTTTACTGGTGCAGTCCGACAGGATCGAGACGACGACGACAAAGAGCGCTCTGCGCAACAAGGAGATCGTCGTGTTGCGGAGAACACGCAAGACCAAAAGCCAAGACATCGGCTGTTCCAACGAAGAGCCAAGCCACCGAGCTGAGGAGGCGGCAGTGTGGCAGCCATCGACCCGAGGAAGCCAGGGGTCCAGCTACGGTCATCCCATTTCATCAGTCCGGCGACAACCCCGGCGACATCGAGAAACCAGCGAGTAGAAAACTTCAAAAGGGGTGAGTCCTCTGGTGTTCTTACATCTCAGGGGTGCCGCTGCCTTTTTTTTATTGAGTGTTAAGGTGTCCTATGGACACGAGGTTCGCCCACTTAAACCCGGACAGGCGAGCACAGGCTATGAGTCGTGAGTCGGGGGACGAGAGCGACATGGGAAACCCGGGAGAAGGTAGTGCGCGGGAGAGCCAGAAAGATGACCGTTTTGGAAATCTCACGCCGGAGCGTAGACTGCAGGAATTGCGGTTGGAGATGGATAGGCTGTCGCAGATGATGGGCGGAAGCTCTCGTTGGAGTGGACCCGAGTTAGGCAGGCGGGATTCGTGTAGCGAACTGAGACACTACTCAAAAGTCCTCACAGGGGTGTTACCCAAATTTCCAGCCAAGGCTGAAGCACCGGTGTGGTTTGAGTCCGTGGAAAGTGCCCTAGAAGCGTACGAGGTACCGGGGGAGTTTTGGGGACGTTTAGTTTTCCCGTTGGTAGCGGAGAGAGTCCCGCTTTTGTCCACGCGGCTAAGCCCAAAAGAGCACAAAGATTAACAGGTAATCAAGCAAACGGTGCTGGACGAGCTCAGACTTTCAGCAGGGGAATACCTAAAAGATTTTTGGGGTCAGGCAAGCGTGCAAACGAGGGGTGGAGACCTTTTTGGACACGTTTAGAGAGCTACCTCCACTTTTACCTTGAGGCAAGAGGGGTGTCGACATTCGAGGGCCTGGTCAAGCTTTTGGTGGCTGACCAATTAAAGAAAAAGTTGTCGGAGGAGGCCTTGCGATATGTGACACTACAAAAAGGTAGAGCGTGAATGAGCGCCCCCGAGATGTCCTCGTTGCTGCGAACGTTTGAAGAAGCACAGGGGACGAACAGCGCCGCGAGGCAGGTGAAGCAAAGCGTGGCGGAGTCGAAAAGCGCGAGCAGGGCTAGATCCGACGAAGAAACAATGAAGGGCCATGGGGCTGGGAAAAACCGTATCGTGGAGGGGAAACCAAAGCCCAGGGCCTGCTACAGTTGCGGCAGTACAGGGCACCAGAAATGGAATAGCCCGCAGTGTCAGAAACAGCCGACGGAAGTGCTTCCGAACAGTAAAGAAGACAGCTTAGCGGCGCGTGTTTCGATTGAAGGTCCCCCAGCCCCACACAGTGATTTAATCCCAGTATCGCTCCACTGCAAAGACAAACATATAGGAGCAGTGTTGGACACAGGTGCGGAAATTACAGTAGTCCGTGAGAGCGTGGTCCCGCCAGGGTTGGTGCAACCACATGGAATGGTCAACCTGACTTCGACGTTCGGGGAGAAAGTACAGGCCAAGCTCGCAGTTATTCCACTGACTATGTCGCGCGAGCGTGGAGTTTTTTCCGACGTTAGGAAACCAGAACCAGTGCTGTGCGCGTTAACGGACCGTCTAACGGCACGAACAGATTGCCTACTTTCCGAAGAAGCATGGAAACTACTACACGAGGAGAGCACCCTCGAAGGGGTGCTCTCCTCGTGTAGTAGTTTCCATGCTCTCCTCGTGTAGTAGTTTCCATGGGTGGCGCTCGGCCAGAGCTCTAAAGCGAGCCTCAGCACGCCGTGGCCGTATGGCGTCAGGACGAGGTGGACACTCGTGTAAAATTGGTAGAGCGACATGCGACCGAGGAGGTATTGATCAATGAGGTAGCTGTAGCAAGCCGCGATGAAGGGGATCAGCGGGGTGACAGCGTGTTGCCTAACGAAGCCCTGCGCGTCAGCATGAAGGAGAGGTCCGCGTCAGACGAATTTCGCGAGCAACAACGGGAGACCCGACTTCAAAGGAAGCGTGGAGAGGAGCGGCGACAGGAAAAGGCAGTATGGTAGTAATCGACGGGTTACTTTATCATAAGGATAAGGTGTTGGGGCAATCGGTAACGCAGCTGGTACTGCCGGAATGCCGCAGAGGAGAAGTTTTGCAACTGGCGCACGAGTCAAGCTGGGCCGGGCATTTGGGTTGCCGTAAAACGTGCTCTAGGATCAAGTACAGTTTTTATTGGCCAGGCGTAGGAGACGACGTTAGACGGCACTGCAACAGTTGTCATGGTTGCCAGGCGAGGGCAGACTGGCGTCGCGGGGACAGCGTCCCAATTGAACCCCTTACGAGACCAAGATATCCGTTTCAGCAGGATAACGTGAACGTTATTGGGCCGCTGGAGCCAGTATCAGGCCGGGGCCATAAGTACTGTTTATGCGTCATCGACTTATGCAAGCGCTGGCCCGAGGTGGTATGTTTGCGTTCATTAAGCGCTAGAGCAGCCTGCGATGCACTACTGGCAGTATTTAGTAGAACAGGCATACCCGAGGTTATAGCGTCCGACTGCGGCACTAACTTTACAGCGGCACTGACAAGAGAGTTTTTTGTCGAAACTTGGTTGCTCCCCTCGATTTTCCACGCCGGGCCACCCTGAGTGCAATGGGGCGGTCGAGCGATGAAACAGGACCTTTAAGAACATGCTATATCACATAATAGAGAAGGAGGGGAGGAATTGGGATCAATTTGTGCCTTTCTTGCTGCGGGGGTACAGGGAAGTCCCACACGATACGACCGGAGTAGCGCCTTTGAGATGCTGTATGGGAGGCAACCAACGGGTGCGTTAAGTATACTTAAGAGGGCTTGGATGGGGGAAACTGCAGTGCCGGGAGAGTTGGGGGCGTCGCCAGCGGCGTACATTGAAGAATTACGAGGGCGGCTGAGGCGCGCGGCGCAGGTTGCGGAAATGGTCAGCTCGAAATCGCAAAACACCTACGCTGCGCAATTCAACAAAAAGGCGAAGGCAAAAGAGTTTAACGTCGGTGATTTGGTACTGGTGTTTGATGATCAAAGACCAGGGAAAATGTTTCTGAAATCGGAAGGGCCATGCAGTGTCACCGAGAGATACCGCGAACATTCATACTTCGTGCAGATGCCAGCAGGTAACCGGAAACTGGTGCACGCGAATAAGCTGCGCCCATATCAGTCCACGGTTATGTCAGTAGGAGTAATGTTCGAGGAGGACGGTGATTCCGGTGAAGTAGAGTGCGCCCCACAGCCAGGGGCAATGCGTAGTGAAGACGTTTTTCCGTCGCGCGATATGGTAGCCCATTTAGTAGAACGGGAACGCGGGGTGATCTGCGAAGTGTTCAAGAGGCATGTGGAGCTGTTTGGCGGGGCGCCGATGGTAGCGGCAGTAAGGTCACACGAGGTAAGGTTGCAAACCGGGTTTCTCCGCAGAAGTCCTCATCCGTACAGGGTACCCAAAAGCTTACAGGCCGAGGTGGGGAGGCGGGTAGACGAGCTGCTCGAATTCGGGTTGACTTTCCGTGCGAGAGCCCGTATGCCCATCCGCTGGTACGCGTTCCGAAGAAAGACGGCAGCATGCGACTCTGTGTCGATATTTGGGCATTAAACGCGGGGACGGTGGCAGACGCATACCCAATGGCCCTTCAGCATAAACTCATAATGAGCGTAAGAAAAGCGAAGTACATAACGCTGCTCGACCTGCGAAGAGGTTATTGGCAGGTACCACTCGAGTCTTCTTCGCGCCTGCTGACAGCGTTTGCGTGTCATCGCGGACAGTTTGCCTGGACGGTAATACCCTTCGGGCTTAAAAACGCTGCTCAGATATTCCAGAGGGCAATGAACGAACTGCTAAGACCACACAGCGGATACTGATGTGCATAACTGGATGATATAGTCGTTTTTAGCGAAACGCTCGAAGAGCACGCGGAACACCTGGGGCAGGTGTTTGAGACGCTAAAGCGGGTAACCTGAAGGTCAAGAGGGATAAGTGCCAGATAGCTCGTCCATCGATCCGGTATTTGGGACATGTGGTAGGCTCGGGACGGCATGCACCTGACCCTGAGAAGCTTGCAGCGATCAAAGGGTTAAAGGCGCCGGAGACTAAAAGAGAACTACGCAGCGTACTGGGCCTGTGTGGCTACTACCGAAGCTATGTGAAAGATTACGCAGAGGTAGCGAGGCCCCTGACAGAGCTAACGGGGAAGCGAATCCCGAACCGAATTCCGTGGTCCGCGGAAGCTGAAAGGGCGTTTCAGCGGCTTAAGATCGCACTGTGTGAGGCAGCAGCATTATCGACCCCAGATCCCGAGAGGCCGTATTGGCTGTTTACAGACACGACCGCGGTCGCGGCTGGAGTCTACCTGTCGCAACGTGCGGACGATGGTACCGAGAGGCCGATCGCATTTGCGAGCCACAAGTTCTCTCCAACTCAAATGCGCTGGTCGACTATTGAGCGAGAGGCCTTTGCAGTCATCTGGGGTCTTAGGCGGTTTGATTTCTGGCTCTTCGGCGCACAGGTTACCGTGGTATCAGACCACAACCCACTAGCTTTTCTCACCCAGGGCGCTCTTCCTGAGGCTAAGCTTACCCGTTGGGCATTGGCGCTTTAGCGGTATTATGTAGTGGTGCAACACAGGAAAGGCGTCGAGCATAGCAACGCGGACGCGCTTTCGAGGGTGCCTACTGAGTGCTGGGGTGTCGGCAGCGGTGCACCGGGGGTAGAGACGCTGGAGGACTAGGCGCATGCTGGACACTCAAGAGTGACGTGTGCGAACCTGTGAAAAATTGAACAGCACCACGCGTTGAAAGGTTTGTGCCTCATTGAAGTGTATTGTTTCTCTTGTGCGTGTGTGTAGCATGCAGGACTTATTTGTATTTTGGTTGAACTTGAACGGCACAATGTGCCGAAGGGTGTGTGTGTGTTTCGGTGAAGTATACTTTTTGTGTATATTGACGCGCGTATGTGCCAGTGGTGAGGACAACGAAGCAGTGCGAGTGTCCTTGGCCGAGGGCAAAAGACGAAGAAGTTGTTGCAGTCTGTTTCCTGCGATCGATAAATCGTATTTCTTTGAGGTGCTTTGTGTGCTCGTCAATCTCGCGTCGTCACACTGGTGAAGGTACTGGGTACGTCTTCATGCTTGGCACCCCTTCGCGGACCCGACATTCAAGCCCGGAATCACTACCACCCGTCGACACATCAGTCCACCGTTCCAGCCGCCGTCTGCGAGGCCTAGCTCCCGTGCTCAATCCCTTTCCAGAAACTGCCAGCAATCGCTTGCCTCCTCCAACCACCATGGCCACTGCAGCTACATCGCACATGACACTTCAGAATCCCATGATTCCTGACTGCTTTCATGGTGAAACCTATGAAGATGCACAAGACTGGCTGGACCAGTTCGAACGTTGCACGAAGTACAACCAGTGGGCCACCCCAGAAAACAAGCTCGCGAATGTGTACTTCTACCTGAAAGACAACGCCCAGACGTGGTACATCAACACTGAAAGAAGCATGGCTACGTGGGATGACTTCCGTAACCAGCTGATTGACACCTTTAGTAGTCTTGACAGAAAGGAGAATGCGCAACTTCTCTTGGAAGCTCGAATCCAAAAACCTAACGAGAGCGTCGCTATGTTCGCCGAGGACATGACCCGTCTTTTCGGCAGGGCGGATCCCGAGATGCCGGAAGACAGGAAGCTGCGGTATCTAATGCGAGGCGTGAAGGAGCAACTGTTTGCTGGGCTTGTGAGAAATCCGCCAACAACAGTAGCGGAGTTCACGAAAGAAGCTACAGCTATTGAACGGGCCCTACAGCAACGGTACCGCCAGCAGAACTCGGTCAACGTTCGAGCGAGTAGCCCTGTTACGACTGCGGCGAGCCTCTGCGACAACGACAGGCCTCTGCGGGAAGTCATCCGGGAGATTTTGAGGGAGGAGCTTCGGCAGCTTGGTTTAATTCCAGCAACTGAACCGACGCCGGCATTGTCTTTTGTCGCTGATGTTTTCCGGGATGAGGTCCGCCAGGCTCTCTCTTCATCCGGCTATATTGGTGTGCGACGACATTTTACTTATGCTGATGCAGTCCGACGCCCCGTCGTCGCGCCTTCAGCACAGCATAATCCAATGACTGGACCACCACCAACCCTAGAAACACAGCCACTGTCAGCACCGACCACTTTCGCAACCTCACCGATTCTTCCGACAAGACGAATGCCGTATAACCAACATGCCCCACAACGTGGCCCCACAACGTGACCCAATAGTGAGTATCCACTTACCTACCAGCGTCGCAAAACCGATTTGTGGCGTACCGCTGACCGTCGACCGGTATGCTTTCATTGTGGCGAAGCTGGGCACGCCTACAAAGTTTGCCGTTATCGCGACGCTCAGTACGCGAGATTTCCTCGCTACCCTAATTACATTGTGTACGACGATCAACGCATGTACAACTACGCCCCTGTGAACACACCGCCACAGAATCCAGTAATATCCAGATCACGTTCTCCATCTCCTGCGCGGCCCAGTTCACCTAATCGTCGCAGTTTTGCCGACGTCACCAGGGGCAGGTCTCCTAGCCCGCGACGGGGAAACTAGACGCAGCGACCTCGGGGGGTGGAGTTGCCAATATTCGAAATTCCGAACAGCCCCCATTGCAGACAAATGACAGCTCGAAGCCATCGATACGAAAGAAGACGACAGCAACGACTCATTCGACGAATGAGACAACTTCCGACGTAACCGACGTTATCAGCGCTGACCTCGTCGTTCACATTGATGGCCACGAAGTGACGGCTCTTGTGGACACTGGCTCCCACTTTTCTATAATAAGCCTACAGCTACCCGAAAGACTAAGGAAGGTGAAAATGCCATGGCAGGGACCCAATATAAGAACTGCAGGAGGTCAGTTGATGACACCAGTTGGAAAGTGCACGGCCCGACTCTTCATTGCTGGTTCCACCTATGTCACCAACCTCGTCATTTTTCACGAGTGCTGTAAACAGCTCATATTGGGAATGGATTTTTTGCGCGAATACGGGGCTGTAATTGACATCCGTCACAGAAGCGTAACGTTCACTGTAAGCTCGGAGAGTGCAACAGATAAGGAACACCAGCCCCCTCGCTTGCGTATTGCCGATGACGACGTCATACTGCCGCCACGAAGTTGTTCTCTCGTATCCGTGCACTGTGACAAATTACAAAATGGTACTGGCATCGCTGAACACATCAAGGAGCTCGCATTCACTAGCGGAATTTCTGTTGTCAGGGCTGTCATCACTGTTATTGATGGATGCGCTGAACTGCTATTGACAAATTTCAGCAGAGAACGCCGACACATAGTTAAAGGCACGGCTATTGCCTATTTTGACGAACTCTCGCAAACAGAAGATTGTCATTTAGTGGAGGAAGCAGCAGCGTCTACTATCACTACACCGACACCTGTCGACGTTGGTCCAATGTTATCTTCCATTGAGCGAGACGGCCTTCTCACGCTGATCAACAAGTTCCACGGCTGCTTCTCATCCACATCAAGAGTTGGTCAAACGGCACTGACGAAACACCGCATCATCACGGATTCCGATGCCAGACCCATCCGGCAAAATCCTTATCGAGTCGCCCCAAAGAGCGTGAGGCATTTCAAAAACAGGTGAAAACGATGCTAGAAGATGGTGTTATTCGGCCGTCTAACAGTCCTTGGGCATCACCTGTAGTACTCGTCAAAAAGAAGGACGGTAGCTTGCGTTTCTGTGTCGACTAGCATAAGCCTAATGAGATCACAAAGAAGGACGTCTACGCTTTGCCGCGTATTGATGATTCATTAGATAGACTACGAAACGCATGCTACTTTTCGTCTATGGACTTAAAAAGCGGCTACTGGCAAATTGAAGTGGATGAGAGAGATCGTGAGAAGACCGCCTTTGTTACGCTCGACGGACTTTATGAATTTCAGGTTCTTCCTTTCGGTTTGTGTTCGGCGCCAGCAACATTCCAGCGTCTCATGGACACGGTTCTGTCGGGACGTAAGTGGCAAACCTGCTTGGTGCACCTCGACGACGTGATTGTCTTTTCGGCGACTTTCGAGGAACACTTACGAAGGCTCGAAGAAGTTTTTGAAGCAATACGCTTGGCCAGTCTAACTCTAAAACCAGAAAAGTGCCACTTCGGCTTCCACGAACTTCAATTTCTCGGTCACGTCGTGAGCAGCCAAGGGATCCGACCCGACCCGGATAAAATTGCCGCCGTGGCAAACTTCCCGACGCCATCAGACAAAAAATTAGTGCGACGTTTTTTAGGACTCTTTGCCTATAACCGGCGGTTTATTGCTAATTTTTCGCGCATCGCATGGCCATTGACACAGCTTACTCGGGAAGATACCCCCTTCAGATGGGGCGAAGACCAACAGGCATTTCACGAGCTTCGTCAGCGAATGCAAACACCCCCCATGCTGGCCCACTTCGATGAAGACGCGCCGACAATACTTCATACAGACGCTAGTAATGTGGGTCTTGGAGCAGTGCTCGTACAGTCGTAGGAGAACAACGAAAACGTGATCGCCTACGCCAGCAGGACGCTGTCCCGAGCTGAAGCTAATTACACTACGACGGAAAAAGAATGTCTTGCAATGGTATGGGCAGTCCTGAAGTTTCGTCCTTATTAGTACGGCCGTCAATACACCGTTATCAGCAATCACCACTCTCTCTGTTGGTTAGTCAACCTGAAAAATCCGTCTGGCCGCCTTGCACTATGGAGTCTTCGGCTCCAAGAATTTGACTTCACTGTTGCCTACAAGTCGGGAAAACGACACACCGATGCCGACTGTCTTTCTCGGTCTCCTGTTGAGACGGCATCCCCAGACAACGACGATGACGACACGGCCTTTCTCGGAATTGTGGACACTGCCACCTTTTCTCAACAGCAGCGTGGCGATGCTGAGCTGCAACCACCTATAAATTACCTACAAGGGCGAGCGAATAGCGTTCCAAAGTTATTTGCGAGAAGGATGCCGTCGTACTGCTTGCGAAATGACGTTCTTTATAAGGGGAACTTTTCACCCACTGGCAGCAGCTACTTGCTCGTCGTTCCTTCTTCGCTTCGCCGTGAGGTACTCCAAGCCTGTCACGACGAACCTACCGCTGGTCACTTGGGTTACGCAAGAACATTGGCGAGGATAAGGCAGAACCATTACTGGCCAAGACTTGCCGAAGTTGTCAAAACTTACGTGCAGGCATGTCTAGATTGCCAGCGCCGCAAGCCACCATCCATCAAACCAGCTGGCCTGCTGCAGCCTGTTCGAGTGCCGGCGACACCGTTTGCACAAATCGGCATGGATTTTCTGGGCCCCTTCCCAAAGTATGCCACTGGAAACAGGTGGATAATCGTCGTCACGGATTACCTGAGCCGATACGCGGAGACAGGCGCTCTGCCACGGGCAACGGCAGCTGAAGCGGCGAAATCTTTCATCAAAGCCATCGTCTTAAGACACGGTGCTCCCGCAATAGTCATCACGGACAGAGGTACTGCGTTCATGGCCGAGCTTTTGGACACCATTTTCCGACTAAGTGGTACAGCTCACAGGAAGACAACGGCGGTGAGCCTAGACCAACGGGCTCACCGAACGCCTCAACAAGACCCTGGCTGACATAATAAGCATGTATGTAGATGTAGAGCACAAGAACTGGGACATCATTTTGCCCTACGTCACGTTCGCGTACAACACGGCTCGTCAAGAGACCACTCGGAAGACACCCTTTAGTCTCCTTTACGGACGCGAGGTTACAACAACGTTAGACGCAATGCTCCCTCAAGAAAATGATGGCAATGAGACAGACGCCGAAGAGTTTACCCAGCTAGCAGAAGAAGCCAGACAACTTGCCAGGTTGCGAATCACCAAACAGCAAGACGACTATGCCAAGTATTAGAACCTCCGGCACAGACCCGTCATATACAACGTTGACGACAAAGTATGGGTCTGGACACCTGTTCGTCAGCGTGGGCTCTCCGAAAAGCTGTTGCGAAGATACTTCGGACCCTACGAAGTTCTGCGACGGATTAGTGACGTCAACTTCGAGGTTGTTCCGGACGGCGTGCAGTGTTCAAAGCGGCGCAGTCATTCACCAGAAATTATCCACGTGCTTCGGATGAAGCCTTTTTTCAGTGACTAACTGTGCAGTTTTGGTTTCGCTTTGCTTCTCAAACGTCTAACGTCGGGACGATGTTTTTTTTAAAGGGGGAATAATGGTGCGCGTATGTGCCAGTGGTGAGGACAACGAAGCAGCGCGAGTGTGTTTGGCCGAGGGCAAAAGACGAAGAAGTTGTTGCAGTCTGTTGGCTCATGTCGTAACTATGCATTAATTAGGAAAAGACTTTTAGATATTCCATTTGCGAAGCTAGGTTTAAATTTAACCGCAGAAAATGTTCTAAGTTTTGGTGCCTCTGTTTTGGGAAATTGCCACAGAGATGCATTCGATGCGGTGTGTAATTTTATTCAAGACTCTAAACGTTTTTCAACATAAAGCCCTCGTTAACAAATACTAAAAAAACGGGTCAAAAAGTAATTTTCTATTCTGGATAAATCCGTGACATACCAAATTAATCGGGTTCGGCAAAACCAGCTGTTTGGTCGGCTCCCAAAATCAAGTTGTAGCTATTAGTATCTACTTCTTTATTGATTTTTTTCTCACTATCTAAATCTTTGGTTTATTTCTTTTTTTCCAACATACTGTCTTAACTATACAACTCCCCCCCCCCTTTTTTTCGTTGTAAGCAATAATGCAGTTATCGTTAATATGAGACTATTTGTTCTCTTGGCCAATCCCCCAGAGTGGGTACGAGCCATGGATTAAAGGATACAAACAAAGAAACAAACTGTTTCCTGCGATCGATAAATCGTATTTCTTTGAGGCGCTTTGTGTGCTCGTCCATCTCGCGTCGTCACAATATGTGCAACTGTAAGCACGTAGAAGTTTGTTATTGTTTTACTTGCCTGCTTTATAGATTGTACTTGTGTGCACAGGGACCTCGTGTCGGTTTTTTTTTTGCTATGTGGTGGCGTTCGTTTGGTGGGGCCCCAAGGGTCAAGCAGAGAAAGTATTGCACGCGTTGGAGAAACGCCTCTGACGTTCAAGGAACTGCGAAGCATGGCCACAGGGTTGGGGACGTGCGACGCCGTACCTTTAGGTTGTTATTCGCGCAGCTGCACTTGAGCGCTTGCGCGAATCTTGGAAAAGGCGTGTAAGGTCTGGCGTCGCAGGCCACGGGAGCGAGTCTTCTCAGTCTCAAAAGGGCGCGCTTCCCAAAAAGCCTATTCTCGGGAGACGATAATCTCGACGTAAGCGCGCCCCTTCTGGCAAGAATACCGCGGTCAGTCACCGCTTCTAGCAACCAGCTAAATGGTCCCCGGACTGCGGATTGCCGGCGGGTGACGGGAGGACAGTGCATAGCCACCCATCCGTCAGGAGTAGAGTCCGCGGGACGGCTGTCATGCTGGACAGCGTAGTCATCTCGCGGTAATGCAGGAGGCCCGCAGCCGAACGGCGCCTTTATTGTGTGCGTTCGCACAGTTCGCGGAACGTTGGGTGCAGGCCGGTCCTTTCGTCTCTCTCTTTCCGACCGAGCAGTCGAGTGCGGGAAGAAGAGAGCGAGAAAAGGGATGGCGACAAGTGTGTTGTCGGTCCAATAAACGGACTAAATTGTGGCAGCTTGGGCTAGTTGGTATGGCATGACGATAGTTATAGCGCGAGAACAAAACGACGACACAGAGACAAGAAGGACACGAAAGACACGAGCGCTCGTGTCTTTCGTGTCCTTCTTGTTTCTGTGTCGTCGTTTTGTTCTCGCGCTATAACTTTCGTCAGGAGTAAATTGCTTTAGTTGGCCGTGAGGAGAATCGGGAGGGGCAACCGAGGTATTGAAACCTGGCTTCCGAGTCCTCGCGAGAGAGTCTGGTCGCAACAAACAGTGCTCTGCACTCTCGGCTCTGCCGAGGCAATATGCGACGGTTCCGACGGTCAAGTCTTGTAAATATGTACATAGGTTTCTGTATATAAAGTCGAGTTGTTGTAGCGTTTGAAATGTGCTGGCCTCCATCCCCGAACAAGCAGCAACAGCGACGACAAAACAGGACGGACACCGAGAAGCAACCAACCTTCCACTCCCTTCTGTAGCAACAGCCGCTACGCAGCTGGGAGAGCTCTGCTCAAGAGAACAGAGGGAGTGGGTAGAAGGTCAAGATTTACTCAAGCATCCAAAGATTCCCCGGGCGTGCGCCCTTCTCCCATCGGAAGCGTGGATTCGCCGACGAACCTCCTCGCATCGGCGTCCGAGCAAGCCCTGGAATTTTCTAGATGGAAAGGGGCGGGGTGATGCGGGGTTGCGTCATCCGTCGCGGACGGCCTTCAAGCCGTGTCGCCCTGTCCCCAGCCTTCGCTGCGTATCACGCCGACGAAATGATGAGAACTTTTTGGAATCGCGCGCGGAAGGTATTTAATCGAGCAGCCGAGATGAGAGAACAGGAGAAGACGGAAGTTAGCCCCAGTGCGCGTAGGGATTCCGCCGTGTAGTCGGCGAAGGTTTTGTCGGTAGTGACAAAGCAGGAGAAGAAGAGGATTTCCACCTGAAGGGTGAATTCTCGAGCTACAGGCAAGAGTGTGTGTCTGCCGCTATCGAGCGAAAACGCGTGGCAATAGCTGCGTGTGTGAAGCCGACGTGTTTCCGGCGAAAAAGTTTGAGGCTTGGAGAGTGGCCAATTGAAGACGCGAGGTTTCCTGGAAGAGAAACTTTGGCGAGGTTTCCTGGAACAGAAACTTCGGGGGCAGCGGAACGACAACAACGCTGGACTCTGAGTGAGTGATTCTCGGAACAGTATCATCCAAAATTTTGTTCTAAGAACTTTGGACTGAATAAGTTTTCTAACTCTAGTCTTTAAGTGTCTTGGTTGTTCGATGCATGCGACTCCATTGTAGCGCGTATTGTTGTCTGTGTCCGTTGTTTCGAGTGTGGCTGATTGTACTGTGTAGCACATTGTTCGATTGGTGACATATTGTATTCAACTATGGTCGAGTGTGCATACTTGTGTATCGTTTTGATCTGCCATTATTGAGAATATATTTGTGTTTTGTTTATCAACTCTCGGCTCTGAATTGTTCTTTGGGCCACAGCCGGCGTCCGATGGCGCGCCAAAAAGGACCACTTCTAAATTGTCCACGCTTTCGTGGTGCAGTTCGAAGGGCCGATACTTCGGCCCTTGGAATTAGCCCGGCGATCGCCTCCCAAATTAATGGGACCTGTCACAATTGGTTGCAACACTGTAAAACTTGCTTCAGGCGTGACAGTAGGTCTACCCAGTTACCATGTTCTTTTACTCTGATCGACACAAAGCCCACATTCCTTCCAGTGACTACACATCTCGTCTATGTTACATCATTAAGAAGCTTCTACCTATAGCTGTGTGACAGCGTATTGGAAGGCACATATAGTAGCAGTGAACTAGACTCTTGTACACGCATGCCTAATGAAATGATATGGGCTAACCACCCTCATTGGTGTCATGCTGCCTACTTTAAAAAAACCTTTTTCAAGTAACTTTTAGTGAAATTTTATGAAAACAAGACAGATGATTGACTTCCTATGCAGAAGTGATCATCAGTGCACAAATGACCTGGAACAGCAAAAATATCCCACTTACATAACAAGAATAAACATTCCCCACAACGCCATGATGAAAATTGCAAGTTAACTGGTTGTCAAGTCAATCTATAGCTAATAGAGCATTTACCAGCATCATTTCTTCAGGCAAAGTCAAAATAATTTTTCTGTGTTTTATGCATTTGTTATATCTGAAATAATAATTTATGTGCGAAAAAAATGCCCCATTGAATTTGTGACACCTTATTTATGATGGCTACAAAAGTTATTGAATAACAGCTGTAATGTTATCATATAATTCAGTAAATTTATGATTTGAATATGTTTACAAATATTCTATTTCTCGAGTGACACAAAGAAAAACTGAGAATGTAATTTCAATTTTTATTGCCTGGTATTTACTCTCAACTGCTATGAAAAATGAAATGTAACCTCATGTTTGCTGTGAGCTTACCCCTGCAACCAGACCTCACTTAATAAAGGTTGAGGCACTATTCTAAATACCTGAATTTTCAATCAGTTTGAACAAAAGATGGTGTGGTCTTGCATCTTGAGCTTTGTTGCATTTGTAGATCAACAAGCTTGTGGTTTTAAGTCATGCTTAATTGTCTTTCCTAACTCATTCACATCATAAACACACTGAAGCTTGTGAAGCCACATTTGCAAAAATTAAAGATTAAAACCGTGCATGTGTCCTTAAAAAGCAATATTCACGTGACCAATGTGATGAATTCTGTGGACCCTGTCGTACATCAAACGGTCCTCCAAACATTTTGAGAGGTATGCTTGGTCATAACTCTGCCAAGGCTTAGTAATACAACTATAGGAGCCAGAAAGCTTGAATAGGACTGACAGATTAGGTTGGCATAGATTCATGATGTTAAAACAATACAACTAAGAAGATTAAGAACAAATAAGCCACAGAAACCTTAGTGCCAATTCACGGCTGAAGTTTATTCAAAAATTACAGAACAGATCGATACTACATCCACATGGCAATAAGCAAAATTGACCAGCAATACCAAGAAATAAAGAAACAAGTAGTACACAAGGGTGAAGGATTTGTTTACCCTGCAGTATAAATGAAAGAATGCTGATGCAGGATGGTTTTTTATTTTGACCGTACCTTCTCAATTAGTTCCTTTTTTTAAACATCATCACAGGACAACTCAGGAAGCCTGTTGTCACAGAACGAGCGCTAACAATGGGCGCGCCGCCAAATCCTTGCGGTAACGCGCGGAAGAGACGCCGGGAGGTCAAAAGAAAAAAAAGAAAGCAAACATCCAAGGCTCCCCGGGCGCGCGCTCTCCCCTTGGAAGCGTGGCTTCGCCGACGAACCTCCTCACCCCACATCGGCGGCCGAGATAGCCCGCGATATTTCTAGAACGAAGGAGGCGTGGCCACGCCGAGTTGAGTCATCCGACGCGGAGGGCAGTCGAACCGACTCGCGCCTCTCCCCAGCCTTCGCTGCGCATCGAGCCGACGAAATGAGGAGAACTTTCTGGAATGTCGCGCGGAAGGTATTTAACCGAGCAGCGGAGATGAGAGATCAGGAGAAGACGGAAGTAGCGCCAGAGTGCGTAGGGATTCCGCCGTGTAGTCGGCGAAGGTTTTGGTACGTAGGGACGAAGCCGGAGATGAAGAGGATTTCCACCTGAGGGGTGAAGGCTCGAGCTACAGGCAAGAGCGTGTTTACCGCTATCGAGTGAAGAAGCGTGGCAACAGCTGCGTGTGTGAAGCCGACGTGTTCCGGCGAAGAAGTTGAAGTTTGAAGAGTGGCCAATTGAAGACGCGAGGTTTCCTAGAAGAGAAACTTCAGGGGGCAGCGGAACGACAACAACGCTGGACTTTGAGTGAGTGATTCTCGGAAGAGTATCGTTCAGACTTTTGTTCCAAGGACTTTGGACTGAATAGGTTTCTATCTCTTTAGTCTTTAAGCGTCTTGGTTGTTCAATGCATGCGACTGCATTGTAGTGCGTATTGTTGTCTGTGTCTGTTGTTTCGAGTGTGGCTGATTGTACTGAGTAATACGTTGTTTGATTGGTGACATATTATTCTCATCTATTGTTGAGTGTGCATACTTGTGTATTGTTTTCGATCTGCTGTTATTGAGAATATAATTTTGTTTGTTTATCAACTCTCGGCTCTGACTTGTTCTTTGGGCCACAGCCGGCATCCGCTGGCGCGCCAAAAAGAACCACTTCTAAATTGTCCACGCTTTCGTGGTGCGGTTCGGGGGGCCGATACTTCGGCCCTTGGAATTAGCCCAGCGATCGCCTCCCCAATTAACGGGACCGGTGTGACAATTATTCTGGCGTCCGCGAAACAGGACCTTTTGGTGCACAGTGTGTCCAAAGTAGTGAGAAAGAGCCTCGAGTTGTTGATAGTGCTATCGGAACGATTTTGTGTGTTGTTCAGTGTTCTCGTTAACAAGTGCAGGGGAGTGTTCCGATAGACTGATTTAGGCAGATACTTTTTACACGTGGCAAGGTGTTATTTGCGAGACACCATGGATCTCGAAAAGTTAGTTGCTCTTGGTGAGAAGATGGGTCTTTCTGGCGCCGAACTACGGAAATGGGTAAGCCAGAAGGAGAAAGAGGCGGTGGAGAGACAGAGGTTGGCAGCTGAGAGAGCCAAGGAAGAAAAAGCAGCTGAGTTGGAGAGAGAGAGGTTGGCAGCTGCGAGGGAGAAGGAAGAAAGAGAGCAACAATTGAAGTTGGAATTGGAGAGAGAAAAGTTGGCAGCTGAAAGGGCGAGAGAAGAAAGAGGGGCAAAGGAGTGACAGCTGAAAGAACAAAGAGAGGCAAAGGAGCGACAGATGAAAGAAGAAAGAGAGGAAAGGGAACGGCAGCGGCAGCACGAGATGGAACTCGAGTGGCTCCGTTTGCAACAGCGAAGTGAAACTCCCGTCCAAGCTAGAGTTGAAAGCAGTGAACGGGAAGATCATGGCTTCCGCTTGAACCCAAGCAAGCTGCTCGTAGCGTTTGATGAGAGGAAGGACGACCTTGACGCGTACCTTCACCGATTTGAGACGATTGCACGGAGCCAGAATAGGCCGGAACATCAATGGGCAACTGCTTTGAGTACTTGCTTGAGTGGTGAAGCGCTCAGTGTGTACGGTAGGCTGACGCCGACCGATGCAGCCAACTATGCAAAGGTGAAAGCTGCTTTGCTGAAGCGATTTAGATTTACTGTAGAAGGATTCCGGGACAGATTTCGGACAGGAAAGCCAGCTGATGGTGAGACGGCTACGCAGTATGCCGCCCGACCTAGCCATTATTTCGACAGGTGGATTGAACTTTCAGGGACAGCGCAGGAGCACAATGAACTTAGAGAGCTCCTAATTAGAGAACAGTTTCTTACTAGTTGCCACCCAAGCCTGTCGCTGTACTTGAAAGAGAGGAAGGCTGAGTCACTTGAAGGAATGCTTGAATTGGCTGATCAATTCTTGGAAGCGCAAGGTGGAACTAATTTGGGCAGGGTCAAGAAGGAGTGTCCTGATGATTCGAAGAAATTGGCTCCCGAAGAAAAGAAGCGTGCACTGGAGAGCATTCCGCGATGTTTTTTGTGCAACCGAGTGGGTCATCGCGCAAAAAACTGTCGAACGATCTTTACGAGCCCTACGGTAGTAAAATGTTTTAAGTGTGGTCAGACTGGGCACAAAGCAGATGCATGTCGAAACGGAGTGAGTCAAATCCACCAGGTATCCTGTGTGTAAGCAGCACCGAAATCCGATAATAATGCCGTCACCGACGAATTCGTAGAATTGAAAAATGGGGAGAAAATTCTATTGTGGGTGCTGTAATGTCAAAACAGCCAACCGGTGTTACGAAGGGAATGCCAACGCTGCCTGGAAAGGTTGCGGGCAAAAAGATTACGGTTCTAAGAGACACCGGTAGCTCCACGGTTATCGTGCGGAGAAATTTGGTACGGGAAAGTGAGTTGACAGGCAGAACGAAGCCGGTTTGCCTAATTGACCGTACGGTTCGGATGCTTCCCGAAGCAGAAATTGAGGTTGAAACCCCGTACTTCAGCGGGAAGGTTACTGCATTATGCATGACGACCCCCTGTATGATCTCGTCATCGGAAATATCGACGGGGCGCGAGGGCCAAGTGATCCAGAATGTTTGGGAGAAGACCCGAAGATAGAGCCCTCGCCAACACAGCGGCCGCGAGATACAGTGGAGGAGCATCCCGTGACGGATCTCGCTAGAGCCCAAGGTGAAGCTGCGGCGCAAGAGACAGCGAAGGAGAAGACAATCGTGTCGAATAAGTTCACGGGCCGAGCAACCGGACTTACGTCGGCACGACCTCAACCGACCGACAGTGTAAAGGAGACGGAGTTGGCCAGCCGTGCAAAATGTAGAGGCATGATCAAGCGGATAAATAAACAGACAGGACCCGTCGAATGTAATGACGCGTTAACGGTGTCGGAAGAGACAACGATGGCTGAGACGACGCCTCAGATATCGTCGTTGGAAAGGGCTCGCCGAAAAAGAACGTGGAAACACAAGAAGAGATCGAGCGAGCACCGCAAAAAGGGGCGCAAGCGCTGCTCGAAGTACTCAGGATAAGTGCTGAAGTCAAATCAGAATGTGTTTGGCAGTGCTGAGTGACATATGTTGTGTTAATGTTCCGGTTATTCTGTGTCACAAGTGTCGAAGTGTTGTGCTGTGATGTGATGTATAGTATTGGACCATTGTTGTAATGAGAGAACTTTGTACATTTGTATTTTTGGGAATGTGTGGTGCAGTGTTGTACTCATGTGCTTGTGGTTGTGTTTTCACGTGGTGTGTAATTGAATTACAGTGTACAATTGTATCAAGTGATCTATTGTGAATGTGAAGTGTCATGAGCGACGGATGGTGTTACAGTCTGTGAGAGTGTGTGGTGACTGTTCGCGCTCGTTTGTGTGGTTTTGAATATTATGAGATAATATTCTTAAAGTGGGGGGCAGTGTCACTGAACGAGCGCTAACAATGGGCGCGCCGCCAAATCCTTGCGGTAACGCGCGTAAGAGACGCCGGGAGGTCAAAAGAAAAAAAAAAGAAAACAAACATCCAAGGCTCCCCGGGCGCGCGCTCTCCCCTTGGAAGCGTGGCTTCGCCGACGAACCTCCTCACCCCACATCGGCGGCCTAGATAGCATGCGATATTTCTAGAACGAAGGAGGCGTGGCCACGCCGAGTTGAGTCATCCGACGCGGAGGGCAGTCGAACCGACTCGCGCCTCTCCCCAGCCTTCGCTGCGCATCGAACCGACCAAATGAGGAGAACTTTCTGGAATGTCGCGCGGAAGGTATTTAACCGAGCAGCGGAGATGAGAGATCAGGAGAAGACGGAAGTAGCGCCAGAGTGCGTAGGGATTCCGCCGTGTAGTCGGCGAAGGTTTTGATCCGTAGGGACGAAGCCGGAGATGAAGAGGATTTCCACCTGGTGGGTGAAGGCTCGAGCTACAGGCAAGAGCGTGTGTTTACCGCTATCGAGCGAAGACGCGTGGCAACAGCTGCGTGTGTGAAGCCGACGTGTTCTGGCGAAGAAGTTGAAGTTTGAAGAGTGGCCAATTGAAGACGCGAGGTTTCCTGGACGAGAAACTTCAGGGGTCAGCGGAACGCCAACAACGCTGGACTTTGAGTGAGTGATTCTCGGAAGAGTATCATTCAGACTTTTGTTCCAAGGACTTTGGACTGAATAGGTTTCTATCTCTTTAGTCTTTAAGTGTCTTGGTTGTTCAATGCATGCGACTGAATTGTAGTGCGTATTGTTGTCTGTGTCTGTTGTTTCGAGTGTGGCTGATTGTACTGAGTAATACGTTGTTTGATTGGTGACATATCATTCTCATCTATTGTGGAGTGTGCATACTTGTGTATTGTTTTCGATCTGCCGTTATTGAGAATATAATTTTGTTTGTTTATCAACTCTCGGCTCTGACTTGTTCTTTGGGCCACAGCCGGCGTCCGCTGGCGCGCCAAAAAGGACCACTTCTAAATTGTCCACGCTTTCGTGGTGCGGTTCGGGGGGCCGATACTTCGGCCCTTGGAATTAGCCCGGCGATCGCCTCCCTATTTTAACGGGATTTGTGTGACACCTGTGCTGGTGCATGTTACTTAATAGTCGTTTTCTTTCTTTGTCGTGATAATCTAAAAACCAGAAAGCTTACTGCATCTCAAGATTAGTTATAGTAGTTCGTTCCCTACTTGTTTATGTGAAAATCCACTAGTTCCAGCTCTTTTCAACTCCACTGTTGCCATTATCATCTGCCTGAGTAGTTATTTTTTGAGTCAACTCTAGTACACTGAAATAATGCTACTATTCAGACTCCCGGTAGCTTTAGTGCAATGAACTGAATTTGTCGCTGACAGTAAGTCAACGCAACAAATTTTCCCGCAGTTCACTGAATCAAACACACACTCAAGGCAAATGAAGTAAGGGGACAGCTAGTGATGGCACTTTTGATATGAAAAAGTTGTTTGGAGCAAGGCACAGTATTAGATTTTAAGAGAGGCCACATTAATTCATGAACATGTGAGCCCTATATATATATATATATATATATATATATATATATATATATATCTATTTAAGAATAATAAAAGTAATGAACATGAAAGCCGAGTTTGACAAAGGCTATGCAAGAAAGCACGTTGATTGTCATTCTCTGATCAGCTTCGAAGCTTCACTTTAGCTTAAACGAGCCTGGCTTTATCAAGTCATGGCATGTACAAAATAGTAGAAACAGTACAAATATTTCCATCTAATTTACGCAGTGTCACTAGAGCAACAATATGTTTGTTTATTTCTAACACAGTTCATATTTGGAATAATTAAGAGACGTCTCAAAGTGTACATGCCTCTCTTACTGACATTTATGTCTTTCATGCCTATAATTAGGCCCAACTACTACACTAACATGTCAACGCAAATATAACAAATGACCCAGACGTGAAAAGTCGTCAAAGATGACCACGTAGGCCATTGCTCATTTATTCGAAGAACACAATTTGCATGCAGCCCCACCAGTGCCCTCTGTCTCCTTTAATTTGAACACACTCCCAGCAACGGTGAAGGTGGTGAGTTTAATAGAGAGAAATATGGTGAGACGGTATCTATAAACCTGGAAGCAAAAGTATTTTAATCTTGTAGAGGAGAGTTGTGTGTGTGTATACGCCCCTATTTCACATCATGGCGATGGGCAGCAGGTCATCAGAACAATCTTACTGTGTTTGTGAGGTCGAGATTTCGGTTGGGAACCTTGAGTGTTCCCAGTGTTTAAAATTTCTCGCGGCATTCACTCTAGCATAAGTTAATGGTTGAAGGTTAACGTGCTTGTGTCACATTGTAGTCTGCTTTCATGTCTCGTTCACTTGCAGTCAGCACGTTCAAGAGTTGTACTGTTGAAGAGGGTATGTTCTAGAGGGTATGTTCAAGAGTTGTACTGAAGCGATCGTTAGAAATCCGGGTCGAAGTATGCGTGCGTAGTCTACCTGAAAAAGAGAGTTTCTTTGCAGAAGAGTGAAGTGCATGGTACTAAAATGAATGACAAAAGAACGGAAATAAACTTGAAAGTACTGTGTCAAACTATCACAATGACCACACCACGCCTTCAAGGCGGTATGCCTGCGCTACACAGTTACCTCAGTGCCGTTTGTAGAAGGCACCCAAAAAGGCCACGTTCTTGGCCAGCTCAAGACGAACGCTTTTAGCAAACTTAAACTCTAAGTACCAAAATAGTGGGTACTAAAGAAGTGAAAAAGTCGACCAGCTATTCAAGACAAGAGCGACTTTATTTGAAACACGCGGCCTAATCGCGATTTAGCTGCTTCATACGGGAAACATTAAAGAGGTTTGATGTGCTTAGAGCATCTCAAAACCTATATATAGTGTAATATCACTACCTCGCGACTCGCGAAGCAGTCGGAAGACCTAAGTTGTGCAAAAAGATTGCTGGTTGACGCACCAGAGCGCCAGTGCCTCAAGAATTAGACTGATTTGAAGAGACACACACGGCAAACAATACAGACGGGCTGAATTGTGCGTATAGTGCACCTTTTGAAGATGGGCCAAATCTACATAAACTACAAAAAAATGTGGCTCATTTGTTTTGAAGACACTGAATATATAGAACGCATAGTTCGGTCGAGACCTTTAGAACTTTTTTAGAGAACTTTATTCATCAAGTGTGAACATGAAAAAGTGCATGGGTACAGATTCACTGGGAGGTCCCAAGGTAAGAACCGCAGGCGGGACCTCCCACGGAAAAAAAGAAAAAAAGGTAATCATCAAGCAACACTGAAATACATTGTCAGCAAATAAACACAGCATTAACACAGCATAAAAAAGAGAAAGGTGAAAAAAACAAAAGAAAACAAAAAAAACATTAGAATAATAAGCAGGAACACTAAAAAACAAGGAATACATCGTCAATCTAAAATTTTTTTGTTGTGATATGAATACCACAACAAAAAAAGACATGATAATACAGTTACAATTCAATCAAACAGAGGAGCCTAACAAGAAAGTCTTTAGTTTGGATTTAAAAACGCAAAGTGATTTAGAAGATTTAATATCAGAGGTAAGTGAATTCCAGAGCGAAATGGCCGAGAATAGAATCATTTGTTTGCCGTAGTTAGTGTGTATACACGAAAGTAAGAGATTCAGGCGTGAGGCAAAGCGCGTTGAATTGAGATTATTAGTGATGCAATGATTATTAGTGATGAGATTATTAGTGATGAGATTATTAGTGATAGCTGAAAATTGCCAAAAATATCGTCATGCCGCCATTGAAAATAATATATCGCACCGGGCTTTCCAAATGCGCTAATTCGGTGAAAAGCAGCCACTACTGGCGACCCTGCTTTGGTCTACAACAGCGTTGCCACCGTCAACGCAACGCCCTTTTAAAACGTGTCAGTGGTCTGATAAAGCCAAGCGCTGCGTATCACTTAGCGATTCATTTGGCTGCTCAGCACTACCACGACCTCCCAGGTAACGCAGAACGTTTAGTCAACGTGGTTTGAATGTAACCAATGTGAGGCAACGTATTATGGTAAAAGATAACATTGCACCGACGTTTATAGTATTATGCTGCCATATCACAGTGTTTTAATGTTGTAGCAACATTCAAAGAGTGACGTTGTCCTAACGTGTTGTTTTTAACGAGGCAACAACATTCACATTATCACGTTGCTCTAGCATGATGGTGTTATTGTGGCAACAACAATCAAATGATCGCAATGCATTAACATTGTATATAGACATCAAGCCCATGTTGAGCAGCGAACGTAGAGAGAACATGGAGAACAGATTCGGTGAAACATCCAATAACACACATGGTAACTTTTTCAACTTTGTGTACTTATTTGATTAATCTCCGACAGCGGCTAGTTAGTGTGGTTGACTAAGCAATAGATGAAGCTTGAACAATACAGACAGCAGTTAAGCCTATGTTCTTCACGCACTAATCCTTCTATGAATCTTATTTCCTCATACAGCTTCACTCTGTGTTCTTATTTATTTATTTGTTTGACAATTCACGATTGCCATAGTGCAGGAGACGAAAAACACCACCATGAGTCACCTGATTAGGCCTCTAAAGCTCCGCACCATACGTTCTTCACACAAAGTGACTGCATTAAAAAAAAACAAACACAAGAACACTATCACATGGTGGAGATCATTGCGTTGCCTTCTTACGTCCGTAGCTAGATACACAAAACACGGTGAATTCTAATGTGAGAAAGATATGTGCAAGTGCAAGCCTTTTAGGACCCCGGATTTCCAGGATACAAAATGCCTGCTGTAGGCAGGCTTCATCTTAAGATGTATGCGTGCAGACATGAAGAATAAATTACCTGTTCATTTTAATTATTACTGTGTGGTGCAAAATAGCATGGGAACCATTACATTATGAAGTGAGCAAGCAGTAGCTAAATCGAACTGTGCCTCAAATATGATGAATCACCACAATCATGCTTTAAAAAGTGCTTTCAGATTGAACACACGAGACAGATCTACTAAAACGAAGCCTACCTGCTTGCATGATGGAAGGCAACAGCCACATCAAACCCTACGACTGGTAAGATTTGAGGAAGTGGAACCAATAGCCAACATGGAGCTAGAAAAAAAGCTGTTTCACAGAGCCCTTACTCTTGGGGAACATAAAAAGCAATGCAATAATTTGAGCAATAGACGCAAACAGGAAAATCAGCAACTAGATATAGTAATAAAGTAAAAGCACGGTAGGGAGATACTTGCTTTTCAACCGAAAAGCAAGTATCTGGTTTGCTACCCTGCACTAGGGGAAGGGAGACAGAAAGGTAAGAAAACGACATTAGATAGGAAAAGAGAGCAGCAGGAAGCGAAAACACACACAAGCAACCTAGAATGTCACAAACGTTTGATGAGGTGGGTTGATCACAGAAATTTTAGAAGGACGGACGAAGTCGCAATAAATGCATAGACATGCTGAGCTTTCAGACAAAAAAAGGGTGCCGATTCCGGTTCTAAACTGCCTTGACAACTGTTTACAGTACTCAAGTATCTGGTAGCGTCTGTGTTTGATGAAATTGTGATAGAGCAGCTATTTCACTTGCTGTGCTCTAACAACTTTGTTGGGAACTTGCATAGTCATAAGACCATTTCATGTCTTCCTAATAACTGCGTGTAAGTTAACACGGGCCAAAAATTAGGAAATCGTAAAAAGTGCGTTAATCGGTTACTGCCAAAGCTTTCATTCACGGCACACACAGCAAATACCATGCCTGCAGAACACACTGTCTGCAAGAAATATAAATATCAAACTGCACCGCGATGAAAAGCCACACTAATACAGAAGGACGATCACTCACAACAAACACAGTAGACACCAAAATAGAGAAAGCACGCCTGCTGAAAACACTGTGTTATTGGTAAAAAAACCTAAACCATAAATTGCAGTATTGTGAAAGGGCACACTGTAATCTGCAAACAATATCACCCACAGGAAATCTGGGAGAGACCAGCAAGGTGATGCCAAGCCTGCACAACACACTATGAAGCACACAAATCACACCAGAACACTGCAGTCCTTTCAATTGTAATTTGTCCAAATCCTGGTTTTAGCTTCGCTCTCACTGTAAGCTTATTATGACAGCTTGAACAAAGGCACCTACCGATTGTGATTCCCAAGCTCGAGTAGGTCGTGCGAGAAGACACACAACTGAGGCAAAGCAGCTAATGAGATGCCATTCTTTGTTAACATGACTTCACGCAGCTTTCTATGTAGAATATGTAGAAATTGCACCACGTTTATGCAGCTGTCCGGACGCCTGACACATTAGGTCAACTTTAGTGTTTTTTCAATTGGTCACATTACAAATGACTGAAGTATATGTCAAACGTGTGCTACTTTCTCCTTAACATGCTACATTGCACTTCAATGCTGTAAGCTCTGGCTATTACTGGTCCCATAACAACACCTTTTTCCTATAGAATTCGAGGGCTGAACGGTTGCAGTCTTAATGGAGTCTTCTTTCTTCAGTGAAGGAAGCTTCGATGCTTTCTCTCTGTAGTAGTTCCTTATTAATTCCATTTTTTCTACTAAGTCTGATAGTGCAGGGTAGGTTTTTTAAGCAGCATGTTTGTTGTCGACAGAGTAGGTATGGTAACCTGTCAGCAGTTAGGCGAGCTTCCCTTTTTGTTTTAGCGTGGTGTACATGCATAAGTAGCACCACGTTTATGCAGCTGTCTGGACGACTAACATATTTGGTCAACTGCAGTGTTTTTCTAGCTGGTAACAACACAACAGAGCCTTAGCTGCATTTATCACACTGTCAATAAAGTAAACTGAGGCTGATTTCAGCTGGAAGTTGTGTGCGAGCTGCCACTGCTTGATGAGGTTGGCGAACTCTGTACATGACAATTGTGGACTATTCTCGCTTGTTCACACATACGGTAATTCTTGCCTGGGGAGTTCTGTTGTCCGATCATCTTGTCGCGCTGCTGCTCATTATTACATTTATGCACTTCTAGGATTGGGGCAGTGGGGGAAGAGCCGAGACGTTATTTAGCTTACCACTTTAAGTAGTGAAGGGTGTAGTGGTTATGCCCTTTGTTGTGTGTCGGCGTAGAGTGTGCATGAAGTGTTCATTTTTGGTTGTGGAGTCGCCTCAGTTGGAGGACTGAAATCTAAACTTGTAGATAAAGGCAACACGTCCGCTGGCTACAGAAAGTCGGAGGATCACCGTTCGTTCGATAGATGCAGTTTCTTAACTTTCAATGGTGAGGTAAAGCTGAAATCGCTGTGTGAACAGCATCCGATTCGCCCACAAATGGCCGATCATGCACTTACGCGCTCAGATGTCTCTGTTGTGGACGTTATTTTGTGTAGGAAGACTCGCATCAAGTGAACTCACTGATGATGCTTAAGTGTTGCGCGGAAGTACTCTGCTGTTTTCACTAGAGGTTGTCGTTATCGGTCACACTTGAACGTCTCCTCACTCTTGACTAGCCACCCTTACTTGACACCTTTGATCGAAAATTCAGAGCAAAAACACACAAAAATAAGATGATCTATGCTATTGCATTACGATGATGATGATGATGATGATGATGATGATTATAGTGAGTCGAATTCAAAATTGCACAAGTTTCGATTTCAACTTTGTTTTTAAGGTGGTTTTGTAACAGTAAAAAAAGACAGGTAAGGCCGCATAAAGAAGTGAAACAAAAGGTGTTTGCAAAGGACTGAATTACCTGTACGCACTAAAATATTCGTAGGACAATGCGATGACCTAATGAGGCTTGTTTAGCAGGCAAGTGGTTGATTGTGCACGCCTGTGTATTGCAGTGTGTGAAACTCGGCTGATCTAACTGCCGCCAGGTTGCGCGCCGTTGGCGTCGTCTCCTGTCACAAGTCATCTACATCACCATAGGTTCACAAAAATTGTGAAGCTCACTCACACGCTCATTCTAATTTGGACTCAATAAAATTTGCATGAGCCGGTCTCACACTCACGAAAAGTTTCTTCAACCGGACTCACTCAGACTCAAACTTCTCAAAATAATATTCACTCGTTATCATTCAGACGCACACTCCCGGCTCGATCTGAATGTGAATATCAATCAACTGACGACTCATATAAGTCCACCAAGGCGTCGGTGCTCTTTAACACGAGTATCTCATGTCGTTGGTGCTCTTCTTGTCTCTTTTGATACTGTACACTCCATAACGAGTTTAAGTGAACGATACTGTTTAGCAGACGTGAGTCACGGTAAGTGTAAACGTTAATCTAGACAAGGCTAATTGTAATGTTGAGGATCAGTAGAAAAAAATCAATAGATCAGGCAAAAAAAGCAATGCAAACACTCAAGAAATGTGTTTTGCACATTGAACTTACACTCGCGAAAACTTTCTTTAACTGGACTGACTCGGAATGGAACTCACACCCAAGGTTCAATCTGAACCTTGTCGACTCTCGAAGTCGCCGACCTGTGTACGTTATCACTGGCTTCACTCACTGCCTAAATTTGTACCTGCTGGCTTTGGAGAGAATCTTGTTCCGAGTACCTCGAAAAGTACACAAAATGAAACTCTCAGCGGCAAAGCCTGTTGAAATCGCACCGCAATATATGTTCTTAGAGCATACGGTCATATTGCGGCTGCGCGGGATTATTTCACAGCAGATCCTGTTTCACAGGACACGTAGCGGAGTTCGCAGTGTCAAAGGGAACCCTTTTTTGCAGAGTTTGCTGCAAAAGAAAAAGAGTTGGCTGTCGAGCTTGTTGGTGCTTTGACATAACAAACCACCGTTAGGGAGCACCTACACACTACACACAGAAAGAGACACACGAGGATTGGCGCAAACTACAAACTGGCTTTATTCAAAGAACATCCACATCTTTATATATCAACACCCTGCGCAGGGGCGCTACCATAACAACCACAAAAATTTAAACCAGACCAGAAAGAAATTGGAATTCATCATTGTACAGCACATTGAAAGTTTCACTTACGCACTCATCAATTGCTTTTTTTGCGCCCTCAAGATGAGTTTTCACGATAGTTTCTATGTTGCGCTCATCAGATGTCACCAAAAACAAAAATTAAGTCATGATTAAAAATATTGTTACAGTTTGCACGTAGAATATCTAAAATTACCTAGTTATCAAACAAGCATTAGCCTTTCAGAGTGGCACTGACTTTATTTGTCTCGGAGGCTATACATTGTCAACATCGTGTCTCACCTTGCACCATGGGCTGTTATAGTCACGTTATAGCATTTAGAGCCCAAAATATTGAAGGGTTCCGCCGCGGTTCCTTCCTCAGTAGTTTACAATGTGCAATTTCAGTTTATATAGAGTCTTTGTCGCTGCATTTATCGGCTTTGTGTTCTGCTGTGCCCCCTCTTGTCCGTGTAATACTAAGGAAGGCGTTCGGCAGCGGCAACGGCTTCCACCTAACCACTCCTCACGCTGCATGATCGAATAAGTAGCGGAGTTTACAGTCATCACATTTATAAACATTTTTGCCATCGCATGTTTCGTCGCACTAATTGTAACGTAAGTCACGTTCACTGCCGGTGTCACACGGGCACTTTTGATCATGATCTGGCTCCCGAATTGTGGTTTGATTCTCGTTTCGGCCAAACTCAATCCAGATTAATTTCCGCCGCTTAGCAACAATCATTGTTGATCGCGATCAAGAAATCAGACCCGTCCTCGTTCTGTTCTTGCGCTGTAACTATCGTCGTATCATTCCAAATAGCCCATACTGCCACATGCCCAAATCAACCCTTCTGACGAGCAAAAGTGCTCGTGTGACATTGATGCAATCTACTGTACACAATATATGCAGTAAAAAGTAAAAATATTATTAACCATTCTATTCTCAAAATCATTATTAGGTGGCTCTGTATAATTATGTCTACAAAATTGGCCCTTTGAATAAGTGGCAGCCCCTTGTTCGTTTAAACAATGGTTTTACCATGTTTTCCCGGGGCACCAGTTTTGCCGTAAACTCTTCCGTCGCGTCTGTTATCATGGCCTTCTGCGTTTAGCTCAAGTCAGCGTTATTACTGTTGTACACGTTTTTCTGTTTTATAGCATTAATATAATTTTTCTCCAATTAGTCTGTGAGGAGAAGAAGTATGATTCTATTAGGGAGTTAAAACAACCGCACTTCCTTTAAATCGTATCCCTATCGAGGTGGTGACGTGCAGCACAACTAATCATTTGATTTAACCACTTGCAAATAATTGAAAAGTGAATAAATGAATGCAAATTTGTTAATAAGTGCGTATTGATATTTAAAAATATTCTTTGCGTGCAGGTAATTGATCTCAACACTCGAAGGCTAACCACTTCAATGCTGACCATATCCTGATTGACTTAATGTTTAAAAATTACCAGAGTGGAATAACCCCTTGATAAAGACTACTTGAATGTACAACACTGTCTTTAAAGACACCTAGAATCTCAATTATAGATTCCGAAATGCCTATTCACTGTTGTTTGTATGCTATCAAGGTTCCATGGAGTCTATCATTGGAACAGTGTACCGTCTGACCCATGTACCTCCTGCTGCATGTCAGTGATTGTGCACATCATGCCTTTAACACAGGTTACATACGTCTGCCTGTGATGAGGGCTGCAGTGTTTCCTTCCTTTCATCTGATCGATCAATCCGCGTAGGTCAGAGAGTTTCGGGGGCCATAAACACTACTTCAACTCCAGCACTTTCTCCCTACTTTCTAGTACAGTTTGTGAAAAACACTGCGCATGCTAAGTGCGACAGCCGTCTCCTTTTCTTGCAGCCCTTCAGATGGTCTGTAGCTCCTTTTTACGCCTAGGATACCTCGAATGCCTACGCAAATCCTCAGCTAGAGGCAACTAGGCTGGAGTTGAACCTGCAATATGAAGTTTAGACACATGCTTGGAAATTGCTTCTACCACTTTGCGTTAATGTTATGCGCTCAGAGCACTCTGCAAGGCCATGTGCATGCTGTCCTCTTGGCCCCTTTTGTGTGCCCCAACGAGAAAGGCAGCAGTGGCTTCCATGGACGAGACCTATACCGGCAACTTGTCCACCATTTTGTAAAAAGCTGTTTTAAGCACAGCGATTCGATTGTGAAACATTCGGGAATCTCATGTGCTGCCACAAGATGCTGGAGCTTGTGCTGCAAAACGTTCACGTTTGGCTCGACAACCTACTTGCAGTCCATAGATTCTGCCAAATTAAAGAGTAAAAAATTATCCACATAGCAGAAGACTGTACATCCCTGTAACCTAGCAATCTGTTATTGTTCCTTTAAAGACTGGTCAAGTGCAGGTCTCGAAGAAATGATACAGTGCTTGATTGAATACTAATACCGTGCCGTTTCAAGTACACCTTTATGATTTAGCCAGGAAAGGTAGACTCAAGTAACAGTGTGAGAAACACTGCCAAACACCTGCCAGTGACATTCAACACTTTTCAGGAAAATGTACTGCTCAAAGGAATTCGACAGCATCCTTGACGCAGAGCAGTAGATCCTTTGCGCTAGCAGGCTGTTTATATTTGCTTAATCATTGCATTGATTTCAATGTCTTGTACGTGGCCGGTGCTGAGAGAAAAAATAACAATAAAAGGTTGATGACTTCTAGTGCTTTAAGATCCTCCTGCTCTGTGGAAGATTTTTTTGGCGTTTTACTAGGCATAATCAGTAGGCTGAGAGTAGAATGTCGTGCTCACTTTGAAGCTTTCTTAGGATGTGCCCGAACGTATTGAAATAGCGTAGCTGCTTTTTGAATGAGGCACGAATAAATTCTTGAACTTAAGGTGGTTTTTTTGAGATGAACACTCACATTGGTGGTATGAACCTCATGCTTCGAAGCCATTGCTGCTTTTGTGTCGTGGTATTATAAAGTGGCTAAAACACGGCACATGCACTTGCCTTTGTGGAATGCTCTGTGGCAATCGACTTATCACAAACAATGCGGATGATGCATTCTCTGAGTAAACATCCCTATTTAAGATTGCGGGTTTCACTCAAGATGTGTTTTTGTTGGTAGCTGTGAGTTTGCTTACGTATGTGATGGATCCTAGGCGTGAAGAGAAAAGGCTGGCCACATCGAATGCCCGAAAAAGGTATAAGGCAACCATGTACATTGCATGTACAGTGTCTCTCGCAGACTCAAGGAGGTAGGGAGAAAGTGTTGAAGCACAGGCAGTGTACTTTCTTGCCTGTACAGATCCATCTCCTGAATGATCTAAAAAGGCTGCACATCTGATCACAGGAAGAAGTCTGTAACATATTTTAAACACATGGTGAACACAATTCTTTTAACAAACAAAAATGAGCCCTTAAAAGTTTACTTTTGTTCATTCATTGCGATGGTCTTGTTCCCGTAGACCTAATGCCTTTGTGTAGTGTAGGAGGGCTTATTGTCAGCTACCAGCACGTAAAAAGATCACGCGCTACGAACCGGGCTCACTAACACACCCAGGTTTAGGTGCTCGGAAACACTCGATAATGTCGACAAGAGTGCAGCGGCCGCTTTAGCTCATTTGGTAAGAACATCGAATGCATTATCCGAAGGTTGTCTTTGCCGGTAGAAAGTTGTGTATTTGTCCTCCCTAATTTCTGAACATTTTTATCGTAATTGCTGTATTATAGTAAAAAAACTACTAATTACGTCTCCTGTATTTTTTATTCGCTGAGTGTTCGCATTGAAGGACTGTATCTACATCTGCACTGCTTTGTAATAAATTTTTGTTGAAAGATGGTGCTGCATCTCAGTATCTTTTGTTCCTCCAATTGCATTTGCTCGGAGCAGCCTCTGCAGATGAGTTAACTTGGGGGATAGATATGCGGAGGCACGGTTGTTGTCTACAAAATATCAACAAGTGATATATGCTGAAACACACCTAAAACCAACTTTAGAGTGCTTATCATACCATTACCTGCAGAACACCCCTTTGGTTTCTGTCTAAACAACCCACTGCCTTCTACGTTAAAAGTTTGTGTTGGCGTCCACAACCCTTGCAAGTGCTCTCCTAGCAGACTTCTTCAAACGAAGAGAGAGCAGACTTGCATGGGAGCCTAAAGGCTGATGTTCTCGCTTCGGCTGTGCGTTTTCATGGGTTATGCATATTTACATCTCAGAGGCAATTATCGCTGCACCCAGAAAGCATTCATTGAAGAAAATTGGCTCAGCGGTGACCACGTTCATGTGTTTTTTTGTTCATGTAGCCAGCAAAGTTCGCATAAAAAGCACATTACATCCAATCTCACTTGTTTAGCGCCCTCTGAAACTAAAATCGTGAATGAGCACTGTAAAACATTTTTCTAGGTAACTAACTGTTTCCTCTACGATGAGTGTATCATTAACTACTTATTGCAACAGAAAAAAACGCCATGCAAATTTTTTGTGTGAAGGCTCAGGCTGTGCCTATGACAAATAATTGAGCCCTTAAATGCTACTTTTGTTCTGTGGCATGATTGATTGATTGATTGATATGGGGGGTTTAACGTCGCAAAACCACCATAGTATTATTAGAGACGTTGTAGTGGAGGGCTCCGGAAATTTCGGCCACCTGGGGTTCTTTATTTGTTCTGTGACATGCAGGAGAGTCAGTGGTTCATACAGGAACCTTACACAATGATACACTCTCTGAGAACCGTTGCCGTATTTAAACAGCAGTTTAAAGGTTTCTTAGAATGCTTGCGTGGGTTGATGGGTTAGGCTCATTTTAGAAGACAGTGTCTTTCGTGCACTTAGTCCAAGTCAAAGGGCCACGGAGATAGTAGAAGTGGAGGAGATTGCAAATTCAACTGATGCATGTGTAAGCATGCTATCGTTGCACCTTTGAGAAAAAGAGCATTCTTTTTTTTTTGGTGGGAGATAGAGATGCCAGCACTCAGGCTGCGTCTTTTTCGTTTCGCTTATTCTGATATTTTTATTCTGGTGCATGGTTTGATGCTTTTACTTCTTGTATGTATACAGCTTTCTGTATGCAGCTTACCCTTGCTGCAACTAGATGGGCAGGTGAAGAGAAAAATTTAGGTGTTGCAAGGGTTTTGTTATTGGAAAATAACACAGTACTTACTGAAATACGCAAAGATGCATACCAACGGGGTACGAAAATGAGGGTAGAAGAGAAAAGGCGTCACTCGGAACAAAATTTATTTTTGGAAAATCAGCGAAACATATAGGCTAGCAATCATGCGCGTGCACATTGCCTCACATTCTGGTAAAAAAACATGCAAAAAATTGAAGAGAGATACGTATGTTAGTATTACATTCGTGTATCTGCATGGTGGGGAATTTCATTCTTTAGAGTCTTTTTCATTTAGCGGCTTTTTTGTTATAATTCTTTCATTGTCAATCTTATCGCGTGTTTTTTGACTAGCATGTGAGGCAATGTGTGCGTGCAAGTTATCTACGCTTATATATTTCACTGATTTTGCGAGAATAAAGTAGGTTGCGAGTGAAGCCCTTTCTTTTCTATCCTCAATTTCCTTTCTTGATGGTATGCATCTTTTTTAGAATTATATAAGCATGTATCCACTAGTCCAACAAAATGATTCTTTAAGCTGGCGCTCCCACTCCGGCAGCACCCACTCTGCATTAAAGTCACTGTTTGCTGACATTCTACGCTCAGCCTATTGATGTGAATTGTATTGCCTTAGAAAGCCTACATTCTTCACTTTCTAATAACAGCTAGTATTGTCACCTAGTCTGAAGCGATATTGCGTCGAATTTAAAACAGTGCGAGCAAAGACCAGTGGTTTTGCTGCGCAAGCCTTCGCTGCACTAGATGAGTGGCAAAAGTGTTCAACACAACCAATTGACATTTCCTGAGCCTCTTCATAAAGCATTATGCAAGGTTTTCATGAAGAGATATAGCCAGTAAAGCAATCAAAAGTCATGCAGGCATCAATCGAAATTGTCAGAGCGATGTAAGTTTATGAGTGAAGAACTTTTTTTTTCCATAGAACGACAATATTGAATGGGTGTCCGGGCTATAGTGTACCTAATGTCTGTGCAAGGTTGTCATGCATTCTGATGAATGTCTCATGAAAAATATCTGCTTGAATTCACAAGTTTATGGATCCACTTGTTTAGGAATTAACAACGAGGTGGAAAAAACTGTCCACGCTGAAAATCTGAAACTTTCAATATTGAAGCAGCAAGCCTTTCTATGCAAAGAAAATTGTCAAAAGGTAATTAGAAAAATGTAAGCCAGAGGATATTTAGCTCAATTTTCTGCTTGCCAGCTTTGTGTGAATTTACTTTTATGGTTTTATTGCTACTTTACAATTATCGCACATTAGCAGGATTATGTCATGTTTTGTAATCATCAGTGCTCACTAACTTTGTGTAGCAGCGCTTGACTCAAAGGATTTTCAACAAATAATAAATATTGTAAATTTTTTTGGCGGTGACATGATCTGTGAAAAGAACCACGAAGTTGTCTCGTGTCAGTTCTGATGTTTGTCATAAGTGATGGCGCTAAACGTAGCCTGTGCCGCCGAAACACGTATGGGTTATTTCTACAGATTTCATAATTCAGTGTCTAGTCCAGTGGCTGAATTTCGTCGCTACATCTGCAATACACAATGTAATCCTAAGAGACTGCTGAAAAAAAAGAAAAAAAGAGACGGAGTGACAGAAGAAAAAAAGGGAACAAAGCTTGCCACATTCCTGGTCAAGTGGTTTGGCATTTGTGCCGAGGATTTCAGGACCTGCTTGGCTGCTCGCCTTTGTAGCCAGGGGACTGCAGAAGTGTTTCTAAGGTGCACAGAGAACTTGACCTTGCCTTCTCTGATGTTCGAGACTCGCAGGACATTACCTGGTGGTCTTTCCTTCGCGGGTAGGTGAGAAACGTTTGGCAGTGTGTGTTCTACGTGACACTGCTTGACGGGTAGTATAACATTGGACCTTTATCTAGAGAGTAGCCTGCTCATGTAAAGAGGTGGCGACATGACGCGCGTCACTTTTTTTTCTTTGGAGAGGAGGGGAGGTCACAAGGCTAAGCAACCTCTATAAACGTTGCACAGAGTGGCAACAGTTGCAAACTGGGAGGTAACTTCAATAGTCTGCAAATCATTCCTAAAAAACACTAGGCCCCCGAGAGTTTTTTACCAGTGCGTGGCGGATAACTTCAGAGGCTACAGGCCCCCAGTTTCAATTTCAGTGACCTCCATAGAGTCGTTCTCCAGACTTGAAAAGGCCCCATTGACAAGTTTGTGGAAAGTTTGTGGGCAAGTTGGTGCAAAACAAACTTGCATGTGTGAAGTAACTATATTAAAAACTGTCAGTTAAAGAGCCATATTTTCCAGACTGCAGCAGAAAGTGCGGATGACTGCGTGAGCTCTATAGCGTTCCTAGTCACGCGCAGCGAAACGTAATGTTAAGTGTCTTGACGCGTTCTGAAGTTCGGAAACAATATTTTTAGTATGCCAACTTTTTGATAAAAAGGCGTTTGCTAGCGTAATACTTACTCTCAAATTACGGTAACACATGTATTGCGAATGGTCGTCGTGTCCTCGAAGATCATTGAAGTTCATTTGCTTGTTCTAGTGGGCAGTGACTGGTCTAGCAAAGGGGTATAAAGAATAAAGTTTCAACTGCTTGAAATAGACAAGACGGTCACCATTTACTTCTAGCAAAGGTAAGCTTTGGCAAATAGTCTGTTTGCTCATGTAGGTCATGTTATATCTTACTTTCCTAGCACCCGGACTTCACTGACCAAAGCGGGACCTACCGCCTTTACTCTCAGCATCGGCCGCCATAGACACCTAGAAAATGAGACGTTCGCAGAAAAACGTAGACGCACTCCAGCTCATTTCTCCGATGAACTTGTTCGAGGGCTCACTGGCTGCAGCCACAAATGTGTGAGTCGCCTATTCCCCTGCCCCTCTCAATAGACAAATGCGATACCCAGACTAGTTTTGCAGCTTCCTTTCGCTTAGCCAAGGGTCCCAATGAGCTAGCGTGCTGTGCAGACACTAAAGATGGTAAAAGCACAACGGGGGTGGGAAGGTGGAAAGAAAACTTCAAGTTTGAAACAAAAGAATTGGAACCTTCAAAAAACTGTGTGGCTTTTACGATAGACATATCACATGCTACTGCTAAGGGTACTCACATAGGTGAGCAATAATTAAGCAATCGTTTCGTGTGATCACTTCGTATACCACATCACTGTGCTGCAGTTCTAAAACTGGAATGAAAATATCGGCCGTACCAGGTGCACAAACTTATCAGATTCTGGCTGGTCTACCGTAGCATTCGTGCAATCCCAGTAAGTGCGCAGGTGGAGTGCCAAATTTCTGTCCCAATAAGACTCTCAAACACCCGTATGCGTTTGTCTGAGAGGATTTGAATGCCGAAGCGGTCATCCTTCTCTGATTTTCAGTGGACTGTATTCCTTCGCCAAAGGCTTTCTACACCTCTTGCTGTTTGTCAGTTTCTCGGGGATCTGCCCAATTTAGACCAAGTGGTGATGTCCCTTGATGACGTCATGCATTCAAAAATTTTGGTGATCTATTATATCAACCAATGATTTTATTTAGCACTTCTGTAGACAGCGACATGCACTTTTCACCCTTGAAAAGGCCTTCAAACTTTCAAACCATGTGTACTCTGCTGAATATTTTGTAGGAGCGTGCGAATATTAATAACTTTTCACACTGAATTGAATACTGCCTAAGGCATATCAAATTGAATACCCACTTGTTGAATCAGAAATATGCATGAATCTGATATCATTAGATTTGTTGTTCAATATTCAGCGGGTGCGATTTGTATCTGTCTTACAAATTATGTTGTAGTGCGAGAAATCTCGTTTTATACCTGAAAGAATTTACTGTCATTAGTTTCACCAAATCTGATCAGTGCATTCGTGTATGTAAGTGTGAGACCGCCTCTAAGTATGAATGTGGTGCTGCTTAACCTCATCTTTCCCTCTGTCTGCTCACCACGTTTGCACCATATTAGGACCGATGTCACCACGATATTCTTGATGGTTTCAATGGTTTCAAGTAGCTACAGGAGAAATAAAAAGAAATTGACAACCGATACATCTGTTTAGCGATGCCTGAGACTAGCAATGTTTTGGCTGGCAAAGTTTTGCGCCGTTCATGCCCATGAAGTCACCATTTTTCGCTCTTTGCAAGGCATGGAAAAGGGGATTTGCGTAATAATAGCCAGGAAGTAGTAAAACATAGTTTTCCGGGTAGCTTATGTATGTAGCGACATAAGTATCAAGCGGACCATGCGCAACACCCGCAGTATATGTGCAGAGGGGTCCACTGTTAAAGGGAATGCCGGAGCACGTGTCATCTACTCTGGTGTTTTTTATAAACTGCCACATCTAGTGGCCATGTGATTAAGTAGAGGAGGTGACATTTAACATCCCGTGAAACGGGTTTGCAAACCTCGCCGGCTGTCACTCGTGTCTCTCCACTCACTGAATTCTCCCTGTAGGGTTCCTAGAACGAATATGCATAGCACCGGCAGTGAAACATGCTACTCTTCGGAGACAAAAGCCCCAAAAAGGGGGCCATCTTAGCACTTCTGTTGAAGAAAGAGTGCACGTAAAGCAGAGGTGGAGAAAGGGAAGTAACGAGACAGGAAGCTTACACATGCCGCAGAGACGTCTTACATCATGCCCATCAAAGTGGTGCCTCACAAAGACTGGTGTGTAGCTGCGGCCTGCTAGCAATGTCTCAAAAATATAGGCAGATCTTCAGAAACACTGAAAATAAACGTTTTATTTGGAACAGAAGCTGCTCTCAAGAGAAAATTGATGCTTTCGTCTCTTTTTTTCCTGTTTTGTTCAGTTTGCTTTAAGCTCCGACAGAGGCATTATACAGTAATGCATATTAAAGTAATTTGGGTAGTAGAGAGACGGTATGTTGTGAATGGAATGTCGTAAAATGAAAGTATTCTGTTGCTTTTCACGAGGCAAAACGTTGCTTAGAGAAGTTATACCAGTATAATGAAGGCTAGGCATTGTACATGAGTTAGTCATGTTTTGTTGTGAATTTGCAGCTTAACATGATAGTCAAGGGAATGCCTCTGTGAAGCCACTGATACAGTGCCCTTATGACGAGGGAGTACATATTTTTTTAAAATTTTATACGACAATGTGTAGAGCTAAAAACTAAGCTTGTCCTAAAAAGTTGGAAATTCAACTTAAGGTAAATGCATGAAATTGGGTTAAGTTTGTTTTGATGCTTTAAACTTAGAAGGAGAAATCTGATAGAGTGAGCGGCACTGGTTGAGCCAACTACTAACCAAAAATTTGGCGGTCAAATGTTGCACTTCTTGAATTAACACAGGTGGTGTAGCCTAATAGAATAGACACTTATATAACAATTTACAAGAAAATAGTTCTCTGGCAAGAGCATATTTATGGGATGGTAGATCAACAGTAGTGAACACATGGCATGAATGCTGAGTAGCAATATTTTTTTTTGCCTCAAGAGGGAAATATGTGCGCAAAGATAGAAAGCAGGTCTATGAATATTTGGTTTTTGTTTGAATAAAAATTTTTTCTCAGGGAATACTCGAACATATGCCAAGTTAACATAAAAAACTCTGGTTCTTAGGGAATATAATATATACTCCATTTTTACATAATAAAATATAACAAATCTACACAGACATTTCGCCTCCTATGTCAGTGGCATCCTCAGTGTGCCCTGGCACCAAATGTGTGGAGATGACCAAATTCACGGATTGTTTTGTATGTGTCTACTCATCTACATTGAGACCGTGATTGTTTTTGGACGCTGACTGGTCACAATGGCCGAACAGCTACTCGAAATGCTTTCTCTTCCCTCTCTTTTGTTCCCGAGCCAGCGTCGTCTAATCCCGGCAGTGTTTGACGAGTTTTGTCTGAGAATGCGTGGCTTTTGTGAAGTCCTCTATGTATTCATTGAAACTTGTTTACCACTTCCTGCCAGTTTTGCAGATATAAGTGGTGTCGCAGTCACCCCACAAAAACTTGTAAACAACCCTGTTTCGATCGCTTGCTGGGCTACTCTCTTTAGGCCCAGAGAGCACACTTACCAAGGTACATTGAGGCTTAAAAATTGTTTTAGTTCCCAGTGGAGAAAGTGCTATTCGAAAAGAGTCGAAAAAACCTTCAACGTAAGGTACAGAAACAGGGGGTTTGTGTTTTCTCGCGACATACTTGTTCTCTTTCGCATGTGTTTTTGGGTGTCGTTGATAAACCTGCTCCGATATGGTTTCATTACAATTCACCAACCAGGTTTTCCATTCATATGACTGAAAGTGCTGATCACTGATGTATGCGACACCACATGCATGAGTGAAATAGGCAGGAAGTGACCAACAAGGCTCAAAGAGCACAAAAAAGCATTGCAAAAGCCACCCATGCCACGCATTATAAGACAACACTCGTCAAACACTATTGACAACGGGACATGCCTTCGACTTCAGTAATGAGACAACGCTATCTCGGGAACAATAGCGGGGCAAGAGAGATCTTCTCGAGTCACGATTTGTTATTGTGACAAGTTGGTGCGCGACAACAACTGTGACCGCATGCTAAGCGACATGCTAGACATACAGCAAGCTATGTAAACTCCGCTCATTTGGTTCTAGGGCCTACTGAGAATGCCAGCTGCATATTTGGCGAAACGTCTATGTAGTTTTTGCTATATTTTGCTTTGTTAGGCGTGAGTATAAGTTTTTAATCATGAACACTTTCTTTTGGAACACTTTTACATCTGCTCCTTTGTTATAACTCTGCTTCGTACGGTGGTGAAGAAAAACATGCTGATAATTTTATATTGATGTTTTGAATGAATTTCGTTATTTTGTTTTAGGTACATATGCACGTGCCGGAAGAAGAAAATGAGAAACAGAATTTCATCTTACTTTGTCACCTATGCAGCTGATGAGTTACAGAAAAAATACGACGCTGTGAGTACCAACTGTTTGGTAAGCACCATATTTTATGGCAATTTATATCTGCTAACAATTTCCTTTGTGCATCAATTATGTTAATTACCTCAACGAAGCTAGTCACCCTTAAAATAACTAGGTAGACTGAAAATGTTTCAGCTGAAGAACTGAAATAAGACTGTAAATAGGCTCTAAATGTTGATTCTTTGCCTTCATTGATGAGTAAGGAGCCAGCGAGTCAGCTCAAAATAAAGCTTCACAAATTTCATGTCTACACTATTTAGGTTTTATCACTTCTGTGTTTTTCTCTGCTAGATTGTAACATAGCTTTCTGTTAGTCCCGGCACAACTTTCATAGGGTGTTGCAGGCAAATTTAGTCAGCCGATTTTCTGCATTTTTTAGAGATGTGTTCACACTTATTTAATTTCTTTGCTTGATAAGCTACTAGTATGGGCCTTATAACTTCCTCTTCATAATGCAGGCGCTCATTGCCAACCGATTGCCTCGCATCATGGCTTGAGCCATGGTCGTCACAGCCATAACCCTGCCATTGCTGTTTGCTGACATCGTCGACAGTGTACCCCTCTTGGACGTACCCTGATTGGCGAGCTTGTGTACTCAAGTCGAACAACATTGGCGAAGTCCCTAGCAAAGACTGGCAAATTGAACATGCTGCTCAGTTTGCCTATGTGAACTCCACTGGGCTTGTGAATTGTTGTGGCGGCAAGGCTGTTAGTTGCTTCTCTGATGGTGATGCAGGTTGGTGTTCATTTGTCATTCTACTCTGAAAGATTGCTTTTCTTGTGCCTGCTACTGTTCCTGTGCCCACAAATATAATTTTATGTATATCCTAAGTTGACATTCATGGTGTTATATTATTTGTGAGAAATAGGATACTCGGTCATACTGCTCATTTTGAATACCTTTAAAAAATCAACTTCCTTCGTAGCGACTTCCGCAAACAAGTGAGAGTACTTTGCCACTTTTGCAAAGGTGCACATTACCACTCGCTACAAAGTGTCAACATGGAAGCTGCATTCACTGCAAATCTAAAAAAAGTTGAAATGCTAAAATGAGAGGCCCACACAACACAAGAAATGCATAAATAAAAAATACTAGACAGTTATGCAGAGCAGCACCTAAGAATCTAAAGATAACTTGAGCTCACCTCTAGATACAAATTATATGATCTGGACTGAATGAACAACAGTAATTGTGTCAAGGCATTTTAATCATTTATGGCCCAATGAACACAAGGACAACCACTTGGTAATGAACTGAACAGAAAATAGTTGCATGCCTAGTGCATTCATTCCTGGTCAATATTTCTCACTTGGTTGTGGCTGGGAGGTCACTGTTTTGCGCGAATGACACTGAGAAGTTGCTCCACTGATCGCGTTTTTCTTTTTCTGACCACATGTCGGCTTCCTTAACTTTCAAATGCGTATTTTGTTATTTATTCAATCGGCCAAATTTGATCAGCTGCTTATCGCTGAATGCGTGTCAGGCAGTAACCATGAAGTTCAGTTGCTTTCAAACTGATAAGCTTTTTTTGATGTGCAACATGTTTTGCTACACAGATATTGGCAGGTTTTTCTATTTTGGTAAAAACAAGTTCTTGTTTTGAACCTTTTAAGCTCCCTCAAAAGAAGCTGTCAAGGTAATGGCTGTCTATGGTATTCGTGTCCACCTATGTATTTAACACATAGCAGTTTTGCCAGTGTCTTCTTTCTTGCATATTCACTTTCCCACTGATATTGTAAATACTCTAGATAAAAGCCTTTTAGTCAAACTTTTGCTAAAAATGTATAAACAAGTTGTGTTTTCATTTTGCACCTGTATTTGTTTTTAACAACACAGAAGTTGACATAGTATTCAAGAAACTTGCAAAATGTCTTGTTCATATTTATTACTGAATGCTTAAAATGTGTTTCGTAACACTCCCATTCATGTCTTGCTCTGCGATAATGACAAATAAATAGGTAAGTAGTCTTCAAAAATATATGTCTTCTTTTTTTTCATAAGGCATTCAGGCACTTCGGCTTGTTCTTTCCTGCCTAAGCTGTGGGACTTGTCCTCATGGTTGCTGCAATTTTGTAAATAAAAATACTGCACCCTCAACATATGCTCACGCATTGTAGTCGTTGCTCTACACAGAGAAAAACCACTTTTTTCAATTTTCTTGAAAAATGCAGTATATATATCAATTGTGTTGGATGCTTTGGGATTAGAAAAGTGTGTTTTCGGTCTCACGGTCATGCACAAGTGTGTTTTGTCGTTTTAATATAGCTTGGCTGTTCCAACACCACTTGTTTATGCATGTATGAATGCGTTGATAAAGAGCTGTTAGGAAACAGTTTTTGTGCATGGGCAATATTAAGGCAATTTTTCACACCACACTAGAGCTTTTTTCCTAGCCAAAAGCTTCGGCGCGGTTCCCGTAACAAGTAAACATGCCTTATAATAATAACGCACGCACCGTAGTATATATTTTCTGTGCACGTTGCATGAAAGTTAACACCTCACACAGCAGTGTTGACATCACATTGCTGGTATGTTGACATCACGTTGCAGGTATGTTGCGAAAACATTGCCGTAAAGTTGAAACTGTGATCCTGGACGTTGCAATATCATCCTGAATGTTACAAGCAACGTTATCATGTCATCGAAAAAGAGGACGTTAAGCGCTTTTAGGCAACGTAGCTGACTGACATCTGGGCGCTTTCATTCAACGTTGAGATAACATTCTACGTCACTTGGGCTCATCGTGGGAGCCGCCCGCCAACCATCCATTCATGATAACGCGGCGTGCGTAGGATGTCTGGAAATCGAAGCCACAGGTTCTGTTCCTATTTACCCAACTGGTTTCACGACGCACGCCTCTGAGTCTGACCCACAACAACCATCAGTGCAGTTCATTCAAGCTGTGATAATGCAGGAGCTAGCAAAACTCGGCCTTTCATGAGCGGGTCCCTTGACAAGTTCTAAGATACGGCCTTTCTCTCCAGGACACGCTCCTCGATTCTCTCCTCCACTGAAAAAACTTTTACACCCTTAATGGTGCGATTTCGTCTTACAGACATCTTTTTAGGGTATTTAGAAACACCCTAAAACGTAGGTTGTAAGGAGACGTAAGACCCTACTTTTAAAGGTGTTTATGAAAACCCCAAAACTATGGGTGTTAGAGCAAGCTTCACCTGTGCGAGTGCGGTGTAACACATAAAACACCATTGAAACGATGGTAGTTACGTGTACAAGCATACTTGGTCAATTTATGTGCCATTAACGGGAGAAAAAAGGAGAGACACACAGGTGGAAATGATTCGTCCTTTGTTTATCGTCCTTTGTTGTCCCTTTCATGGCACTCCATTTCATCAAATATGCATCACCAACTGGTCCAAGCGTCGACTGTTCTATAAAACAGTGAAAGCACACAGGATGAATCATTAACTCCAGTGTGCCTCTCCTTTTGTTGTCTCGTCAACTGCACTTCAATTATTCAAGTATGAATACACGTGTGACTGCCGTCGTTAAAAGGGTGTTTTTATGTGTTACATCCCACTCGCACGGGTTTACCTTGACCTAACGCCAAAAAACTAGGGGTGTTCATAAACACCTATAAAAGTAGGTTTTAACGTCTTCTCACACCCCGCATTTTTGGATTTTTCTAAACAACCTAAAATAGTGTTGCCTAAAGAACAAAAATTCACCTCTAGGGGTGTAAAAATTTTTGCAACGTACATTGCACTTTCCCAGCACTTCGCACTGGCGAACACCCGACGACCAGCCTATCTGTACTTTCTGCCACCAGCTTGGGCACGTTTGTCACTGTTGCTGCCACCCTTGGTCAAACCCACCATGCCATACCTTCCCTACCTCTTCTTACATGCACATTATGGCCTCTAGATGTTTAGCTGCTGCAACTTTCAATTACTACTTGTCATCTCACGAGCCCCTCTCCACCGATGGCCCTTCGGCTATTCGCCGCTACTTCCGCGTCCCGTCGCCGCAATGCCGCAAATCCCGCTCTCCACAGCCTCTGTGCTTTTGCTCGCCGAGCTTATCTTGATGATAGTAAAAAGAAAACTAGACGCTGTAGGTTATGGAGGTGAAGCTGCGTTGCCAACGAATCCTGAAAATCTCCTACAAACCCTTCCCATACGCCAAAGCCTGCTCGAAGTAAAAGTTGAGCATGTTCTGCAACCACCATCGTTGACACAGGTGCCCACTCGTATATTTGGAGTGCTCCTCTACACCGTCCCTTCCAGAAGATTATGACCTTGCCTGTGATGCAGGCAATACGTGATACCAATGACGGTATTATAGAAGTCATTGGAATGGTAATGTTCAGCAAAATGAGCCTGGAACGGGAACACTCCCATTTTCGTCAAATTACTGCTACTATTATTCTGGTATGCTCCGCCTAGATCTTTCACTCCTCACTGATTACCCTGAAACGACTGCCAGCCACTTGAGTCAAACCACTGTTGTTCGCCTGGCACCTTGAGCCGTCATGTACGTGTGTTAATTATCGGACCCTTCTGTGCCTGGCGGTGATTACATCGTTACGCCGAATACTGACATTCGACTGACGTGCAGCATGCAGTGTTACTATGCCTTATATAACGCCAACATAAATGATAAGCGTGTGTTGCTTCAGTTCCTTAGTTTCCCCTTCACTTAACAAGTGTCTCTAGTCTAACTACTTATTGCCATAAAAGATGAGGACATCAGCGTTGTCGCTGAATTTGCTCCTGATCAAGATGCAGCCTTAGAGTGATCGTCTTCTGACGATGCTATTTTTCCAAACGTCAATTATTTGTATCTTTTGCTTTACCAGGCCGGCGCTCACTGCCAGGTTTTTGCCTCATACAGTCGACGATTGTGATTTAACTTTGGGCAGACTAAGACCACCCCTCACTAAATCAGCAATTCCGCGCCTATTCACTGTCGACTTACCGCGTGTCCGAGTGAGAAGCAGTTCAGAAAGAAGTGGCTGAAATGCTTGCGTCAAACGGAACCGAACCATCACTAAACCCTGGGGCCACTACGTGGTTTTAGTAAAAAAGATGGCTTATGGCATTTTTGCATTGATCATTCGCACCTCAACAAAGTTACCAAGAAAGAAGTATATCCTCTACCACGGAGTGACGATGCACTCGACTGGGTTAACAGCGCCACTTTCTTTTCATTTCTCGGCCTACGATCTGACTAATCTGGCAAATTGCTGTACATGACATATCAATAGAGAGAACACCGGCTTCGACTCTGACGGCCTTTGCCAATTCAAGATCATTCTTTCACTCTGTGTAACGCTCCAGCATCCTTCGAAAGAATGATGGACACGCTGCTGCTTCAAGGATTTATATGGTCGACACGTTTGCATTACCAGAGACATACCAAGTCTTTCGCAAGGGGATGGCGGGGCTAACCTACCTCACGTAGCGTTGCATATAGTCGAGTAGATCTTCTGTGAGCGGTCACAACGTGGTTTATTTTGACGTTTCGGCCTAGAGTCTGTCCTTCATCCTGGTGAAGGCAAGACTCTAGGTCGAAACGTAGAAATAAACAACGTTCTGACCGCTCACGGAAGATCTACTTGACTATATATATATATATATATATATATATATATATATATATATATATATATATATATAGATAGATAGATAGATAGATAGATAGATAGATAGATAGATAGATAGATAGATAGATAGATAGATAGATAACCACTTCATCTGCGACATCTCAGGCGGCAGTTTTCTGGTGACCATGGACGTCTGCTCACTGTACACCAACATACCCCACCATGACGGAATAGCGGCTATGGTTTTTGAATATGCAAAATCTGACTCATCAACTAGTGTAAATGGCGAGGTACTGTTTACACTTCTTGAACTTGTACTAAATTATAACCATTTTGAGATCAATGGCAAGCATTTCCTTCATGTAAGTGGCACTGCAATGGACGCGAAAATGGCCCCGATCTTCGCGAGCACCTTTATGGCTTCACTTGAAATCTCATTCATTGAGGAACGCACCTTGAAACCTTTCTACTAGAGAAGATACTTAGACGATATTTTTATGATATGGAACCATGATGAGAGAAGTCTTTTCCGCTTCATAGAGGATTTTAACGAGTGCCACCCGTCAATTAAATTCACGCACAAATTTTCCAAAACTAGCCTTAAATTTTTGGACGTCACTGTGATGGTCAAAAATGACCGCTTGTGAACAAACCTTTACAAAAAGCCTACAGACCGTCAAATGTACCTACATTTCAACAGCAGCCACCCAAAGCATTGCAAAACGGGTATTCCATATTCTCAGGCCTACCGGTACCGAAGAATATGCACCGATATGCGGGAATTTGACAGACACGCGGAACACCTAAAGTCTTCCTTATGGAAACAAAGTTATCCGGAAGACATTATTGACGATGCCATACTACGTGTTCGCAACGTGAACAGGAATGATATAATTAAGGGACCAAACAGAGTATACAAAACGACTTCCCAAACGAACCTTGTACTAACTTACTCCTCACCAGCGCCACGAATCAACAACATACTTTCCCGCCATTCCAACATAATCAGGCAAAGCAAACGACTAACTTCTATTTTGGCGAAGCCACCTCACGTGGTGTACCGCAGGAATAAAAATCTGAAGGACATTCTTGTCAGAGCAAAAACAAACACTTCCAAAATTCAATCAGGGTGGCATCGCTGCGGAAAATCTCGATGGAAGGTATGCCCACAGATGGTCACAACACGTGAATTCAAAACAAACTTCTCGGATTTCAAATTCTGCATGACTGAAAGCCTTTTTTGTGACTCCAGTAACGTAATATACATGCTACATTGCAACATCTGCGGACAAGAATATATCGGCCCAACAGACACGCAATTTCGGCTGCGGTTCCATATTCACCAGTACCACGCCACTTCAATGCCGAAGCTACCTTTATCTAGACATCTGCGCCTACCAAACCACGTTTTTGAAAATATCAGCGTAACTCTTTTGCAGTCCGGTTCCTCAAACAGGTGACGGCGCGAACAGCGTGAGGCATATTTTATTTTCAAATTTCGAACATTAGTAGCCGGCATCAACGAGGACCCCGGAAAACTCTCCTGCCTCCGAGAAGTGCGCCAGGAGGAAATTGGTGACAAAGATTGATAGCTGGAGACCATGCTTGTTTTTTCTGACTGACTCGTACGTGTCAACTATCTTTTCTTGTTTTTCTTCTTTTTTTCTCTTTTTCTTTTTTTCACATGCACATACAAAGTGTTTCTGTTCGCCTACTACTTGATGACCATTGAAGGTAAACGGACGAAGATTAAAGGTAAACAGCCGACTGACCCATTAAGGGGAAACCCTTTCTTTACGCACGCCGTCACGGACCCCTCCCGTCACCGCGGCTACAATCTTGGGTGGCCCGACACACGTCGAGAACTGAACAGCACTTGATAAGAAACGGATGTGGACGTACACGGACAGTTGGTTTCGTTCTCAGTGTTGACAGTGGTTCTTCCTCTTTTGTACTTTCTTTCTTTTCCTTCTTTTTCTTTTTTTCTTTTCGTCTTTCTTCTTCCCTCTTTTTGTTTTTTCTTTTTTTCTTCTTTTTTCTTTCTTTCCTTTTTTTAGTTCCTTCTCACTTTTGCAAACATCTTTCAAGGCAAGAGGGACGCGGCAGCAACGAAGTTTGGAAGTTCATGTCAGTAAACTCATCCCCTGATGAAGGGAGGACCCCTCCCGAAACTGTTGGGAAATTATTATATTTGTCCTTGTTGACAACGCTCCCGTTGTGCCATATCCCATACCTTCACCGTGACTAACTGGCCCATTGAATTATTACTCCCACTGACCTGAACCATGGCTGCCAGTACATCATCAACGGAGCGTTTGTCGCGGAGATATCCAAATTACCCTACGAAGTGCGCCGTCATCGGGGACTCAATCATGTGGTACGTCCACACGCACTTCAGCCCGAACGACTCATCGACGCCGTGCTTCATCTCCTATGGTGGTGCTATGTTTTCGGACATTCTGGCGCTACTTGAGTACCTACCTCACCGGGTGGACACGTTGTTTCTGCATGTGGGCACCACGGACATCCTGAAGACGAGCTCTTGAAGATCACTCGATTCATTGAGGGAGGCATTGAAGCAAATGAGGCAGATGCACCCGAACATCAAGACACTGCATCTTAGTCTGCCACTACCTCGCGCACCCAATCGCCGACGGCGGGACTTGAACTGGCGATCAATGAATCGGTTTAATATGCAGGTCAAACGATGCAGCAGAGAGGCCCGCCGTCTCTGCCACTACGAGTTGTTGGGAGCAGGTGTCTATTACGTCGACCGTGGTTTCTCAACACTCCCGCTGCGCCGCTTCTTGGCTGCTGACAGCTTACATGCAAGCTTCGAGGGAGTCGCGCTGCTGGCACAGCACACGAGGGTGCAGCTGCGATAGACGTCGGCGGCATGGAGATCGGCGGCAATCGCTTGCACGGACAACTCCCGTGCCAAGCGCCCTCAACAACATGGAGCCGAGCGACACACAGAGCCATCCAGGGCACCAGCTGTGACGATGTCGCCACTACCACCAGCGAGGCCAGCGATGTCGCCACTACCACCAGCGACGCCAGCGAGCCAGCGAGTCCCACCAGTGAGTCGGAGATCGGCGGCAACTGCTTGCACGGCAAACTCCAGTGCCAAACCCACTCAACAACAGGGAGCCGAGGGACATAAAGAGCCATCCAGGGTCCCAGCAGTGACGACGTCGCCACTCCCACCAGCGAGGCCTTACAACACCAGGCGGACGATTGCGGCGAAGACCAAGGTGGCGGCTTCCAAATGTCACGGGGAAACAAAAGGTACGGGCAGTCTTAAACACGCATGGTCCCACTCATTTCTATCGATTAAGAAAATAATTGAAAAGCGGGTGCAATACGAAAAACACGCGGAACAACTAACCAAATATCTGTCTCACGAAATTGCACTTAAGGGCCTCCGCCTAGCCTGCAAACCCCCAATGTCTACACTAAGTAAAGCAGAAAGGGGGATGTGGGAAAAAATATTACTAGAAGAGTCCTTGCAACTGACTCGCGTCATTGCTGACCATAGTGAGCGTAAGGCTGCCGAATACAGTGTCATGGAGGCCACGCAGAAATCGGTATCTAATCTCGGAGAGCGTGAGGCAAGAGAACTGAAAAGATATGAACTAAAAAAGAGAGGCGAAATTTCAGTAGTAAAAGATAGAAAATTCAAGCGGGACTGCAGAAGCTTCACTGCTCTGCAACAGGAAAATAGCAATGAGGCCGTACAAGAACGCCAGGGACCACCCACACCACAACCTAACTTTGAGGGGAAAAGTGGAAACTCGAAACTACAGTGCAATCCTAATCAAAACATCCTTTCGAATATGACGCTGACACTCCCGTGTCACGCGATAGCCAAGAGCAGCCGAGAACTTATGAGAAAAATGTCCTCAATCTGTCAAACACAACACTCACACCCGCTCAGCTTCAACTTTTGTCGAGAGGCTTAACCTTTTGTCCATCATCCGGTAGATTCAATGAATTTGAACTGTACCAAGACCTTGATAACTTTGCGCGTAATCTTCGCCTCCGTGAATACTTTCATGATTCCAAGGACTGTACGGACGAGAATAGATTGATTGGTGGTGACAATCATGGTGTCCAGGTGAGCAGAGGGACAAACACCTCGATATGTATATATCAGCAGTTCAAAAAGATATCATCAGAGCGTATGAAAAAAATCGGCCATTTGGAAACAACATATCAAAGTCAGAACGAAGGGAACTCGATGCACTACGAAAAAACACTGGAATTACCATCAAACCGGCAGATAAAGGGGGCTGCATAGTAATTCTAAACACGTCGGACTACTTAAAGGAAGGGGAAAGACAACTATTAGACACAAAATTCTACAAAGAACTTCCAACGAACCCGACTCCCGAATTTGAAAGAAAGATAAAAGTAACCCTAAACAATCTCCGCCGGGACGAGAAAATTACCGGCAAAATGCTAAAAGCAATGTTAAAGCCCATTCTGTTCCCGGTCGATTCTATGTGCTCCCCAAAATACACAAGGCAGGCAATCCGGGACGTCCGATAGTATCCAGTAACAGCACATCAACAGAAAATATATCAGAATTCAACAATTCCTTAATAAAAAAAAACATCCCCCCAAATTTTCCCTATTACCTAAAGGATAGAAACCACTTCATCTGCGAAACTTTGTCTCGACATCCCAGGCGGCAGTTTTCAGTGACCATGGACGTCTGCTCACTGTACACCAACATACCCCACCATGACGGAATAGCGGCTATGGTTTCTGAATATGTAAATTCTGACTCATCAACTAGTGTAAGTGTCCAAGTACTGTTCACACTTCTTGAACTTGTACTAAATTATAACCATTTTGAGTTCAATGGCAAGCATTTCCTTCAGGTCAGTGGCACTGCAATAGGCACGAAAATGGCCCCAAACTTCGCGAGCACCTTTATGGCTTCACTTGAAATCCCATTCATTGAGGAACGCACCTTGAAACCATTCTACTAGAGAAGATACTTAGACGATATTTTTATGATATGGAACCACGATGAGGGAAGTCTTTCCCGCTTCATAGAGGATTTTAACAAGTGCCACCCATCATATAAATTGATGCACAAAATTTCCAAAACCAGCATTAACTTCTTGAACGTCACTGTCACGGTCAAAAATGACCGCGTGTCAACAAACCTTTACAAAAAAACTAAGGACCGTCAAATGTACCTACATTTCAACAGCAGCCACCCAAAGCATTGCAAAACGGGTATTCCATATTCTCAGGCCTACCGGTACCGATGATTATGCACCGATATGCGGTAATTTGACAGATACGCGGAACACCTAAAGCCTTCCTTATGGAAACAAAATTATCTGGAAGACATTATTGACGATGCCATACTACGTGTTCGCAACGTGAACAGGAATGATATAATTAAGAGACCAAACAGAGTATACAAAACGACTTCCCAAACGAACCTTGTACTAACTTACTCCTCACCAGCGCCACGAATCAACAACATTCTTTCCCGCCATTCCAACATAATCAGGCAAAGCAAACGACTAACTTCTATTTTGGCGAAGCCACCTCACGTGGTGTACCGCAGGAATAAAAATCTGAAGGACATTCTTGTCAGAGCAAAAACAAACACTTCCAAAATTCAATCACGGTGGCATCGCTGCGGAAAATCTCGATGGAAGGTATGCCCACAGATGGTCACAACACGTGAATTCAAAACAAACTTCTCGGATTTCAAATTCTGCATGACTGAAAGCCTTTTTTGTGACTCCAGTAACGTAATATACATGCTACATTGCAACATCTGCGGACAAGAATATATCGGCCCAACAGACACGCAATTTCGGCTGCGGTTCCATATTCACCAGTACCACGCCACTTCAATGCCGAAGCTACCTTTATCTAGACATCTGCGCCTACCAAACCACGTTTTTGAAAATATCAGCGTAACTCTTTTGCAGTCTGGTTTCTCAAACAGGCGACGGCGCGAACAGCATGAGGCATATTTTATTTTCAAATTTCGAACATTAGTAGCCGGCATCAACGAGGACCCTGGAAAACTCTCCTGCCTCCGAGAAGTGCGCCAGGAGGAAATTGGTGACAAAGATTGATAGCTGGAGACCATGCTTGTTTTTTCTGACTGACTCGCACGTGTACACTATCCTTTCTTGTTTTTCTTCTTTTTTATCTTTTATTTTTTTCACATGCACATACAAAGTGTTTATGTTCGCCTACTACTTGATGACCATTGAAGGGAAACGGACGAAGATTAAAAGTAAAGAGCCGACCGACCCATTAAGGGAAACCCTTTCTTTACGCACGCCGTCACGGACCCCTCCCGCCACCAAGGCGACAATCTTGTGTGGCCCGACACACGTCGAGAACTGAACAGCACGTGATAAGAAACGGATGTGGACGTACACGGACAGTTGGTTTCGTTCTCAGTGTTGACAGTGGTTCTTCCTGTTTCTTTCTTTCTTTCTTTTCTTTCTTCTTATTTTTTCCTTTCGTCTTTTTTCTTCCCTCTTTTTTTCTTTTTTTCTTCTTTTTTGTTTCTTTCCTTTTCTTAGTTCCCTCTCACTCTCGGAAACATCTTTCAAGGCGAGAGGGACGCGGCAGCAACGAAGTTTGGAAGTTCATGTCTGTATAACTCATCGCCTGATGAAGGGAGGACCCCTCCCGAAACTGTTGGGAAATAAATATATTTATCCTTGTTGACAACGCTCCCGTTGTGCCATATCCAATACCTTCACGAAGACTAACTGGGCCATTGAACTATTACTCCCACTATATATATATATATTTATATAAACATAAATAAATAATTAAATATATATATATATATATATATATATATATATATATATATATATATATATATATATATACGAAATCCAGCAGACAAAAATACCAACAAATGAATAGGGGAAGTTAATAAACCAATTGTAATATAAGTGTGAAAAAGAAAAGTGGCTGAAAAGATAACTTTCCATGAGCAGGAACCTAACCTGCGAGCTTCGAATAACGCGTTCGATGCTCTAACACTGAGCTACCGCGGTGGCTATCCTACAAACCACTTTATTGGGTTGATATGTGAATTTACACGCGGTTGTGTCAGTCAACGCCACCTGTAGCCATGGAGGCGAGTGTGGCACACTTTTCATGAGCCTGTTTGTCGCCACATAGCGCGTGAACTTATTACGAGCTTGCAGCTGACCAATAGGTTCTCGTACACAGCCTAACAGCACCAAGTTTGCCAGTACGAGACCTTAGTTAGTGAATAAGGGAAAGAAGTGTATTCTAAAGGGCTCGTTTTCCCGTGTCTTGACGCAATAATATTGAGATCTAACTAACAATAATGCCAAAGAATGTATAGGAGAAGTTATTAGACCAATCACAATGTAAATGTAAAGAAAGAAAAGTGGGCTAAAAGATAACTTGCGCTGAGCAGGAACCGAACCTGCGACCTTCGAATAACGCGCTCGAGGCTCTACCACTAAGCTACCATGGCGTCTATCCCCTCCAGCCACTTCATTGGTTTTATATGTGAATTTAAACGTGGGAGTGTCAGTAAGCGCCACCTGTAGCGATGAAGGCGAGTGTGGCACACTCTTTATAAGCCTGTTTGGCGTCACGTAGCACGTGAAACTATTACGAGGTGGCAGCTGAGCAATAGTCCTTCGTATAGAACCTAATTGCACCAAGTCTGCCAGTACGAGTTAATCGAAAATTCGGTTCGGTGCCTGCTTATGGCAAGTTATCTTTTCGCCCACTCTTCTTTCTTCACATTTACATTAAAATCGGTGTAATAACTTCCCCTAAACACTTATTGGCATAATTGTCTGTTAGATCTTATTATTATTGTGTCAAAACACAGAAAAACCAGCTCTTGAGTATACACTTCTTTCCCTTATATATATATATATATATATATATATATATATATATATATTTATAGATGTTAATTTGCATGCATAAAAGGGACACAGCATGCTTTCTGGGATGCCACGAAATTCACTCACACCTATACAAACCGAGGAATGGTTCACTTACCCAGTTTTCGCGCTCAATATGCGACGCTAATTTTGCTATCACGCCTGTTTCTACGATTATACTTTGGCGGTTAACATGTACTGATTCCACAATTGTTTGTTTATTAAATTCATCAATAATGTTACTTGTCCGGACGGAGATATACCAAGGGTCAAAATGTACATCCACATTTAATGGGGCTATTAATTCAAAACGCCAAAACATACACTCGGCAAACTCATTTTGATAAACACACAGTAAAGATTTATTACCCCTCTAAAGGCGCGTTTTAATTTCGTGTTATATGCCAATCCTCTTGAAAGAGAAACCAACCATGATTCTTGAAGGTATGAGTGCTGTTATAATTTTTCATATTACGTATTGCCCTTTCTTGCATAAATTCAGGCTTGTGTGTAAAATAATTTGTTTTGATTTCTAATAGTCTGCACACTGTTTATCGAGCATGTAATTATTATTGCTATTGTTCTATAACTTTTATTAGCTTGTTATAGAATTCTCCACCTTTTTTGAAATGTGTGATTTCGTTGTTAGAGCGTACCACTCTCTTTACACTCATTGATTTTGTGTTAACATTTTTTAGGGGACCCCAGAAACCCGCACAAATATGACAATATCAACGGTTTATTCCTACCTTTCCTTTGAAAGAACAAATGGTGGGCAATTTTAACGTTAAACTTTCTTTCGTTGCTTCCTTTCAAAATAGTCGCTAGCTGTATATCACTGTTCTTAAGAGTCTTTGTCATGCACACTGCACCAGCTTATTATGCTCGGCAACAAATAATGGGAAAATTATTCATCGCGTAGTGAACACTTATGCATGATCACGTAAAAATTAATGGAATAAACTATTTTCGATTTGGCGCATCATTTGCCATTGGTTCTTCATATTTTAAAATGCCCCATCGTGGTGGTCTTCTGGCTAAGGTACTCGGCTGCTGACGCGCCGGTCTCAGAATCGGATTCCGGCTGCAGCGGCTGCATTTTCTATGGAGGTGCTGGAGGTGGCGGAGGTGCTGGAGGTGCCTTGCCCACCCAGCTCACCGTTTTCGACTGCCCCGGCCGCCGTCAGGACTCTCGTGGGACTGTATTTGAGGTGATGTCGTTGTCCTTGTCTTGGACTTGGCCCGTGACCTGGATCTGTGTTAACGAGTGGACCTTGATCTGGGTGTGGATCTGTTTTCATGTTAAGTCCCTTTTCTTTTCCTTAGACAAGTCGCGGGAAGGAGCTGGAACGATCTCTGCATTGTCGTCCTGTGTCCTGGGTGACGTTGCAATTCTATTACGTTGGATTTCTTTCCCTTAATGTCTGTGTTGCTCTAGTGTTCAACAAAATGTTAGTTTCGCTTTGTTCATCATGTTGTCATTGTTCTTTTTGCCACCATCTTTTTTTCAAAAAGTACGGGTTTTAAACCGTTCTTTACATTTTTTGTCCCCTGTAAGATGACCTTTCCCACAAAGGCTGCACCTAGGGTCGCACTGGTGGTTTTCAGTTGAATTGAGCACCTCACAACTACGACATTTCTTGCTGTCAGGCTGTGGGCAGACATTTGCCCGATGCCCAATTCGTCCACAAGTAGTGGATGTTTCATATTGCTTCTTGTATAGGAAGCTCCTATTTTCGGCACCACTGTAGTATACGAAATTCGACACAAAAAATCCTTCAAAAACAATGACCACTGAGTCCGTAAATTCCATACGTCGTGCATGTAGAGTCTTCAGGTTCTTCTGATTGACCAAGCTTTTTTCTATGTCTTCTTGATTAACATATTTCGGTATTCCATGGATAACCACTTTCGATGTGTTTTCTGGTACTGTTACGTAGGCGGCTGTAGAGTAGCTCTTCTGATGGATCTTAATTTCCTTGATGCTGCTGTATTCCTTCGCATTGATCAGACTAAGTGTGCTTATGATCATGGTGTTTTGTCGCATGTTGATTCTGAGAGTATCTTCCCCAGCAATGTCAGGCTGTACTTTTGCCGCTCGTATGGGCAACGTCTTCTATGAGTGCTAGACTCTGTCACGCTAATTCCAGACCACCTCCTGGGCGTATTACTACCTTGTAATCATCTTCTGCTAGCGGCGGTTCTTTTGGCACTGGCCGGCGATGCAAAAAGTTCTTCAGTCTCCGAGACGCCTCCTTCGACGCACCTCCGGCGTTCGTGGCTGGTACCACGTTTCCCTTGTCTTTTTCCTTCTTGCGTCGTTCACGAGCCACAACCCATCCTTGAGTGTCATTGTACTCCTCTGGAGACAGCGTCATTTCCTCAATTTCCACAACATTAATTCCATTGTGCAGGCTTCAAACAAGCCCGGGGCTTGGCTTGTCGCCTAGTTGCCAGCGCGTCGATGGCCCTGCGTTGTGCTAGATGGCGTAGCTAGAGCGACGCCGTTGTGGGAACTCGAAAGAAGTGTCGCGGCTTAAAAAAGTAGGCCCACCTGATATATCCTGGCATCGGACAAATCTGGTGATCGTCTGGCGACAACTGTGATGGTCTCGAATCCCGTGGTTGTCCTTATTCAGCCGCGAAAATGAAAACTGGCAGAGCCCATTCGAGAGGCGTCCGAAAGGCTTGGTCCCCTAGCGGTCTCCTCCGGCTCAGTGATGGAATAATTTTTTTCTGCTTGCTACAGAAGGCGACTAGCGTAGGCTATCAGAGGGTTGGTGCCATTGTGTATCTGAGCGAGAATGGCACCAACGCCATGGCCGCTTGCATCGGTGCGAAGCTCTGTTCGAGCCGCTGGATCAAATTGAGCCAACACAGGTGGGGATGTGAGGGCGGTAATCAACGACGCGAAGGAATGTTCTTGGTTCCTTCCCCAAGAAAAGGCCACATTCTTTTTGAGGAGATCCGTGAGGGTCCTAGCAAGATCCGCGAGGTTAAAGACAAAGTGGCGGTAGTATGAGCAGAGATTCTTTTTGAAGAAAATTATTTTCAGGAAGCAGAAAATACTTTGAGCGGTCTACAAAAAGTTTGCTCGCGTCATCCGTACCTGCATGAATAAGTCACAGCAAATAAAAGCATGAACAAGTGATGTAAAATAATATAGGGCCTCTGTTCAGCGCTTGTCTGCTCTGCGATACTACAGTACAAGATGCGAAAGCGTCGCAAAGGCGACCCGAAACGCAAAGATCCTACAAGGAAAACCATCACAGCGAAAATGCTGCGAAAATTTTACTCTGCTGTAACATAGCCCCGTAACATTTTCATTCTCCCGTAAGAACATAATTGAGGGATTACTTGTATGATGAAAACTTCGCCTAACGTGTTGGTTTTCCCACCGTGCAGCCAGGACCAGTGTCGAAAGTGGAGGGAGGGGGCTCAGCCCCCCCCCAATTTTTCTCAGGCGGGCTCGCACTGCCCTTGGCCCCCCGGGCTGATACGCCTATGCGTGTTACTTGGACGACGTGGACATCTTTTCGGACACCTTGGCATCCCATCTTGAGCGCCTTTTGATCATTATATTCATATTCCGATGGGCTGGCCTCAAGCTCGATTTTTCGAAGTGCCACTTCGGTGTTCATCAAATTACTGTTACCGGCCTACACTCAGAATCGAGAAAAGTGCACTCTGTAACGAACTTCCCCTTTTCACGCTCTCTTCATGAAGTTCGAAGCGTCGTGGGCCAGCGCTGCTAAAATCGGTGATCCGTGAAAAATTTTGTGGCACTCGCACAGTCACTCACCTACAATCTCAAACAATACATCTTAATTTGTTGGGGCTCATTACAAGCTGACGCCTTTTTTCAGCTTATCGTCCTATTCAAAACACCAAAATATTGCGCATTTTGACCCCGATACTCCTAGAGAAGTTCGCACAGACGCGAGTTGTCTTGCTATTGGTGTAGCTTTGGCACGAACTCAGCGGGGTGACGATCGTGTATTTGCGTAGGCAAGTTCTCTCCTTTCAAAGTCAGAACGCAATGAGTATACCAGAGCGGAAATGTCTCGCTCTTGTCTGGGCTCTTTTGATTCCGACGTGTATGGCCATCCTTTCTGTGTCTTCACAGATCATCATGCGCTGTGTTGGCTTTCTACACTGAAGGACCCCAATGAACCACTTGGCTGTTGAGCATTGCACATCCAGAAGTACTCCTCCTGAGCTTCGTACAAGTCTGAACGTCTTCACCTGGATGCTCATTGCTTGCACCACTACACTGTTGACCAACCAGACGGATCAGATTAGCTTAGCTTCGGCGTCATGTCCGTGTCTCAGTTTTTTCAGATTGGTGGTAAACAACGTTGTCGTGCTTCTCAGCGACCACTCATGGACCGTCTCAATTATGCTCCAAATGACCCGTCACTTATAATGTTCACCCTGTTGAATGGCACGCTATACTGTCATAGCCTCCAGTCAGATGACCCTTTGTTAAGTAATGTATGCTGTCGGGCTAGTTGGTGTGTACCTGTGTAAAGCATCGTTGGCGCAAACTCGAAAAAAGGTGCGCGCCTTTCCGAGTCTCTTTTCCCGTCTTCTTTCAAGTTTGCGCCAACGATGTTTTACAGAGACACGCACCAACTAGCCCGACAGCATACATTACTGAGCTAGTGGCCGGCTAGTGGCGCCAGACGCACCCACTAGCCCGACAGCATATGTTACTGAGCTATCTTTCCTGTACAGTGCACCCTTCTTCCTTCTGTATCTCTCATCCGGATGCTTCTCTTCTTGTGACCCTTATAGCTTCAACATCATGCAGAACAAGGGCGATAACGTACTGCCTGAACAATCAATTTATTCCCGTGGAAGTCGCGAACCTGTTTACATGATGCCTTCGGGGGGATATGTGAAGCGCGTGTCCAAGAATTAGCGCTCCGAAACTTTGAGGCAATCTGGGCTAATGTCTGACTGAAGGAAAGTATGCTGCTTTAGCAAAAGACAGTCTAGTGCTGCGCACGTGGAACTTCCACGCCTAAGAATTCTGGCTGCTCAAACAACAGAATACCAGTGGCAATGGTGTCTTCAAGTGCTTCCCAGGTGTAGAAGATGAACATCCGAATGGTAGGAATACAAGTGATGGGCGACGTACACGTGCGAGATGAGGTGGCGCGCGTACTTAACAATTGGCCGAAATTTAGCCTGCGGCCCTCCATTCCTGTGCATGAGCTACTTTTCTTGAACAGACATATGACCAGCAGGGCTAAGGCTGAAGACCAGGAGAGATGCGTTATGAATAGAGCTGATAGCTTGATAAAGACTGTTTTCAAAGGAAGTCGTAAAGGGCGTGACCCCATGGATGGATTGGTTTGCTTCCTCACCATGGAGGAACTTTGCATGTATGGACGAACTTCGTTTGACGTGAATGTGTGTGCGCGTAACCATTGGTGGAATTCGAAAATGTTTGTATGGGCATCCGACGAAGAGAAGGACGACGAAAAGAAGCCAAGCCAGAGACAGGTGGTGATAGGTGGCCACAGGTATGACGTGCGGCATTGACAGAAGAGGAAAAAGAAAAAGAGAGGCGCGCGGGGAACGCACAGAGAGCCGATCAAAAGCTAGCCGAAGGACACGCTGGACCAGGACGCTGTTCATGGAGGTTTTCGTGGCTTGCTAACAAATGGCCTGCTGTTCACCTGGTGGTCCTAACGGTAGCTCCAGCTGGGACACGCCGGACTAGGGCGCTGCCTGTGGAGCTCATCCTGTTTGTTCTCCGGGATCGAGGTGTGGCAGCAGTGTTACCTGTCCGGGGTTACTGACACCGGTTCTACCTCTTCATACGTCAGCGTGCGCGTCGGGGACGACGGCTTCTGGATCGCCGCCGCCACCTGAGACGGCTGAAAGAAGTCCACCAACGTGAGGCCTGACGAATTCCTTGTCTCCTGCTTCGACTACACGCGCTACCTGCGTGCCTGAGCGCACTACGGAGAAGGGGCATCACCCTGCGTGGACTGTCGCCTCCTCGGGACGCTGGTTTAACCAACTGCGAGTTACGTTTAAGGTGTAGCCACGTAGAATGGACAGTAGCTGCTCGAACTTTAGGCAGTTTAAGTCCTTGTCTTCGTGATAATCGATCAAGTTCCTTGTTCTTGTAAATGATTTTCACTGTATACTCCAGCGTCATCCCACATCGTTCATTTCGTTGACCACGCACGGGCAAACGTGACAAATCACCCCTGTCGTTACAGTATTGTCTAGCATGCACGACATAGGACGAAGCTCTGTCGTGCATCTTTGAGCCTCACGTAACTTGTGTGTGGTATACGACAGTGCAAAAAGAAGAGAATGCTAGTTGAAATAGGAAAGGAGATGGTACTCCGTGGAGAGGCGTTCCTAGCATGGGTTAGTGCAGAGCAGAAAAGCTGAGAAACCAGCGACCTAATGAGCAAGAAGAAACTAATGTAGTGGCACAGAAGAAACACGCGAGAGACTTGGGGTGTATGGAGGCAGAGCGGGTGCTCTTGGAAGCACACAGGCAGGTGTTAAAGGCAGAACAGGTGTTTGCAAAAACCACAAGTAGCGAGACCGGTTGTGGTCAGAGTTCCCGCAGCACTAACAAGATTATTCCTCCTGTCACGTAGTTTATTTACGTACAGACCTACTGGAAGGCCAAGGAACGCCAGAAGAGCGAAGAACGTTAACAGGCCGAAAATACAAAGCAAGCGCAAGCTCGGGTCGCGCGTGTGCACCAACGCTGTGGCTTGCCGTTTTTTCCTTTTTCGTCATCGTTCGCATAGTTTCCTACATTGGCCCCCGGTGAATAGCGTAGGCAACCTGGCGACTTAAGGCGTAGTCACTATGGCGGGGTCGTAATATGGCTTCAGGCGACTCAAATGCACAATTTCTCGGCCACGACGGCGTAGGTCATGAGACTGTGTCCAAGGCTCAATCTCATAATTGACTGGTGACGTACGGGCGAGAATGCGGTAAGGCCCGTGGTACCGGGCCAGTAATTTCGAGGAAAGGCCAGGAGTACTCGGTGGAATCCAGAGCCAAACAAGAGCACCAGTCGTGAAAGTAAGATGTCGGTCGGTGTCATGCCGTAGCTTCTGGTGGCCTTGGTCCTCGGTTGTCAGTGAACGGGCCAATCGTCTGCAATCTTCTGCGTACCTGGCAACATCAGAAATTGCAGTGTACTCAAAAGAGTCGGGCGCATATGGGAGGATAGAGTCCAGCGTGCACGATGGTTTGCGTCCGTACAACAGAAAGAAAGGGGAAAACCCTGTTGTCGCGTGCGTAGCGGTGTTATACGCATACGTGACGAATGGAAGGACAGTGTCCCAATTGGTCTGGTCTGAAGCTGTGTACGTCGTGAACATATCACCGAGAGTGCAATTAAATTGTTCTGTGACACCATTCGTCTGCGGGTGATATGCTGTCGTCACGCGATGAACCATGTAGCACTGAGCGAGCAAGGCTTGAATGGCGTCAGAGAAGAAAACACGCCTCCGGTCGCTCAAAAGTTCGCGGGGAGCACCATGGCGAAGAACGAAGTTGCGCAAGATGAACAACGCAACTTCCCTCGCGGTTGCTGCGGGTAGTGCTGCCGTCTCCGCGTAACGCGTGAGGTGGTCCACGCCGACAATTATCCACCTATTTCCAGAAGACGACGTGATAAGTGGTCCGTATATATCGATACCGACGCGGTCAAATGGACGCGCTGGACAAAGCAGAGGCTGAAAGGCACCGGCAGGGCGTTGAGGTGGGGCTTTACATCGCTAGCATGCAGTACAAGCACGTACGTACTTGCGAACAAATGTGTACATGCCGCGCCAGTAGTAACGCTGACGTAGATGGTTGTACGTTTTGAGAGCGCCGGCGTGAGCGCTTTGCGGGTCGTTGTGGAAAGCTGTACAGATTTACGAACGCATGTGCTTGGGTATCACTAACAGCCACCTCCGACTTTCAGACGTGTAATTCCGCCAATAGAGGAGCTGACGGATCAGTCAGAAATGCGAGGAGTTGGGAAATCCACACATCTTTGCGTTGTTCCGATGCCATGTCTGTGAAGTCGATTGGTGTTATGACAGCTGAAGAAGGTGACGCAGGTGGTTGGGTCAGCCGGTAGCGGCGAGCGGGATAGCGCATCAGCGTCGGAGTGCTTGCGACTGGATCGATATACAACACGAATATCGTATTCGTGTCGGCGAAGCGCCCAACGGCCAAGGCGCCCCGACGGGTCTTTGAGCGATTATAGCCAGCATAGAGCGTGGTGGTCCGTAACGACTTTGAAAGGGCGGCCATAAAGGTATGGGCGGTACTTCGTTAAAGCCCAGACGATTGCGAGGCACTCTTTCTCCGTGACGGAATAATTACACTCGGATTTCTTGAGGGTTCGACTCGCGTAGGCGACCACGTATTCTTGGTATCCTGGTTTTCGTTGAGCCAATACAGTACCAAGACGGACACCACTGCCGTTGGTGTGGACCTCCGTAGGCGCATCGGGGTCAAAATGACGTAGTATTGGAGGTGATCATAATAACCGCCGAAGCGCGGTGAAGGATTCGTCGCACTCTTTTGACCAAGCAGAAATGCCTTTCGAAGTTGTCAACAGGTTGGTAAGAGGCGCGATGATGGAAGAGAAGTTCCGCACAAATCGACGAAAGTGTGAGCACAGGCTGAGAAAACTTCGAAGCGTCTTGATGGAATTGGGCTTCGGATAGTCGGCCACGGCGCGGAGTTTCGCCGGATCCGGGAGAACACCCTCTTTGCAGACGACGTTACCCAGTATAGTGAGCTGACTTGCGGCAAAATGGCACTTCTTGATGTTAGGTTAAGGCCAGCAGAGGTGAGACACGTGAGAATAAAACAAAGACGAACAAGGTGAGACGAAAAGTCGCGAGAAAAAATGGCGATGTCGTCTAGGTAGCAGAGGCACGTGTTCCACTTGTAGCCGCGAAGGATGGTGTCCATCATCCGTTCGAAGGTAGCTGGGGCGTTGCAGAGTCCAAACGGCATGACGTTAAACTCATACAGCCCATCAGGTGTTACAAATGCAGTCTTCGATCGGTCAGGATCAGCCATTAGAACTTGCCAATATCCTGACCGTAAATCTGCGGAGGAGAAATATTCTGCTCCTTGCAGGAAATTGAGAGCATCGTCGACGCGTGGCAATGGGTACGCATCCTTCCGAGTTATCTTATTGAGCCGGCGGTAGTCGACACGGAATCGGATAGAACCATCCTTTTTGCGCGCAAGTACAACAGGGGACGACCAAGGGCTCTCCGATGGCCGGAGGACACCACGCTTGAGCATATCGTCGACTTGTTCGTTGATAATACGGCGCTCTTTTGCTGAAACTCGATATGGTCGTTGGCGTAAGGGAGCATGAGTACCGGTGTCAATGTGGTGCGTGATGTTCGCTGTGCGACCCGAAGATGGTTGAGCGCAATCGAACGCAGAACGGAACTCTCGAAGAAGGAACAAGAGTTCGCGTTTTAGTGTCGGCAATAGCTCAGCGGCAACAGAGGGCTGGAATGAGTCTGGCGCGGGCAGTGTGGCCACAGGTGGCGTCATAGCATTGAGCTGGAGGTGAGGTGGGTGTTCGGCAAACTCCACAGGGCGCAAGAGGTCAACGTCTTGTATGTTACCAAAACATTCACCGCGAAGTAAGATAACTGGCGATGGTAGCGAGTTCGCAACGAGCAAGGCGGTAGCACTGGATTCCACGGTGAGTATGGCAAAGGGCAGGTGTAGGCTACAGCGGCGGGTAAATACGTCAGACGGAGTAAACAAAACAGTTCCGGCAGGAGCGGCCGTACAGGTCAGGGCTACAAGGGTGGATGTTCTCGGTGCTATTTCTGTGTCTGCAACAACGACAAGTTTGTAAGCTTCAGAAAAAGAATCTGCCAAACAGGAGCTTGGCAGCGGTATAAGGGCAACTTCTGCACGTGAGCAATCTATGATGGCCCGATGACGCGAAAGAAAGTCCCATCCAAGAATGACTTCGTGGGAGCATGATGCCAGCGCAAAAAATTCAATGGCATAAAGTTCACCTTGGATAATGGCACGTGCAGTGCACACAGCTGTAGAGTCTATGCACTGCGAGCTGGCCGTGTGGAGCATCAGGCCCGAAAGAGGCGTCGTCACCTTTTTCAACTTGCGGCATAAGGTCTAACAGATTATGGAAACGGCGGCTCCTGCGTCGAAAAGCGCTTGTGCGGTGGTCCCCTCAACATTGACGCCGATAACGTTTTGCGGCGACAAAGATGGAGGCCTTCAGCAGTTCGAACGGTATGCAGCTGTTGCCTCCGGAGCTGCAGCGATCAGTTTCCCTCTTCGGTAGCAGGTCGGTGACGCATAGGTGACAGAGAGCGTCGTCGGGGCGATGGTGATCGATGGTTTGCGAAGGGTCGATGATCATCAGTGGTGTACCTTGATGGCGTCCTAGACGACGACGCAATTGGCCTGCCCATGGTGTCAACTGGTGGGGGATCTCGGCGACAGTGGCGGGCGACGTGTCCAGCGATACCACAGGCGAAACAGATGGGCCTATTATCCGGCGTCCTCCAAGCGTCCGAGCGACGGTAAAATGGAGCTGAAGATCTCGCGTAGGGATACGGCGCCGCAATTGGGGTTGTAGGAACGACATAGGGTGGCGTGGCAGGTTGAGCATACGGCATACGCTGTTGCGTAGGCCGAGCAGCGACGGCGGCGTACGTGAGAGGCGTAGTGACAGGTGGTTGCTGATGCATCAGTGGAAGGGCCTCGGTGACTTGGGTTCGAACGGCGTGTTGGAGGTCCGGTGCCAAAGCTTGCGCGGGCTCGTGTGTCAGTGGCAGCAGTGACAGCTGGCGCGCTACCCCTTCACGTACGAAGTCCTTGATTGTCGAAAGCAGCGGCTGCTGATCGGTAGGATGGGCAGCTAGGTGCAAGCTTGCGAGCGTGTCTGGCGTCGTGAGGGCTTGACGAGCAATTGCGCGCTGCCTACGCAACTCATCGAAGCTCTGACAGAGAGAAACGAGCACAGCAATTGTGGGGGGATTTCTCGCGAGCAACATCTGAAAGGCGCCATCTTCAGTGCCTTTCAAAATGTGCCTGATTTTTTTCTTCCTCAGGCATGGTAGAGTTGACACGGTTGCATAGATGCAACGAATCTTCAATGTAGCCCGTATAGGTCTCGCGTGGTTGCTGCGCACGGTGACGTACACTGTGCTAGGCTTGAAGCTTGGGTGCCGCAGGTCGTCCGAAGACGTCCGTAATGGAAGTCTTGAATGCAGACCACGTAGAAATGTCAGCTGATAGGTTATTAAACCACAGTTGCGCGGTGTCCGCAAGGCAGAACGTGACGTAGTCCAGCTTACTTGGGTCGTCCCATTTGTTGCTTGCGCCGACTTTGTCGTTCCTCACCAACCAACTTCGACATCCAACTCAGTGGAGCCCGTGAAGATAGGAGGGTCTTGTTGAGGATACATGGCGCCGCAAGTGATGTGGACGGTCGAAGGTCCCACCTGGAGAGGCGTCTGGGTGGCCATGTTCGTGTCACGTAGAGGGGGAAGCTTACGGGAGCGAAGGTCCAGGTTTGTACGGGAGTCCACACACCTCCACCCGATGTCACGTAGTTTATTTACGTACAGACCTGCCGGAAGGCCAAGGAAAGCCAGAAGAGCGAGTAACGTTAACAGGCCAAAAATACAAAACAAGCGCAAGCTCGGGTCGCGCGTGTGCACCAACGCTGGGCTTGCCGTTTCTTGCTTCTTCGTCATCGTTCGCACAGTTTCCTACACTCTGATTAACGAGAGTAAAGGTGATCTAGACGCTTACATTCAAAGGTTTGAGAGAGTAGCGTTTAGCCAAGGCTGGTCCAAGACAAGTGGGCCTTGTCATTGAGTCTCTGCTTGATGGGCAAAGCACTGATGGCTGTAGGTCGGATGTCCATGGAAGACACTACCGACTACGCTACGCTGAAGCACACCCTACTGCAGTGGTTCTACTACACGGAAGGAGACTACCATGTAAAATTTCGGGATGCCAAACGTAAAAACGCTGAAACAGCACGACAGTTTGTTGGTCATGTTCTTGGCTACTTCTACCATTGGCATGAGCTGGCTAAGACATCGAAAACGTATGAAGCACTGTGAGACAAGACAGTGTTGGAGCAGTTTTTAAATTGCCGTGAAGAAAAGCGTGTGATCTTTCTGAAGGAAAGATCATGTTACAACCTCGATGCACTGGTAATGGCAGCTGACAACACTTGAAGGCCCAAGGGATTAGTAATCTAGCGAAGGGCAAGGAAGCAAAAGAAGAGAAGGCCGTCTGGCCGTTATAAAGCAGCTGTGACGACAGAAAGCAAAAACCTCTCTGCTTTCTGTGCAGCAAGTCAGGACATGAAGCGCATCAGGGATAGTATACTGCTGCGACAGGAAGCTAAAACTCACACAGCTCTCGCAGGTGACCAGGTGTTGCTGCTCTGTTCATCCGACAAGAATGAGCTCATGCGCACTTGGGAAGGTCTCTTCGCGATCATAGAGAAGCGCAATGACAATAATTATTTGGTAGACCTGGGTTCGCGAGTTGGCTTATTTTCATGCCTCACGCCAGCTTCATCAATAGACATGAGCGGACGCAAACGAAATAGAATCACTGATAGAGTGTGTTAGAAAGAACGTGTATCCCCTTTGTTCTAATTAGTCGTGACCTATGATGAACACATTGTGAATACTAATATGTGTCGTTAGTATATAGCACTGGAGACAAGTTGTTTTATCGAAACAACTTTCTTGAGTGGAGGATAATTGTAATGCATGGACAAACTTTCTGTGGCATAAATGTATGTGTGTGTAAAAATTGTTGAAATTTGGAACTGTTCGTACGGGCATCAGAGGAAAAGAAAGACGATGACAAGAAGCCGAGCCAGCGACAGGTGGTGATAGGTGGCGACAGTTGGCACTTCTGTCGGGTAAACAAGAGGAAAAAAAGAAAAAAAGAAGAGAGGCGCGTGGGGAACGTGCAGAAAGCCGATCAAGAACTAGTCGAAGGACACGCCGGACCAGTGCGCTGTCCTTGGAGATTATTGTTGCATGCTATAAGCGGGCCTGCTGCTCGCCTGGTGATCCTGACAGTGGCTTCAGCAAGAACACACCGGACCAGGGTGCTGTCCGTGGAGCACCTCCTGTCTGTTCACCAGAGATCGAGGTCCGAGCGCAGTCGTACCTGTCCAGGGCTACCGACACCGGGTGCGCCTCCTTATACTTCGGCGTGCGCGACAAGGATGACGCGTTCCGGATCGCCATCGCCACCTGAGATGGCTCAAATTCATCTACTAACGTTAGGCCTGATGGAGGTCTTGTCTCCTGCTGCGACTGCACGCGCCATCTGCGTGCCTGAGCTTGCTACGGACAAGAAGTATTGCCGTGCGTGTACTGTCGCCTTCTCGGGACGTTGGTTCAACCAACTGTGAGCTATCCTGTTGCCATGTAGATTGGACAGTAGCCCCTTCGACTTTAGGCAGTTTAAGTCTGCACTTGTGTGCTTGTCTTTGAATAGTCTATTGAGTCCCTGATTCTTGTAAATGTTGTTCAGGATCTACTCCAGCGTCATCTCGTATCGTTCATTTCGTTGACCTCGCACGGGCGAACATGAAGAACAACCCTTGTCGTCACACTCAGGAAGAATGATTTGCGCGTGCTAATGTCGGACAAAGAAGGTGAATTTGTGCTCGTGAAGAAAGAAATCTTCGAAGCCACGGCCACTGACTCGATACAGAAGAACTTCAAGGAAGTACGGGTATCTGCCCCAAAGGTAAAGTCTAAGGCTGTTGCCTTGTTGAATGAGCACGGATTGACTATGCTGCCAAAGGGCAATAATGAGTTCAAGAGAGATAAGCTGTCGGTATTTTTTAGCGCTAAAACTCACAACCCTGAGATGCCCTTTATGATTACTGTCAGCAAAAATAGTACGTGGCAGGTAGTGGTGAGTTGTTACCTTTTGAAACAATTCAACACTCTTTAGTTAGAAGGCACATTCGCTGTCAAGAATTCCTGTCACATAACTGAGTGTCTTCACAACGATAGCTCTGTAGGACATTTTTTTCTGTCAATGTCGAGGATCCTTTTTATTCTGTACCACACAGGGAGTTATTCGGGTGCGTGCAGGCGTGCATAGAAGACAATGGGTCTGTGTCTTTCATTAACCTTTCCGGAGTTTTAGTAGACAGTTTTTGTCCCTCTTGAAAGTTTAACTTGGAGCAACGTTCATTTCGTTCGAAGATGAGCTGTTTGTGCGAAAAAAGGTATTTGTAATGGTTGTGTAGCCCCTGTGTTGTGTAATATCATAGTGGCGCAGATTGACTGACACCTGGACACTGTTTTGTCCAAAGACAAAGTGGTACGCGTTTTTAGATATGTGGGTGATTGACTGGCTGCTTTGAAAAAGAAGTCAGAGGAACCTACTCTGAATGTGTCACTTTCGTTTTAGATAAGTTTAGAGCGTTTGGACAAGAGTGAAGTTTACCCACGAGCTTGCCGTCAACGACAAATTGCAGTTTTTAAATAATCATCCTATTGTTGACAAAAACCATTTGTGCTGAATCACCCTTGTGCTCAGAGGGCTTTTTGCCGTATCATTCCGCTCAATCTAAAGCACACAGTAAAATTTTTACACCAAGAAGGGTGTAAATGAGCTTGTCCCTTGGACGACGCCCTAAGGGTGTTAATTCAGCACCTTCCGAAAAGGGTACTTTTTCATTCACCCTTAGAATAGGGTGTACATGTAAAAAACTGTAGGGTGTTACAAAAACACCCTTAACGAAGGGTGCCTTCGATGTCCTTCACTTTTTTAGCACCCTCTGAGGAGGGTGCGAGAAGGGTGCACAAGGGTGTTGAGTGCCCATGACAGGGGTGCCAGTATTCTTTTAGACTGCACTAATAGGTATCAGCATGCACTGATTACACACTACTTTAAGAAAGTGGTCCTGATTATCAATGCTGCGCCACCTGTCGAGCTCCATTCATTGCGTGAGGGCCAAAATATAAACACGTACAATCGTGTATGAACTTGTGCTGGATCTATTTACTTCACAGTATATGCATAATGCGCGTTACAGAAAACGAAGCCTTGCTGCCCTTGCATATTGCATTTATTTATTAGGCAAATAAAACTTATAAACTTTTCTTCTGCCACACAACTTTTTCACCCGATGTGTAACATGTTCACGTATACGTACACTACACATGCAACACCTCAAATGTTTATTATATTTTTTCAGTTTCACTTTATTGACAATTCTTTGTAACATAAAATTACAATGGTTTCAGTTTAGTATACTGCTTCAAGTACATAGAGACTACAAATGAAATACACGCTAATATATCCCTATAATTCTTTCAAGTATCTACAATCCCAGTGGTTTCCAGTTTAATACTCCGTCATGTACACAATCGGTTAATAGAAATGAAGTACAGGCAAATATATACTTATAATTCTTTTAAATATATACAATCACCATGATTTCACTATATACGCCTTCATGTACACAATCGTTTCAAAGAAGTGATGCACACAAAAATATATACTAATGGTGTTTTCCAATTTATACAATCACAGTGGTAAGCTTTGTATTCCTGGATGTATAACAATTGGTTATGAGAAATGTTGTACATGCAAACATATACGGGGTTTCGCACATATAACTTTAGCGAATACCTAAAAAACCAATACAATGATCAGAAACAAAATAAGCTAAAAACGAACACAAAACTGAGTCAGGACACACAAAAAACAAAAGAGGTATTGCATAATTATGGCTAATGACACAGCTGGGTCACTTTATGCCAAATGTCTCAGCCATTTTGCCAACCATCTCAAATGTATTTGAAAAACTCATGCTGCATTGAAAATAGTAAACTTCTGGAATATTTGGGAGAGGAAAAATATTTAGTCACGTGGCTGCCTTCTGAACTTCTTGGAATGCCGTCTAGGTGTTGTAGCTTCCTGGAATGTGTCTAGGTGATGGAACTTCCTGGAATGCCGTCTAGGTGTTGAAGTTCCAGGAAGTATGTTCGGATATGGGGAATAGGCGCATGTTTTGTAACTTCTAGGAAAGACACGTCGCAGTCTATAGTCTGCCACCGCCACGGTGGCGGGTATGCTACAGGAGCCATTAAACTGTGTTCAAGTGACACTCCAGTTTCTTCAGCTAGACCCTTCAGGCGTACTGAGAAGGGTTGCCTCATCGAACGCCTGTTTTGGAACAGAATGGAGCTCGACAGATCATTAATAGTTGAGTATGATGGGTGCTTCTTGTCTGCTTTCACCTTCAAAAAATATACAAAGGACATGTAAGTTCTCTGCATATGAAGCGATCACTCAATTGACTCAACATAAAGGCTTTCTACGGGGCTGGTGTGAAAAGCACCCGTAGAAAGGCGGATGCCCAAATGGTGCACGGGGTCCAGCATCTTCAAAGCACTTTGAGTCGCAGACTGATAAACAACGGCCCCGTAATCTAAGCGGGTGCGAATGAGGCTTCTATACAGGTTGATGAGACATTGCCTGTCACTACCCCACGTAGTACATGACAACACGTTTAAAACATTCATAGCTTTTAAACATTTTGTTTTTAGATACTTGATGTGCGGTACGAAGGTCAACTTGTTGTCCAAGACTAATCCTAAGAATTTATGCTCCGCATTGACAGACAGACGTTGACCGTTCAGTTCAATGTCAGGTTCCGTATGCATTCCGCTCTTTCGAGAGAACAAGACAAAGGTGCTTTTTTGTGGGTTAAGTCAAAATCCGTTTTCATCTGCCCATTTGGAGACCTTGTTTAAACCCAGCTGAACCTGCCGCTCACACATTGCCAAGTTGCTTGACTTGAAGCCAAGCTGAACGTTGTCGACATATGTACGATAAAACATATTGCGGGGGATGGACAAGTGCAAGGAATTCATTTTGATAATAAGAAGTGTGCAACTAAATACACCACCTTGTGGCACGCCTGTTTCCTAGACAAATGTTTGGGAGAGAACACTGCCCACCCGGACACGGAATGTTCGGTTTGACAGGTAACTTTCAATTATGTGAAACATTCTTCCGCGCACACCAAGGTGAGACAGGTCTCTTAGAATTCCAAAACGCCATGTTTTATCATAAGCCTTTTCGATATCGCGGAACACAGAGAGAAAATATTGTTCATGAACGAAGGTGTCTCTGATCTGTGCCTCGATACGAACAAGGTGGTCTGTGGTGGATCTACTTTCTCGAAACCCGCACTGACATGGGTCGAGCAAATTGTTTGTTTCAAGGATATGTACGAGTCGGCAGTTTATCATTTTTTCGAAGACTTTTGCACAAGCAGCTTGTAAGTGCAATAGGCCTATCACTTGAAGCTAATAAAGGGTCCTTGCCCTCTTTCAAAATGGGAATAATAGCCTCTTTCCAGGAGGTAGGGATAGTGCCTGAAAACCAGATAGCATTGAACAAAGTAAGGTTTTTTGTGTTTAGGCTGGTAGGTTTTTTAACATTTCATACACCACACGGTCAGAACCTTGGGCAGAAGTCAGCAGGAGTTTAGAGGTGTTCGGAGCTCAGCTAGACTGAAAGCTTGGTTATATGCCTCGTATCTAGTGGATTTGTGTTCGAGTTTCTGCTTTTCGATTCTTGTTCTATATTTTTGGAAAGTGTCAGTATAGTGGGACGAGCTGGATACCCGTTCAAAGTGTGCACTGAAGAAGTTTGCCTGATCTTCCAAGGTATTACCCTGAGTGTTTACGAGTGGAAGTGTGTGTACTTGTTTTCCTGCTATCCTACCGACCATGTTCCAGAACTTAGCCTCCTGTGTGTATAAATTGATCCCTGACAAAAACTTCTGCCAGCTTTCTCTTCTGGCCTGCCGACGCGTTCTCCTATCTTGAGACTTTATTTTCTCGAAGGTGTCAAGATTTTCGGCTGTCGGTGAGTTCCGATGCAGCCTCCAAGCTCTGTTTTTCTGTTTGCGCGCGTTTCAGCGTTCAGAGTTCCACCATGGCACACGCTGTTTTCCAGGGTGTCCACTTGTTTTTGGGATGCATTTTGTTGCAGAATCAATCAAAAACGCTGTTAAGTAGTTGACAGCAACATCAATGTTCAAAGTACATATGTCATTCCAACCTACGACGAGCGATGGTATAAAACTGTTCCCAGTCGGCTCTGTTTATGAGCCACTTGGGAACACGTGATGGACACTCAATTACTGTAGTTCTGCTCAAAACTACGGGAAAATGGTCACTTACGTACAGATTACTGACGACTTTCCACTGGAGTAGAGGCACAAGAGATGGGGATACTATGCTTAGGTCTATGAAGGAGTAGGTGTTATTGGCGAGATTATAATAGGTTGGTTCTTTTCAATTTAGGAGACACGCGCTCGACGAGAGAAGGAACTGTTCAATCAGTCGACCTCGCGCGTCATACCGAGAGTCACCCCATAGCCTGCTATGCGCATTAAAGTCTCCAAGGAGAACATAAGGTTCTGGAAGTTCATCAATTAAAGAGTGTAAATCACGTTTTTGCAGCTGATAGCTAGGAGGAATGTAAATAGTGCAGATTGTGATCAGATTGTTATCAAAAAGAACCGCTCGAACAGCCACTGCCTCAAGGGATGTTTGGAGTTGTAAGTGTGTGCATGCAATTCCTTGATTCACTATGGTGGCAACACCTCCGGTTGATGTCATGGCATCAACACGGTCCTATCGGAAAACAACGTATTTACGAAGAAAATATGTGTGTTTTGAACTAAGGTGTGTTTCTTGTACACACAGCACTTTCGGTGAGTTTTCGTGTAAGAGTTCTTGGATGTCGTCAAGGTTTCTGAGAAGGCCCCTGACGTTCCATTGTATAATTTGAGTGTTCATGGTGAATGTAAAATAGTGCTGTTTGTACGAAAAGCGAGTGGCTGTTTAGACAGGGAGTTTGAGTTCACTCAACAGGGCCGTCACCAGGCCCCTGCTATCGGCTTTTTTGTTTTCTTGGCACGCTCCAAGGAGCCACGCTGCTCTTTCGGCACCAAGGGTACCGACGTATCCATTGCCTCCTCGGAGGCACTGGGTGCCCGCACATGCGAGCTGGTGGTTCGGACTTTAGGCCTCGCCTGGTGAGGGGAGGCCGTGAGACCAGAGGACCCAGAAGTCTCCAGATTCAATTCGCTAGGAGGCTGAGAAGACTGAACTACTGCCGCCTTGGGGGCAGGCGCCAGAGCCGACGGCTCGCTCTGCGCTGGCCGAAGGGGTGGCGAGGGCTGGTGCGGCGTTGCTCCCTGAAGCGCCGCATCAGCATATGTAGCACCGTAAAATGGCGACACTCTTCGTCTTGCTTCTTTGAATGTGATATTTTCTTTAATTTTCAATGCGATACTTTCTTTTTCTTTTTTCCAAAAGGAGCAAGACCGTGAGTATGCGGCATGATTTCCGCCACAGTTCACACAGTGTGATGGTTCTTCGCAATTGTCAGAATTGTGGCCTGACACTCCACATTGAGCACAAGTTTGGTGACCACGACAGCTTTGTGAGCAGTGGCCATACTTATGGCATTTAAAACAACGACGTGGGTTAGGTATGTATGGCCTGATCGACGTCTTCGTGTACCCTGTTTGAATACTTTCTGGCAGATTACTGGAAGCGAACGTTAATAATAGGTGTTTCGTTGGTGTTACCTTGTTGTCTCTTCTAATGATGATTCTTTGTACACTGGTCACATTCTGACTCTGCCGCTCCTCCAGAAGTTCCTCTTCGATCAAGCCGAGCAAATCAGCATCACATACTACTCCACGGGTTGTGTTCATAGATCTGTTTGGCGTTACAGTGATAGAGTGTCATCAAAAGTTGAAAGATTCTGTAGCATTTCGAACTGGTCTTTTTCTCGAACTTCAAGGAGGAGGTCTCCGCTGGCCATTTTGGTAACTTTGTACCCGGCTCCAAGAGTTTCTGTGAGACATCTGGCTACTACAAAGGGGGATACAGCTCTGGCTTGCTTGCTGTTTATCTCACTATGTATAACATGAAAATGGGGAAAGTTTTCATTTGATCGATTGAAAAAGCCAAAATCTTCGGTGCGTACGCGCTTTAAGGCGGTACAATAATTTAACAAGGGAAACGCTCTATGCATTCCAGTTTAATTTTCTTTAGAAGCGTTGGCGGCCACCCACCAAGGAGCCCAACGAGGGGACGCTACAAGTTTGCGGATGCTAAAACCTGCAGGCGCCAGCCGTACAACGCTACTATAAACCAATGCGCCTAGACCAAGGTAGGCTATTTGCACAGGGTTAACCCTAGCCGCCAAGAAGTTTGGAAGTAGGCAGAAAAGAGTAGAAGACAGGATAGATAAATAGTGAGAGATAAAAACGAAGATGTAGGGAGAGAGAGATAGGAAAAGGCGACTGCCGATTTCCCCTGGGTGGGTCAGCCCAGGGGTGCCGTCTATGTGAATCCGGGGCAAAAGGGGTGTGTTGCCTCTGCCGGGGTGCCTTAAAGGTCCAATCACCCAGCGTCGGCTCAACCCCCAGGATCCCTTTTTCCCCGCACACGGCAAAGCCACGCACGGCTAGGCGTGGGAGGGAGTAGAAACTCTCTCGTTAGCTCGGGTCCGTGGTGTCGCTACACACCAAACGCCTACTTGCGCAGGCGCCCCAGCGGGGATGACTTCTGAAGGGTGGCCTGAATACATGTGGTATCAATTCCTCTTTCTACTAATTCTGAATACCCACTATCAAAAGGCAGAACATTCTTAGCACTCCAGGGCTAATAGCACCAGCCAATACCCCAACAGCACCATCAGACTTGTTTGCAAAACCCTCCTGCCGAAAGTAAAGTTAAAGGAAATAGGACCAAAAAAAAGAGAATGACCAATGACCTTGCATGTTACACTGTACTACGTACATAAGGTGTCTCACAATTTTAGGAAAAGAGCCAGCAGATATGACATTGTTCTTTTCCAACCCTTGCAATCTTATAAAAGTGCATGTACTTACCGCAACAGGAATAGTCAATCTTGCACCAATCGTCACTAGAATAGGTTTACTGAATGCCAATCTAATGTGTATGAGATACCGCTAACATATGGAAAAGTAAACATAGGACAAACTGGGCAATGCTTCAATGATCAAGCAAGACAGCATGCTTTAAATGTTAAGAAGGGCTATAGTAGTCTCAAGGCCGGAAACCGTAAAGAATGTAAGTGTAGTCCGAGGTTTCATAAAACACGGGTTTTGAAAAAAAAGCAAGCAGAAAAAATGAGAGATTTTAGAACTCTTTAGCAAGAAGGCCAAAAATCAATGCATCAGTACACCTTCACTTATGTTTTCCGAAAAAGAGTATTCTTTTCTCGGTTAAAATTATTTTGCCATGGTCACACATGTGTTGTTGCAGATGAGCCCTGTTCTTGTGCTCAGTATTAGAACGCTCGTAGCACTTTCAGTAAAATTCAGTTGACAGCGCTCTTTCCTGTCCTTTTTGCGATAAGATTTTTATTATAGAAAGAATTTAATTTTCTTACAATTTAGGTATAATGATGAGTTTTCATTGTATCACAACATTGAGCAAATTGCATCTCAATACGGACAAAAATCACGATTTTGTGAAATTCGTGATATTTTCTCGTATATTTCAGCAGCTTGAGAGGTCTAAAAATATTTTGTCCTCAAAATATACCTTCTGTGGAGTAAGTATTCACTGCTCAGATATTCATACAAAGTGCAATATTGCAATAAAATGCAAACACAACACATTTTGGCTTTATTCTTGGAAGCGAATGTGGCAAAAAAATGCACTAATATTATTGAGCTTCAAATACCTTACAGAAGCACATTTACTTAACAGGTAGAGTGAATTTGCTTTAGCGGTAGTTGGTAAGCGGTAGTTTTATACGGTAAAATTGTAAAAAAAGTAAGCGGTTGTTTTAAAACGGAATTTTCCATAAACAGCGCTCAGACGACATTATGCGAAGAAGTTATAGGCCAGCCACATGAACAAAACTTTTTTCTTGCTGATATATTCTAGCAGTTCACTGTTTTCAACGCAGTAAGTCAGCACTTTTTTTACAATACATTTCAGATGGTCGCCAAAGTGGTCGGGACGTTTGGCTTTCTAGATGTAGGGCTGCGAACATGTATTTTGTGACCTAATCCAGCACAGAAATTCATCATCTATAATTCAATTATCTTACTTCATTGTAATTTGATAAAAGATATGATAGCTTGTCCAGTTTTTAAAGAGTTACGGGCCTGCAAAAGGCACTGCCTAGCACGTATGAAAGTATTTCTTTTTTAAAAAAATTCTTCAAAGCTTGCTTTCAGAAAAAGCATCTGGCATATTTCGACAACCAAGCCCATCCTCTGATGGCAATAAGGGGCACGCTATTAGCGATAATTGACTACGGAATTTACAAACGTAACCCGTGCCTAAATACTCAGTTAAACACAATCAAGCAAGTAGGAGCGCTCCAACGACAACAATGCGCGCGGACGCCGTCTACGTTGCAGCAGCCATGGCTTGTGCTAGAGCTACCACACATAGCTCCCACAGTCACGTATACTCTCTTGATTCTGTTATAACGCCGAATGTTATCGCAGATGAAAGCAAAGCACGAAAACAGCAAACAGAAACGAGGGAAAACAACGCACGGCGATGGCCACAACAACGCGCCTTTGGAAGTCTACCAGATCTTTCCCTGTTGCTGGTGACACGTGTCCTAAATACTTTAAAAGACCAACGCGCACGTGCTGGGAGCATCGCGGCATATCAGCACCTCAAACTATACCGTCTTTAAGCAAAAAAAAGCCATTTCGTACAGTGCGCCTCTGTACATAAATATTTATTTTTCTTTCTTTTTTGACGCTTGCACCTACAGAAGCACGCTGCACATTTGAGTATTATTAGATATGTTATTACGATGTAGCCTAAAGCGCATTTTGAAACAATATCAATCACTTTAAGCAGTGTAGAGACAATGTGCGATCAGCACCGAATTGCGCCCTTGTTAAGTGATCACAACACTCATTGTATGAGTGATGCAGGCACTTACACAACATCGCGCATAGCAGTGTGATCTCGTTAAGTAACACGTTTAAACGGGCATCTGCAACAGGCCCGCGAACGCATGCTGTTGTAAATGACTGGCAGCCTGCTTCGGCAAAGCTGCTGCAGGCGCCCAGCTAGCGCTGTATGATTACTACCTACGAAAACAGTACACTCACCGTTAACAGGCCCACGTTGTCCGTGTCCACCGCTTCATGAATATTCCTTTATCCGAGCGTCACTTCGAACACGGTGTCATGCGTGACCACCATTGAAAATGTGCCTGTTCGCTAGAACTCACACAGCGACCAAGAGCCCAGACCAACGCAACGCATTTGAAAGACGGATGAGACAGAGAGGGCAACGTTGAGAGAGAGAAGGAGGAGGCACTGGCGGCGGCACCGCAGCTGTCGACGCAGGTGTTCGGTGACGCAACTATTCGCTTATCTACACCGCCGTTTTGGGGGCAATGCTCGCCGGAGTGAGCGGGGGGGGGAAGCGGGAAACCCGCCAAGACGGCGCCGAAAGGCAAACGCTATGGCGCATATGGCGGACGGCGGTTCGACACTGAAGGCAATCGAATTGCGCTTCATGAATGTATCCTTGTAACTGGCAATTCTCCTTCCAGCGAGCCGCACTGCGAGGCAGGTTATTTATCAGCCTCAGGTTCTTTGAGTATTTTGACGGAATGCGATCACAGTGGGCGAAAAATAGTGAAGCAAAACTTGCGGAAAACAAAGTGCACCATGGACTGGCCAGAAACAATAATTATTTCGTCTTAAGTGGCATTAGCGGGAGAGCATCGCTACAAATTTTTCCATAGGAATTTCTTTTCGCATTGTCTGTGTCTGGCGATTCCGCGTATGGTGCCGCAAACACTGAATGCGTAGTCGAAGCTGGAACAAATTAATCCACAGTCGCGGATGTTTAGAAGGCTTATCACGCACCATGAAACGTGCCGAGGTTGCTATAACAAACTTTTTGCTGACCCACATGATCAGCACATAATTCCATATGGTCGCCCAATGAGCTAGCTAAGCACCTGTAGCAAAGACAGGGCACGTTCTTGTTAAACGTTGTTAATATAAACGATGGTTGTGCATAAGTGCCGTGACAGGTTTCCGTGTGAATTGGTCATAATCACGTTTTCGAGCGTAGAAGCGCCTCAGCGTACCTAATCAGCTACCACAGCAAGGTCGTAAGCAACGATGAAGTACGAAAATGTGGAGCTGTTTTCCAAGTACTGAATAGTCCGTGTACAGTGGGTTGACCACCTCCCATATAGTCTGCCAGTCTGAACAGGTGTGGGACCTTAAACACTAAGAAGCAGTGCCCCCCCCCCTCCGCACACACACACACACACACACGAAATTCGAGGCCGCACGGGCTAACACACACGCATACCTATTCACAGGCGCACACACATACACGTATAAACACATACGGCCACACACACGTAAACGCACGCATGCATGGGGCGTACACATGTGCACAGGCACGCTTAACACAAGCATGGACTCGCACATACACGCGCACGCACACATGCACGGGTGTACACACAATCGCGCTTACACGCGAACACATGCGCAGGCTCACGCACACACATCCATACTCGGGCGAACATTATGTTCCTGTATATAATCCATAGCAAACATGTAGCTTATAACCAACGCTAAGGTGAGCTTTCGTAATGTGGATTGCAGTTAATTGCCATTAGAGATGAAACGCGATTTGCTTCTGCTGGCATTCTGCTGTATTCGGAGAGCACTTTCGCACTTTCTAAGTCTAGGCCGTCATTTAACGCAAAGTCCACATATTCGTGCAGAAGCTACGCTGCTCGGCCGCCAATCCGAAGGTCGCGGGTTCGATGCTGGCCGTGACAGTCGAATTAAGACGGAGGCGAAAAGGTAGAAGCCTGTGCATTGTGCGATATCAGCGCTCATTAAAGAACACCAAATGGTCAAAATTTTTAGAGCTTTCCACTACGACGACCCTAATAATCATATCGAGGTTTTCGAGACGTAAAATCCCAAATATTATAATTATGTGTTCTTCTTATGCTGCATATTCCATATGATGAATCGTCACCTACACCCTTCTCTGGCACCGAAGCACCGTTAGAGCCTATTTTAGGGTGCTATCGAGGCAAGCACCCAAACAAAAGGGTGCTTTTTCTCAATCGACCATTTATGGGTGTTAAAGGGTGTTGCAAGAAATGCTTTCTCGTAAAAGCACCCTTTTTACACTCTTTTGGGTGTATAAATTGTTACTGTGTAGTAATAAAGGCCATTGCCAGTACGAGCTTATAGTTGACTCTTAGTAGGTATTCCCACCACGTTCTTGAGGAAAGTTTCATGGTGCGAATTTCTAGGTTCGTGTCTGTGGATTTTTCTCTATAGGTGTTACCGTCAGCATGTGAAGCTCCACTGCCAAAAGTTTGACATGACGCCACCGGCAATTCAGGCGCAGTAAGAAAAAAATACAGAAGTGGCCTGCTGTCATTCCTTCGGTAAAAAGAAGGGCTCAATTATTGAAGAACGTCCTCTCTTGTTTTGAGGTCCCTGTCGTTTTCTCGGCACCTCAGGGGCTTTCGTGTATTTGTGCTCATTCTTGTGGGGTACCAAATGCTGATTGTGTGAAGAAGTTTGAACGGAAGTTTTTGAGTTGTTTGGTAGGTGTTTTCAACTTGGTCCCGCTCAGTTGTTTCAAGGTGTACGTTGGCCAGTCTGGCCAATGTATAAACAATCGCTTAAGAGAACATGCGCTGTCCTTGAGAAATGACACGGGTTCACATTAGCCGTATCATTGTAAGGAGTGCTCCTGTGAACCACACACTGAACCGATTAGGGTGCTCTTCAGCACCCTAATGGGTGCTGATGAGCACCCATCAGGTTGCACAGTCGCCGACAAAACTTTGTGAGAAACGTGGTCATAGAGCATAACCAAAAGCAGGTTCCCTGGTTAGACATGATGGTCCCATTAGTAGCCCCACCACAGTAACGGATATCTCAATAGCGGTAGTGCCCTGCTGAACGTAGTTCTGCACTGCTTCTGGCATTCGTGCTGCCTCTTTCTCGTCGTCTCACGGCCGGCGATGACCACGCTATTCGCTACAAGCTCACTAGCCAATGGTGGAGTACGCAGCCTGTAGAGCTATAACAGGATTGTGACTAGCAAATATAGAGCTCTCGGCCTTGTTTGCGCCTAACATTGCAAACAAAACTTTGTGCATGACAGTATATGTAAATCATACATTTGTTATTGCAAAGAAATAGAAACCAGCAAGATCGTGGTAGAGGAAATAGTTTTTGCATTGTACAAATATTTGTTAACCTTGCAATGTATCAGTTCACCGTGTTACTAATTTTTATGGACTTTGACATTCTATTTGTATAAAAAAGAAGTGTCGTCTTGCTTTTGTTCACAGCGATATTATTTAAAGCGAGTTAAAATGAGCTCTGACTGAAACCTTTCTTAAAAATTTACTTAAGACAGCTAAAATAATGTTTGTCAACCAGTACACTTATTTTGTTGTCACGAATTTTGCTTGCTGCCAGTAATTTTTATTAATCTACTATTATTTTAACACCGTTTTAACAGCCAGATTAACTACTCAACCAATGTACAAATGTTAACAAAGTATTAGTATAAAAAACACACAAACAAGCAAACGTTTCAAATTTCGCGCGAATACACGTTATCTTTTTTTAAAAGCTAAAAACAATTGTATGCGTTACATACTCAATTATCTTATTTTTTCACTCCTTTTTGCAATACTTTTAAGCAGAATCAATCTATTTACTTATCATATAAAAATTATGTGTGCCAATGCGGATCGGTGGCGTCACAAGGTCAGAAATGGCAGAATCTTCCTGGAGGCCACTACGGCCGTGTGCGGAGCGTTTAAAGTCGATTTTTGTTGATGTTCAAAGTGTGCTTGCGCTGTCTTTCGTGTTCTGTCGGTGCTGCTTGTTACGAAGATGCGCTATACTCAAAAGAGGCGGCTGCTTCGTATCGCCGAGCGCTCGCCAAACTATAAAAAGGTAGGTGGATGTTTCTACTGTCGACACTTTGTTTTTTTTGCTTCTCCCGCCAAGGCCGCAGCGCGCCCGATCCAGGCGGCTGTGCTTCCTCTCGCGTCGTCGGCTCCACTCGCGAGTAATACCGAGAGCGCTATAGTATATTAACGTTATGAACTAAGGTTTTTCTAGCTAGTAGACGATAAGTGAGTTTTTATTAACGTAGCGAGTCTGTTGGCGTGTCTGATTTCATTAGGCTTAGGTCTAAGCTCAGGGACATTACGCGCGGACGAATTTTTTTTGTAGGGAGGGGGGTTAGAGCAATGTGCGCTCTGCGGCTGTGATTTGGTGGGCGATGCTCTGAACGCTATGAATCACTATATTTTTGCTATGCTGTCAGACGCCGTTGGGGGACTGCGCCTGTTAGACGTAAGCGTCATCTGCGTGTGGCGCGCGTTGGAGGACTCCGGTCATTGACATTGAATTAGATCTGAAGTAGATCTTTGCGTATTTAACTTAGAAGAATGGAGAAGAATGACGTGGTGTAAGCGTTGATATTTAGAAGAAGTATACGAAGAAAGTTTTATATGGTACGCGTCCTCTTTTCAACAGCTACATGATCATTAAATGTGTGTGACTACTATAAAGTAGATTTGTTTTCCTGTGCGACCAAATGTGTTTGCATCTAACAGGCACGTATATATTAAATTACTATGATATTCAGCTTAATTAAGTGTGCGTAAACTTAACACAGCGTGCTCTAGCTGCGGTTCTCAAAGCGTACAATTACGCCTGGGTTAATACAATTTCTGTAAGAGTGGCCGAATAGCCGTACTTTAGCTGTGCAAGTGCTAGTTTGAGCAGTAGTTCACTCGTTCGTGTGCAATTTTCGTGGTACTGCTTGTTCCCCCCTGTTCACCTATCATTGCATTGTTCTGGTTTTTGTGAATTGTGTGCGCCTCACCCCGCTTTGGCGTTAAAACTTTGCCGAGTACCTTTACGTCTACAAACATTCTAAAACAGTTGTACTACAATTTCCAATGACATTCTCGAAAACAAGTGTAACGCTTTATCTGCTATCGTAAATTATTAATGCGCTTGCTGCAGAGTTACAAGTGACCTGTGGTATGCGCAGTGAATGAATACCTAACTTATTGCTCAAAACACAATAAGGTCATAGATCAAGGTATGCATGCCTAAAGCGTGCATATGTTGCTGCTGAAATAAATGCAAACTTAGACATTGTATTTATCTAAGAATGAACAAATATCAACTGTCTTTTTTGAAGATGTAGGCATCAGACCAATCGATTAATATCAAAAATAATCTTCACCAAGTGATTGTTGTTTATAGGCTTGCACCGACGTCACTGAAACCACTTTGTTGGTACTTAGACCACATGGTAGGACGCAACATTTATGACGTCATATAAATGCTATTGTCCCATGATTTTCAAGGTAAATTGTTATTAGCATACAGAGGCCAATAACGTTGTGACCTCATCGTTATCATAATGAAGCAGGTTAGGCCCAATGTGACTTTGCTACCTTTACGTCGTGTTGGGAAACCATTACGTTATGTAGCTATCTCTAGCTTCTGAGATCTGTGTTGGTGGTCATTACGCTGAAGCTTCCCTGCTTTATTGTTGTGGCATGTGTTTCAAGATTGATGTTTTGTATTAACATTTCCACTTTTTTCCCCTATGGTCATTAGACAGCTTGTGCTGTTTGATGATAAGTGAGAAGTAGTGCTTTTTTAGCCTACCAAAATAATTTAAATCAACGATCACAATGAAGCAGCACACAATATTCATTTAGTGAACTCGATTTCAGGCAAATTATAATCGTCCGAATGTTAGCCGCTTGAAGGAAGCTTCATTCGTAGAACTCTTGAGAAAGAAAGGCAGGGAGGTGAGCCAGACCAGCAAAGCCGGTCTGCCACCCTACACTGGGGAACAGGGAGATCGAAGTCCTGTCGCAGTGGTCTAGTCGCTAAGGTACTCGGTATCTGACTCGAAGATCGCAGGATGAAATCCCGGCTTTGGTGGCTGCTCTTTCGATGGAGGTGAAAACGCGGTAGGCCTGTGCGCTCAGATTTGGGTGCACGGTGATGAACCCAGTTGGTCGAAATTTCCGGAGCCCTCCACTACCTTGGTAAAAATTTCATTTGTCAGTATTGCTTTCTTTTATGTTTTACTTGCAGTGGATGCATAAGCGCATACTGTCATGTATATACAGTGGTATTGCAGTTTTACGTAATAAAATAATGATAAGGTGCATATCGCATGACATTCATTTAAGAAACATCACATGAGTACCATAACTACAGAAATGCAGTTGTGCTTCTATGGATGCACTCGTGCATATATTTGGCCAGCTTCAAGAACAGAATTCATTGATCGCAGGCAACAACATTACTCACGCATGCTTATCTCTTAATTACACGGAGTTGATACTTACAGCTAAAAGCGGGTGTCTTCGTCTAAGAGATCTAACTTCATGTTCGTGCATGAGCGAGCTATAAGGGTGAATGAAAATTCACATTTATGACATCGTCTTGAAAAGCTCAGCAACAGCATGTTTTTGTTGTATTTATTCTGCAGCGTGCCCTTTTTGTATTTCTTAGTATCATGCCACTAAATATATGCTGGCCATGCGTTGCTTGTCATTCACTGCGATTCGGCAAGCTGTGCATGCAGTCTTCACAAAGCTCACCAAAATAATTTTTTGCACTGGTGCAGAAATTCTTCGGCACAGACTGTCATTTCATGTGAGTGAGGCTGCTCAACGAAAGTTCCTGACAAGGTCAAAGAGCCCAAGCACCAGCAAACTCCGAACCATTGTTCAAAGCATCAGCTGTGTTCACCCTGCTCGTGTGCTGTGCCTCACCAAGCTACTGGACGCTGCCTACTTATTTGAAGGGCTCTCCATATTCTTCTCAGTTTGGCAGCAGTGTGTGCGGTTTTCACAATGCTTGCCAAAATCATTTTTGCACAGGTTAGATACTCATTTCTTGCTCTAATTGTGCTAGTATTACTGCATGCACTCCTGCCAAGCAAAATTACCAACGTTTCCTGTGAATTGTTCGTCATAGCAAGCAGAGGATTTCAAGCACGAAATTCATACTGAGCTTTGGCCCTTCATGTAGTGTGGAACGAAGCTGGTGACAGTGTCAACGCGCTCTCGTTAAAAATAAATGCTTTGCACGAAGAGCCTGTCGCACCTTGAAACAGGCACAAAAACTTCCAGGTGAAAATGAGCAACTTCAGATGAAAATTGAAGAATTTACACTGTATTCAAGAATGAACTATCTTGACGTCAAAGGCGTCCCAGATGGGATTAGCCTTTTGACACTGTCCAAAGTTATTGTGTGATGATGGAAAAACCATTAACTCGTCATGGTATTGAAACTACAGACGTAGTAGGAACAAACAAGCCTAGTTTGGGAAAGATAGTAGTCCACTTTACCCGATGTGACAAATGAATTATTCTGAATAAGACAGAAAAGTTACTGTCTACAGTGGTCTTTAGTTTTAGTATAAGTGGTCCTATTTATGTCAACGAACACATGACAAGACAGGGTAAGCAGTTAGTGAGAGCACGAATGCAAAAAATAAATGCAATGGAGCTTCGTTTGGATGCAAGGCAAGAAATTTTTAGCGAAAAAAGGGAAACATTAGCAATTTCAAGTACTGCCTTCTTGGAAAATCTGGCAAAACGCTATGTTGATGCCTTCACAGTCACACTTTTCTTCAGTTTGCAATGTCGGTAAACTATGACTGACATGGCAGAATTTCGGTACCTAGATAGTGAAAAATTCAACGCTTGCACCTAAAGGCCACCAGCTATCCTAAATGCATTTACTTAAATGCTCTTAGCATTAAAAATAAGACTAGTAGCCTGTGTCTCTTTTTTGATGACATGTCGGTAAAAGTTGATGCCATTTTTTTGACATAATCCATGTTTTTTTACTGCCATATAGACCACCAAAAATACCAGTGTACAATTATCATGACATTGCATGGTCCATGGAATGGGGAAAAGAAATGGCGCCGTACATCAAAAGTTAATTATTGGCCGATGTCAATGAACTTCCGTCTGTTTAGCCCTTTGTTGAGTGTCTTATTTAGTACGACTTGAAGGGTTTCGTTTTGCAGCAATTCGCACGCCTCCATTAGGTCATAAATAAAAATTCTTGGAGTTTGTGGAAACTTGGTAACTTGATTTTTTGGTCACAGATGCACGGACGATAATTCGCTCACAACCAACGGGGCAGACGCAGGCGGTGGGCTTTCAGCGACACGAGCTCTTCGACGCTAATGTGTTAAAAAGCTGAAATAGGCAGGATTGACCAAATCAATGCAAATAATAAAGTTAAGTCTCCTAGCAGGAATTGAAACCTAGTATTCTGCTTGGCAAATAAGTATTCTACCACTGAACCGAGCCCGGCCTCGGTCATGCTTTACAAATAGTCTCCCATGTTTGTGTAACATCAAATGTCGTTGCAGTACTGGCTATCAAATTTTAGAACGATTACATAAGCACTCCTATGATGCAGCCGTGAGGTCGAATCAAAGTTAATTGTAGTCAGGCACCATCTTGTGAGGTATTTGTGTACCAGTGTTGAGGGCTAACATCCTCACGAGTCCCATAGCAAACACCAATGCTTCATACAAGCGTAATACTTCTAGTGTGACTAATATCCATGCTTCTGTTGGCGTCGTTACGAAACTGCAAATAACTGCTCAGGTTGTCATGGGTGTAACATCTACCCATAACAAATGAAACATTTGCGGCTGTTTAATGTATGTGTGTGCGAGTATTTGTACAAATATTGAGCTCCACTTCATAAGGTCGCTCAATAAAAAAAAATTAAAATACATTCACCTTGCACTCGAATGTTTCGCATAACATCGATTCCCAAAGTATGTTGGATCCGCCGAATTTTCAGCATCAATTTTGTAACCAAAATGCTACCATAAACAATTGTTGAACATGAGCAGCTGGACTGCAACATACAAAGCTTTAGGTATTAAGAAAACTGAATGGATTCATGACAACAGCATACATAACAGGCAAATACTAATACTACATACATGACACACTATAGTAGAGCTACACTAAAATATTGCTAATTGGCACTTCACAATTCATTGAAAACCCTAATTACCTTAGGGCCTTATTTTGTTTGCTCAAATCAGATGTGCGCAATTACTTGATGAATAGCTTGGTTACTCAAACGTAACTCATGTTTCACGTGTGCGTCATGCTGAATCGTTGCTCAGATGTTTCTTCTGTAAATATTTTCTTTCTACTATGCTGTTGTTTTTGTATGTGAAATTTGTTTTATGTGCTACCCTCTGTAGACCCCCAGGTACTGTCGAGTTGTTTACACAGCTTTTTGCCTGGGGAACCTCCAACAAGCATGTTTTCCGTTGAAAACAAAGCGGATTTTGATGCTGACTTCTACTCACACAGAACTAAGAACACTCCAGCATGACAAATCATATTGTATATTGGACAATCTGTCTGGTGAAACTCTTGGTGATTACTTCTGCCTTTATTTTAGGCTTCCGGGTGCGGATGTACTGTAGAGACGGAGCGCACTGACCACACTTCTGTCAAAAAAAACCAAAGTCGCCTTGGCAGCTGAAGATGGATTGTGCAAGTGTTTGAATGATCACATTATAATAATCCAACACCATTTGCATTACCTTGTCAATATTTGTGATTTTGTAACGCACAAGTTTAGAAACACACACACATATATGAAGGGAGAGCTGTAAATAAGCCTTGAGCAAGTTTGTAGTCAAGGCTTTTAGCATAATGACCAAAGCATGTTATATAACCCACATGTTTTACCACACACCTACTTTCCCATCTATTTTGTTTTTCAATTGTGTGGGCACTGGCAACACCTTAAATAAGCGCCTTTGAACTGCTGGTGCCTCTGACTTGTATTTTGTTGTTCTAAATAATTTATTTGTTACCTACTATGCAAGGAGGGAAGTCAGAATGGTAAAAGTAAAAAAAAGGAAGTCTCGTCACAAAAAAGACGTCTACTCATAAGAAAAAGATTAGAAAAACAGAAGATTGATCCTCACTCACACAGATCTCACCATTACAATCAATGCAGTAGGTCATAGCTCATGTTTACTATTGTCAATCTTTTTGTGTTGTATGCTATGTACAATAAAATAGTGACTATTTGCATCATGTTAATTTATTTGTCATAAACTTTCTTTGGGGCCTAATATTCTACATTCTCATATGCATAAACGCTTACTTCTCCTTCACATAATTTACAAGAGCGAAATGTGGTAAAGTTCTGTATTTAGTGCATATTACCTGTGTGTCTTTTAAAGTGAGTATATGGCTTTTGAAATAATCACCAATATTCAAAACCTAGAAATTTTTAATTTGCAGGCATGCATGTATGTATGGTGACCAAGCATCCATAAATTGGGCATGCATGTGTGCAGGAAGGAGCCTTCAATAGATTACATTCATTCTGGACTAAAATGGGTAGAACAGGTCAAATACGCACTCTGGCATCAATTTAATGATTATTGAAACACACATATTTATTCAATATAGTTTGCTTTAAGGTGTATATTATTTACTTATTGTCTACTTCCACCTTGAACATTGCACCATGCATCCGGCACTCTGCTGAGCGCTTCTCGAAGACACTTCGGTAACTAGTACACAAACGTACAGAAAGCTGTAAGTGGGGCCTCCACTTTTTTGATTGCTGGAGAACGGCAGCTTCACCAAATTACACTTCCTTTGCGGTGAAGCTAACTCTGCTCTTGCAACAGTACAAGCTATTCTGAAATTCGGCACTGTTCTTAATGAATGCAGTAAGTGCGGCTTGTTCTATCCAGAACAGCAAAAAACAAAAGCCCGAGGAGCAGCACCTGGACAGGTTAAGGCACATTTGCAGCACTTCTCGATAACAGTGCCGGATTCTCTATTTGCCTACACATAGAGAAAGCAAAACACTGCGGTCAACTTACCAGTAGATTCACTGCAGAGCCACTGTGTTTCAAAAGACGATGATCCAAAAGCCCCACCTAGAGCTGTCACTGTGTTTCAGTGCTAATTTCATAAGCACCTGCGGAAAGCACTCTGTGAAGGGCCGGCCGCGTGCATGGCGCCCGTTTTGAGGGTGGAATGGACGATCTAGTACATGTGTTCAAGTACTAACAAACCGTATGTGGGCTGTCACTCAGCATGGTCTACAGAGTATACAGCAATCTGCATTTTTAGCCATCTCCAGCATCAATCTTAGATTTGGTCCACTGGTACGTCGATGTGAAGCACCCTTCCAGCACCCGTTTGAAAGGGTGTTGTGACATAACAGCACCTTTTTTAAAAGGTGCACTTATTACACCTTTAAAAAGTTGGCTCTGCACCCTTTTATTAAGGGTTCAGAGCTCTGCACCCTTTCTCAGCACCTTTTTTTTGAACACCCAATAGAGAGCAAAGGGCGTAATGCAGTAATTTACACCATTTAGGGTCAGAATTGGTTTAGTGTGAAGGTTGTGATTAGAGTTGTTTGGACTTTTTTGAGTGGTTGTATGCATGCGTGAGAGTTTTCATAAGGTGAGCTTCGGTTCAATAAAAGCCAGTTGCGAGTGTGCACATTTCCGCGTCTCTTGTCTTGTCTTGTTTCATGTTTGTGCCTACGACGCTTTTCACGGCACTCAGTTTCTATACTTCATGCCAAAATATCTGCGTTGAATCTTGCTGCTTGAGCTTTACGACAAACCAACTGCTGGCTCTCTGAATGTAGCTCGCACGTATGACTGGTTTGGTCACCGCTTTTTTTGTGTGTGGTCTTGCCGGTCCTTTCGCCGTTACGTGTGTTCTTGCGATAAATTCCAAAGCAGGAAGTGACCTAATACACCCTTCGCTGCACTTATTCAACCCATATCTATGTCTACAAAACTTTCATCCGTGTTGGCATTGGCCGTGAGGGCGTCCACTGGAGTGGCCAGCGCGGCGATCGTTTTCATGTCACGAATGGGATGCTTTTGCTCACATTGATGCATAGTTTTCGCGGAGCTCAGCGCACGAGTGAAATCACATAGCGAGGTAATTGTGCCTGAGCGTGTAAAGTGAAGTGTAGTTTCTGGAGGTATCATTGTCATGCTAGCAGTGATAGGTTGCGTACTAGCAGCTTTTGATAATAATATAATATCTGAGGTTTGACGGCCAAGTACAACAATATGGTTATGAGGAACGTCGTTGTGGAATGTTCCAAAAATATCGGCCATCTAGTGTTCTTTAATGCGCACGGCCTTTAGAATATCGCCTCCATTAGCGTCACTACCCTGTTGTAGCCGAGATCAAACCCGTGACGTCAGAAGCCGAGCACCATAACCGCGACAAAACCACGGCGCACTGCAAGAGCTTTAGCTTGTTGGTGCACTGTTAAAGTCTCAGTGCCAGGCAAGTGCGACAGATGCCCCGGTAACTTTCATCTTTGCCCCAAATGCGAAGAAGTGCGGTACACTTGGCTGAAAATGGGACAAGACGCCAACGTTAACTCGCTGGTTCGCAGAATGCGCTTTCGTGACGAAGGTTTTGTGTACGCCGCCGTTGCTGACATGTTCAATAACATCTGAGCTGATGTATGCTCATGAAGGCTCCGAGGAGTTCACTGCGTGCGTTCGAATAATTTACTGATAATATAAAACGACAGCCTCACTGTAAATTAAAAAAGTAAAAAGACCCACGTCTCAAACAACTTTCAAGGTAAGGTCCTAGAAAAAGAAACATTTCGTCACAATTATGATCTCATCGAAGGTGCTGTGTTGCCGAAAAGTGTAAGCGAAGGCGAAAAGTGAATGGAGTAAAAAAACAAAAGAAAACGCCGATGACCGTCAATCTTATTAGAGGACATCTAAAAAGAGCAGTGAAGGGAAAGCAAACAAATTGGCCCTACTGATCCCACAAGCGCAAGTTTGTCAATTCTCCCCGCTCACCATTGTCAAGTGTTGGTTCACAGCTGTGTATTTGAACCGCACTGTTGTTATTACTATTCTGCGGCTCGTTTCATAAAAATTGTGGAATTCTCGCAAAGAAAACATGTAATAATTTAGCTTAGCTATCGCGGTATCACTGGCATTGTTCGCTATTGCATCTGCTGCGCAAGGATTGGAGCGTGTTACAAATGAGTCCCACTGGGGAACACAGGATTGTGCGCAGCTTGTTTATCCGAAGTATCAAGTCTTTCATTCTCAAAGACATGGCATGCAAACATGCACTCAAGAAGGAAGTGAGCACACCACAACAAGAGGTTACTTCTTTCGTGTGTTCGTCTTCACGTCTTTCAGAATGAATACGTAGCCACCAGCTCTGTTATTACAAGTTTTATCAGGTCATTCCGCCTCTTTAAAAATGAGCTTTATGACAAGCGGGAACCATGCGCGGTGCACGCAGCAAAAACACCTGGTGGAAATAGCGCAGGAAATGCGGGGTACCAGTAGACGACGCAACCCGGCATCCTATGAGCGACGTAATGACATTGATGGCACCACGCTATGTCCTCGAGGCCAATGAACCTGCTCCATCCTTTTCCTAAAGCAACAAGTGAGTCACCGTTGCTATCAACTGCGTGATCTAGTGTGCCATCACTCGAGCGCTCTCACCAGCAGAAAGTCGCGATAACGTTTAAGAGCTTGTTTTGCAGAAATAACGGCGTCGGTTTTGTTGGTTGTGAGCGCGAAATCACCATCGTCCCAAAACGAAAAAATTAATTGATGCAAATAAAGTTAATAATACAAAACACTGGGTCTGAGCAGTGATCGCACAAGGATTGTCACCGTGGCAAGTGGCTGTTCCGCCACACAGCCATGCCTCTGCTCGCCAATACAGTCAATTTCCTCTGCTTAGAAATGCATTTAAAGTAACTTTCGTGCGTTATAAAGACACGCGTCCTCTGTCCAACATGAAATAAAGCTGTAATCATACGCGGTACAGAAGTACATTGCCATGGGGCGTCAGAACACAGGATTATCAAAATGACTTCATATTTTGAAGCCGGTCGGTCGCTACGAAAGAAGTACACAGTAAACATTTTTACACCCAGAAGGGTGTAAATGAGCTTGTCCCGTGGACGACAACCTAATGGTGCTAATTCAGCACCTTCCAAAAAGGGTGCTTTACCATGCACCCTTAGAGTAGGGTGTACATGTAAAAAAATTGTAGGGTGTTACAAAAACACCCTCAAGGAAGGGTGCCTTCGATGTCCTTCACATTTTTAGCACCCTCTGAGGAGGGTGCGAGAAGGGTGCACAAGGGGGCTGAGTGTCCATGACGGGGGTGCCAGTATTCTTTTAGACTGCACTAATAGATATCAGCATGCACTGATTACACACTACTTGAAGAAAGTGGTCCTGATTATTGATGGTGTGCCACCTGCCGAGCTCCATTCATTGCGCGTGGGGAAAAATATAAACACGTACAATCGTGTCTGAACTTGTGCTGGATCTATACATACTTCACAGTATATGCATAATGCGCGTTACAGAAAATGAAGCCTTGCTGCCCTTGCATATTGTATTTATTTAATAGGCAAATAAAACATAAACTTTTTTTCTGCCACACAACTTTTTCACCAGATATATGTTCTCGTATACGTACACTACACATGCAACACCTCAAATGTTTATTATAATTTTTTCAGTTTCACGTTATTGACAATTCTTTGCAACATACAATTACAATGGTTTCAGTTTAGTATACTGCTTCAAGTACAGAGAGACTACAAATGAAATACACGCTAATATATCCCTATAATTCTTTCAAGTATCTACAATCCTAGTGGTGTCCAGTTTAATACTCCTTCATGTACACAATCGGTTAATAGGAATGAAATACAGGCAAATATATACTTACAATTCTTTCAAATCTATACAATCACTATGATTTCCCTATATACGCCTTCATGTACACAATCGTTCCCAAGAAGTGATGCACACAAAAATATATATGAATAGCGTTTTCAAATGTATACAATCACAGTGGTTTAAGCTTTGTATTCCTGGATGTATAACAATCGGTTGTGAGAAACGATGTACATGCAAACATATACGGGTTTTCGCACATAGAACTTTAGCAAATACTTAGGAAACCAATACAATGATAAGAAACACAATAAGCTAAAAACGAACAAAAAACTGAGTCAGGACACACAAAAAACAAAAGAGGTAATGCATAATTATGGCTAATGACACAGCTGGGTCACTTTATGCCAAATGTCTCAGCCAATTTGGCAACCATCTCAAATGTATTCGAAAAACTCGTGCTGCATTGAAAATAGTGAACTTCTGGAATATTTAGCAGAGGAAAAATATTTGGTCATGTGGCTGCCTTCTGAACTTCCTGGAATGCCGTCTAGGTGTTGCATGTGAAAAATTTTATTTTAAAAGCACCGCTCCTTTTTTCTATACGAAACTCGGTCTACGTGTTACGTAACAAGAGCCTAATTTGGGCGAGTTGGTTCATCGTGGTTGTGTGCTAGTCACAGCGCGACAACTATAGGAAGAGACAGAAAGGACAGTAAAGAGCACTGACTGTCAACTGAATTTAATGAATGTGCTACGAGCGCTTTTATACGGAGTACAAGAACCGTGTTCATGCGCGACGACACGTGTGAGCACTACAAAATAATCTTAACTGTGAAAATAATACTCCCTCTCGGAAAGGATAAGTGAACCTGTAGTGATGCACTGATCATTGGTTTACCTGATAAAATATACTTCTACAAACGTTAAATTGGCATTAAGTAAACCTATTCTCGTGACGAATGTGGCAAGATTGACTATTCCTGTTGCTGTTTAGTACACGCACTTTTGAAAGCTTGCAAGGGGTGGAAAACAACACGTTAATATCATATCTGCTGGCTAATTTTTTAATTATGAGACACGGGATGTGGTATAACATGCAAAGGTTTTGGTCATTGTTTTTTGTTGGCCCTGTCTTCTTTAACTTTACTTTCTGCAGAAGGGTTTTGCAAATGGGTGTGATGATTCTGTTGGTATATCCAGCATCTTTTAGTCATTTAATCTGGTTTTTAAGCCTGAACTCACCCTTGTGCGAACATGACTTCTGAAGGGTGGCCTGAATACATGTGGTAATAATTGCTCTTTCTACTAACTTCTTAGCACTCCTGGGCTTATAGCACCAGCCAATACCCCAACAGCATCATCACACTTGTTTGTGAAACCCTCCTGCAGAAAGTAAAGTTAAAGGAAACAGGACCAAAAGAAAAAGAGAATGACCAATGACCTTTGCATATTACGTGGTACTACGTACATAAGGTGTCTTACAATTTTAGGAATAGAGCCAGCAGATATGGCATTGTTGTTTTCCACCCCTTGCAAGCTTTCAAAAGTGCATGTACTTACAGCAACAGGAATAGTCAATCTTGCACCATTCGTCACTAGAATAGGTTTACTGAATGCCAATCTAATGTGTATTGATTGATATGTGGGGTTTAACGTCCCAAAACCACTATATGATTATGAGAGACGCCGTAGTGGAGGGCTCCGGAAATTTAGACCACCTGGGGTTCTTTAACGTGCACCCAAATCTGAGCACACGGGCCTACAACATTTCCGCCTCCATCGGAAATGCAGCCGCCGCAGCTGGAATTCGAACCCGCGCCCTGCGGGTCAGCAGCCGAGTACCTTAGCCACTAGACCACCGCGGCGGGGCAATCTAATGTGTATGAGATACCGCTAACATGTGGACGTAGCGTTCGCGTTTTCATTGAATCAACTAGTAACTGATAACACTCGGATCACTGCGACGTCATCGTCTTTACTTGATCTAGCGTTTGTAAGTAGTACATTAGAAGGTTCTTCTGCGTCCATCGAGAATGGCATTTCCGATCACAAATCGATTACCTTAACCTGCCCCATTTCATGCGCGAAGAAATACAAAAAGCCACTACCTACTTACTTTAAAGATTACGCACGTGCAAATGACCCTGCTGTGCTACGTTTCCTGGAAACACAATTTCATGAATTCATTGAGCTTACAGACGTAAAAGAACTTTGGGCGCATTTTAAAAGCACTGTTAAATATTGCGAAGACACATTCATTCCGAATAAAAAGAAACGCATCAACCGAGAATACCCTTGGATAACGCGTGAGATAATTCAACTGAAAAGAAAAATAAAACGACGGCAGAAAAAGGGAACCAAAAACAACGTACGTGATCTTATCGGGACATTAAAGCATAAAATGTCAGAAGCAAAAACCCGCTTCTTTAACACTACGTTAGCTTCGTTTATGGCGCACTGTCCCAAAAAATTCTGGCGATACTTATCAGATGAACGAGACTCAATCTCACAAATTAAAAATTCGGAACAAATCATTAAAGATCCCGAACACATTGCTAATGAGATGAACAAGTTTTTTCAGTCAGTTTTCACGAAACATACCAGTAATGCGCAACTACCTCCTTATACTGTGAAAATACCCATGGAAGAATTAATCGTAAGTGAGGAGGGCATACTTTCTCTATTACAAAAGCTTGATCAAAAGAAATCTACGGGCCCCGATCAAATCACTAACTCATTTTTAAGCCGATACGCTAATTGGACATCTAAGTATCTCTTTAAAATATACACGTTATCTCTTCAAACTTCACAAATACCAGACGACTGGTGCAATGCTGTAGTAGTTCCTATACATAAATCAGGCCCCAAACTAGAAATAAGCAACTACCGCCCAGTGTCACTTACGAGTTCGTGCTGCAAAATAATGGAACATGTAATTTTCAAGGCCATAATAACTCACCTAGAAACAAACGAACTTCTCTACAAACAACAGCATGGTTTCAGATCAGGCCTCTCAACTATAACCCAATTAGCTGAATTAACCCATGACATAGCCAACGCAATCAACGATAACGTCCAATTAGATGCTATATTTTTAGACTTTTCTAAGGCGTTCGACGTTGTCCCACATCTGGATTTAGTCAAAAAACTATCGGCTTTTGGTATCGATATCAAAATAATATCCTGGATCAACAGCTTCTTAACTAAAAGGAAACAAAGCGTTAAAATTGACAATCAGCTATCAGAACCACTTGATGTTTATTCTGGTGTACCTCAGGGATCGGTTCTTGCACCTCTGCTGTTTTTAATGTTTATTAACGACATCCACTTTTCCGTTGAGAACCCTATTCAGATGCGTCTGTTTGCCGACGACTGTGTCGTGTACACAGTAGTGCGCAATTCAGACGACCAAACTAAACTTAACAATTCACTTCAGGCAATTTATTCCTGGTGCAATACTTGGGGCATGAAACTAAACACATCAAAAACGCATTGCATTTCTTTTACAAATAAGAAAACCCCCCTTAACTATACATATAGGATTGGAAACTCAATTATCGAAAAATGCAATCAAGTAAAATACCTAGGCATTACACTCACGCCGAACCTTAACTGGGAACCACACATTTTGGCCATGTGTCAGAAAGCGGAAAAGAAGTTATCTTTCTTGAGAAGAAAACTGCGCAATGCACCACCACATATTAAAATAAATGCCTACAAAACACTAATTAGACCATGTTTAGAGTACGCCGATATCATCTGGAGTCCACATCAAAAGTACCTGATTAGTAAAATAGAACGAATACAAAAATTGGCAGTAAGGTTCGTATATTCAGAATTCGCGAGGCAGTCCAGTACCGCAGATTTACTCGCAAGGGCAAACTTAAAACAACTTTTTCAACGCAGAATAATGTCACGATTAAAATTCCTTTACCAATTATATCATGGTCATTTCCACATATCACGCTCTCATTACCTGCAAGATCCGCCTAAACAATCATTCCGACTAAATCATTCTAAAACAATACGCCAACCCTTAAGTCGTGTAAACGCTCACAAACATTCACTTTTTCCGTCGGCTATCTCCCTCTGGAACAGCCTACCCAATGACATTGTTTGTTGTAGTACGATTGACTCTTTCATCAACCGCATACAGTGTATTGAATTTGCACCATGATTTTTTTGTTCATTTTTTTTTTCTCTTCCCTGGCAATGTATGTATTTCGATGTATCTGTGTACCCACTCCTGCTTGGGCCGTGAAGGGCCTGCAGTATATTCAAATAAAAAAAAAGTAAACATAGGACAAACTGGGCAATGCTTCAATGATCAAGCAAGACAGCATGCTTTAAAAATTAAGAAGGGCTATAGTAGTCTCATGACCGGACACCGTAAAGAAGGTAAGTGTAGTCCTAGGTTTCATAAAACACGGTTTTTGAAAAAAAAGCAAGCAGAAAAATTGAGAGATTTTAGAACTCTTTACTAGGAAGGCCAAGGATCAATGCATCAGTACACCTTCACTTATCTTTTCCGAAAAAGAGTATTCTTTTCTCGGTTAAAAGTATTTTGTCATGGTCACGCATGTGTTGTTGCACATAAGCCCTGTTCTTGTTCTCAGTATAAAAACGCTCGTGGCACCTTCAATAAAATTCAGTTGACAGCGCTCTTTCCTGTCCTATTTGCAATAAGATTTTTATTATAGAAAGAATTCCATTTTCTTACAATTTACGTATAATGATGAGTTTTCATTGTATCACAACATGGAGAAAATTGCATCTCATTACGGACAAAAATCACGATTTTGTGAAATTCGTGATATTTTCTCGTATATTTCAGCAGCTTGAGAGGTCTAAAGATATTTTTTTCTCAAAATATACCTTCTGTAGAGTAAGTATTCACTGCTCAGATATTCATACAAAGCGCAATATTGCAATAAAAATGCAAACATAACAAATTTTGGCTTTGTTTTTGGAAGCGAATATGGCAAAAAATTGCACTAATATTATTGAGCTTCAAATACCTTACAGAAGCACATTCACTTAACAGGTAGACCTAATTTGCTTTAGAAAAATAAAGCGGTAGTTTTAAAACGAAATTTTCCACAAACAGCACACAGACGGCATTATGTCAGGAAGTTATAAGCCAGCCACATGAACAAAACTTTTGTTCTCGCATAAATATTCTAGCAGTTCACTGTTTTCAACGCAGTAAGTCAGCACAATTTTTTTTTCAAATACAATTCAGATGGTTGCCAAAGTGGCTGGGACGTTTGGCATGGAATGGTCCAGCTATATTTAAGAAAAAATAACTTACACGACAAAAAATATTTGTTCACTTACCATGACCACACTAGAAAAAGTTGTTCAGGCATTGTGACACTAAAATTTTCTGCGTCGTACTGCCTGAACAACTTCTTTGATAAACTCCAAACTCACGCCGAGAAAAAGCTGCTCAATTAAGGTGGTTGTTAAAGGCCTTGCGGCCATAGACAATGTTGAAAATAATAAAAATTAACTCATCAGTGCTGTCACTTCTTCTTCATCATTACTGACACGGAAGATTTTTCGGTTATCTATGTGGAGGTTCAGGAACTAGGCTTGCTTCAGGCTGGGGCCGGGGCAGACTACGCAGGACGTCAGCGGCACCCTCTCATCCTGTTATAAGAGCAAATATGACTTCTCATAAAAGGATGTTCGTGCTGTTCTGGTAGCACCGTATATAAAGAATGTGTAGTGTGTATTCTTCGAAGTGGCGTGTAATTGACATTACATTGAACTCGAAGCATACAACCCATACATTCTAATAATTTCCTATGATAAAGATAAAAGTTTTTCAGGCATACAGCAAATTCCCAAAATGAGTTGAAGTGTAAAACTACAGCTCAAAAAATGGCACTTATGAAAGCCTGAACTCACCTGAGAATCAAATTCCTTCTAGGGTAGTGAGCCAGTGTGAAAAACAATTCTTAAAGTACAACGTTCACAACATGTAGCATTAATCAAAACGCACAATAAACTTACCTCTTCATGTACAAACATTGAAGACATCTCTGCTTTCTCTTTTACATGAGAACAAATGATCTTGGGCGTGACACTAGCGAATAGGTCTGCAAAAAAAGTAAAAGCTTTACTGACTTTAATCACGCCTCTAACAATCTGAGGAATTGTTACAATTCAGCAATCAGTGTAATTCGGACTGCCTCTATAAGGGCATCAAAAATGAACAATTTCCTCGTTCTTTCTACCCTCACAAGACGCTCCGTCAATGGAATCTAATCCAGATTTGACGCTGTGCTTCCTATTTGCCTGCTTTCTAGATGTGGGGCTGCGAAAGTGTATATTGTGCACCTAATCTAGCACAGAAATTCGTCATCTATAATTCAATCATCTTAATTCATTGTAATTTGTTAAAAGATGTGATAGCTCATCCAGTTTTTAAAGAGTTGCGGGCCTGCAATAGGCACTGCCTAGCACGTATGAAAGTATTTCTTTAAAAAAATTCTTCAAAGCTTGCTCTCAGAAAAAGCGTCTGTCATATTTCGACAACCAAGCCCATCCTCTGATGGCAATCAGGGGCACGCTATTAGCGATTATTGACCACGGGATTTACAAACGGGACCCGTGCATAAATACCCAGGTAAACACAATCAAGCAAGTAGGAGCGCTCGAACGACACCAACTCGCGCGGAGGCCGTCTACGTTGCAGCAGCCATGGCTTCTGCTAGAGCTACCGCACATAGCTCCCACAGTCACGTATATTCCCGATTCTATTATAACGCCGAACGTTATCGCAGATGAAGGCAAAGCACGAAAACAGCAAACAGAAACGAGGGAAAGCAACGCACGGCGATGGCCACAACAACGCGCCTTTGGAAGTCTGCTAGATCTTTCCCTGTTTCTGGTGACACTTGTCCTAAATAGCTTAAAAGAATGAGGCGCACGTGCTGGGAGCATCGCGGCATATCAGCACCTCTAACTATACCGTCTTTAAGAAAAAAAAACCATTTCGTACAGTGCGCCTCTGTACATAGTTTTTTCTTTTTCTTTCTTTTTTACGCTTACACCTACAGAATCACGTTGCACATTTGAGTATTTATAGAAATGTTATTACAATGTAGCCTAACGCGTATCTTAAAACTATATCAATCACTTTGAGCAGTGTAGAGACAATGTGCGATCAGCAACTAATCCCGCCCTTCTTAAGTGATCACATCACTCACTGTATGAGTGATGCAGGCACTTACACAACATCGCGCATAGCAGTGTGAACTCGTTAAGTCACTCGTTTAATCGGGCATCTGCAACAGGCCCACGAACGCATGCTGGAGTAAATGGCTGGCAGCCTACTTCGGCAGAGCTGCTGCAGGCGCCCAGCTAGCGCTGTATAATTACTACCTACGAAAACAGTACACTCACCGTTAACAGGCCCACCTTGTTCGTGTCCGCCGCTCCATGAATATTCCTTAATCCGAGCGTCACATCGAACACGGTGTCATGCTTGACCACGATTGAAGATGCGCCTGTTCGCTAGAACTCACACAGCGACCGAGACCCCAGACCAACGCAACGCATTTGAAAGACCGATGAGACAGAGAGAGCAACGTTAAGAGAGAGAAGGAGGAGGCACTGGCGGCAGCGCCGCAGCTGTCGACGCAGGTGTTCGGTGACGCAACTATTCGCTTATCTACACCGCCGTTGTGGGGGCAACGCTGGCCGGGGTGAGCGGGGGGGGGGAGCGGGAAACCCGCCAAGATGGCGCCGAAAGGAAAACACTATGGCGCATACGGCGGACGGCGGTTCGACGCGGAAGGCAATCGAATTGCGCTTCAAGAATGACTCCTTGTAAATGGCAACTCTCCTTCCAGCCAGCCGCACAGTGACGCAGGTGATTTACCAGCCTCGGGTTCTTTGACTAGTTTGACGGAATGCGATTGCAGTGGGCAAAAACTAGTGAACCAAAACTTGCGGAAAACAAAGTGCACGATGGAATGGCCAGAAACAATAATTATTTTGTCCTCGGTGGCATTAGCGGGAGAGCATCGCTACACCTTTTTCCAGAGGAATTTCTTTTCGCATTGTCTGTGTCAGGCAATTCCGCGTATGGTGCCGCCAACACTGAATGCGTAGTCAAAGCTGGAACAAATTAATCCACAATCGCGGATGTTTAGAAGGCTTGTCATGCACCATGAATCGTGCCGAGGTTGTTATAACAAACTTTTTGCTCACCACATGATCAGCACATAATTCCATATGGTTGCCCAATGAGCTAGCTAAGCACCTGTAGCAAAAGCAGGGCACGTTCTTGTTAAACGTTGTTAATATAAACGATGTTTGTGCATAAGTGCAGTGACAGCTTTTTGTGTGAATTGGTCATAACCCACGTTTTCGAGCGTAGAAGCGCCTCAACGGATCTAATCAGCTACCACAGCAAGTTGGTAAGCAATGATGAGGTACGAAAATGTGCAGCTGTTTTCCATGTACTGAATAGTCCGTGTACAGTGCGTTGACCACCACCATTTCTTAAGCCACCTCCCATATAGACTCCCAGTCTTAACAGGTGTGGGACCTTAAACACTAAGAAGCAGTGCCCCCCCCCCACACACGAAATTCGAAGGCGCACGGTCTGATACACACGCATACTTATTTACAGGCGCACACACATACACGTATACACATACATACGGCAACACACACACGTGACCGCAAACGCATGCATGGGTGTACACATGTGCACAGACACGCTTAACACAAGCACGGACTTGCAAATACACGCGCACGCACACATTCACGGGTGTACACACAATCACGCTTACACGCGAACACATGCGCAGGCTCACGCACACACACCCATACTCGGTCGAACAATATGTTCCTGTATATAATCCATAGCAAACATGTAGCTTATAACCAACGCTAAGGTGAGCTTTCGTAACGTGGATTGCAGGTAATTGTCATTATAGATGAAACACGATTTGCTTGCGCTCGCATTCTGCTGTATTCGGAGAGCACCTTCACACATTCTAAGTCTAGGCCGTCATTTAACGCAAGGTCCACATATTCTTGCAGTAGCTACGCTGCTCGGCCGCTAATCCGAAGGTCGCGGGTTCGATGCCGGCCGTGGCAGTCGAATTAAATTGGAGGCGAAAAGGTAAAAGCCTGTGCACTGTGCGATTTCAGCGCCCATTAAGTATCACCAAATGGTATAAATCTCAAGAGCTTTCCACTACGACGACCATCATAATCATATCGAAGTTTTTGAGACGTAAAATCCCAAATATTATAAATATGTGTTCTTCTTATGCCGCATATTCTATCTGATGAATCGTGACCTACACCCTTCTCAGGTACAAAAGCACCCTTAGAGCCTATTTTAGGGTGCTATCGAGGCAACCACCCAAACAAATGGGTGCTTTTTCAATCGACCATTTAAGTGTGTTAAAGGGTGTTGCAGAGGGTGCTTTCTCGTAAAAGCACCCATTTTAAATCCTTTTGGGTGTAAAAATTTTTACTGTGTACAAGCTTGCACCTTCTGGCCACGTGAGGGGTGCTAAGCAAGTTTGAAAATATTTCACTGCAGTGCCTGAATAAAGTATTTTTAACCAACGAAACAAGCGAGTGAAATACGCACTAAGAACAGAATATCCCTGTCGCAATCTGCTCTTACAGGTGAAGTTTGAGGGTTCACCAATTTTCGGTGCACGATATAATCCTACACCTTATCGCTATTCGCAACTTGCTCACGGATCACATCCGCGCTATTTTGTAAAGACTAATTGGTGATTTTCTATAATTTCCTCGGCAGAGCGCAAGTTGAGCACTTCCTACTGTCCTCAAACAAATAGTCTTACCAAACTCCTTAATCACACTCTCATGGACATCATCGCGATGCATGTGTCCTCCAAACATCATAGATAAGACCTGGCGCCATTTTACCTTCGCGTGCAATTTCTCGTGCCATGACACCACTAGTTTTTTAACGCTTTTATGTGCTGTGTGGCCGCTATCCGACATTACCACTTGGGGGGTGCAATGAACTTCCGTTCATTACACCCCCCCCAAGCGATTACGCATGTGACGCTATTGCTCGTGCAGACCACGCATGTAAGACCACCTGCTGTAGAATTTCAGTTTCACAAGCTACTCAGAAGGTCCTATATACCGGCATATAGGACATTCGCTTCTCATCCAGATCTAGTTTTCCCGAAATGCCCGATTTGTCAAATAGGACCCAGTCGAAAAATCCCTCAGAGCACTTCTAATTGACCATCAGGAATCCTTGAACGTCGATCAGGAATCTTTAACTGAGTCACAGTCAGAGTGCTGTTGCAATCAGGATCACTGCCCGTGGTCATGCAGCCCGGTCAAGGATGGCTGACCGTAGCCTTTCGGTGCGGTCAGGGTCACTGCCCGCAGTCATGCACCACGGTTAGAGTGGCTGCCCGTAGTCATGCAGTGCGGTCAGGATCGCTGCCCGTACCCATACAGCACGGTCAAGGTTAACTGGCGGTAGCCTTCGCCCCGGTCAGGGTGGCTGCCTGTGGTCAAGCACAGAGTCAAGAATGGCTGACTCGTGATTCAGCTAGCTTAAGTGTCTGCATGCAAAGGCAGATCAACTTGCCCGGGAGCTCTCAATCAGGAGGTGCAGCTACATGATCAGTGGCGTACCTAGGAGTATACATGTATACCGTGTCTGTGCCTCCCCCACCCCTCCTTCCGAATTTTTGTTTGCCATATGGCATATTCAGCTAGCGCGCAATGTGGGTACATTGCGCCCTAACTGCCCCAACTTTACATTAAGGTGGTGCAACCCCCCCCCCAGGCCCGGAAGAAATTTTTCTCTATACGCTCCCTGATCAAAGCTCCAGTTGCACCGTGATGCGCTTATATTCTCAAGTGCATTTTAAATTACATTCCGTTGTATATATAGTGTCTATAAAATTCATTTTTGTCTTATACGTCGGCTTTGGCGCGCGACGGACGATATCGATCCGTAGTGCGCATTCAGGCTTCGTGCCAATCGAGGACGAGAAACTGCGATCGTGTGTAGCTCAACAAACTGGCTCAGAGTTGCATCCGCCGTAGAGCCAAAATGACAATTTGGAGCACCAAGGAGCAAACTTCATGACGCGCGCGCCCCCGCATTTGTCGCATATACCATGCAATATATTCTTCTGAAGCTCGAACATCCGCCTCGAACAATTGAGTGGGCCACTGCTACCAGCGGCATTTAGCAAAAGAACATATGCGTTCAATTTGTATAACTGTTTCAGTGACAGCGAGTTAACAAAAACGTGTACGAAAAAAAGAGCCTCGATATCGGCCGCATTGCCGTTCCGCGGTAAAGTCCTCGGCAGCGGAAAACGTTACTCGCTTGAAGATGACGAAGTGGCGCCTTCGGTATAGCGTCGTACAGTGACACGAGTGGGCCTGCTCTGTTGCCTATTCGATGGCTCGCTGTCTGACATACCCTTATCGTCGGCACAATAAGCGCTTGTTTCTCCACCCACGAAGTCCTCCGCCATCCCAGCCGCCTTTCGTCCCATGAGTGTTCGTGCACACCCCCCCCCTCGCACAAGCGAATACTCGATATATTTCTGCTCTCTGCATTTGTCCAGCGACTCGTGGTGGCTTTGAATAATACCCCTCCCTCTCTTTTTTATTCCTGTTAGTGTATTAGTCCTCCCTTTTTTCGTGCCCCTCTTCCCTTGTTCTCCAGTGACGCGGGACAGCAGATCTACGCACACAATAAAGGAATTTTCTTTCTGTCTAGCCTCGCTTGTCACACGAGGGTTCATATTGTTGAGAAAATAAGATGTATGATAGAGTTGAGAGGACACCTATGAAAAAGGATTAATACAAAATGTATGTCTTGGCTCCCCTGACAGAAGCCTAATTGTTCACAATGAAAGTGAGGACTAATGAAGTAATGTTTATGAGGGCTTTAAATTGTGAGGAAACAGCGGGTGCAGATAAGAGGGAGCTATATAGGGCACCATAATTTTGGTTAAATGCTGTCATTTGAATCAGGGTGGATTCTAATTAAGTGATCCCATGAACACAGCTTATTTTTATTTCTCCAAGATCCCGTTGTTATCTCAATCAATTTGATGGCTCAAGTTGTCAGTGTGCTCTGCCAAGGCCTTCGAAGACACTTTTTTTCTTGTTGACGTCATTGACAAGCTGTTTCTGTTGAAAATTTCCCCGTTTCAACAATATATACACAATCACATGCTAGCCTTTACATGGGATCCGGTAAATGACACCGGAAAACTTTGCATTTGGTAGCCTCTCTTTTACATTAAAACCAACTGATGATGTAGTATCTGTGTAGGAACATGAGCTACTTGGATGGGGTAATGGCGTAGAATGCGGTAAAAACCCTCGCTGACATCAGGCACATATGATATAGCGTCACATTTTCATGGGAATACACGGTCATGGCTTGGTGGCTCAGACAGCTGGCATTCCACTGAGTTCAACAAAGAGTTCGGGTAACAAGTGCACTGAGGGATCTCTGTGCACTTGCTATATGTCCACAGTCCTGCTACTCGACATTGTGCAGATTCAGTTGGTTCTGGCAACAAGTGAGGCAATCGGCGATTACTAGTTTGTCAGGTGCACCGAGTCATAATGCAGGTACCTGCTGGTACATGCCTCAATTTTATCCTGTTACTTGAGAACCAGACGGGCCTCCCTCAAAGCCTCGACCTAAATCAATATTACGATTATTGATTATTAATATTATGAACAGCTCTTTCTCACTTCGTGCAATAGAAGAAACGAGAAGCTGTGAGCATGCAGCAGGTCTTGAATATTGCTTAATCTGTAATTATTACTGAACTTGCACGCTTCATGCAGTGATGTATGTATATACACACATGCATACAAGTTACTTGTGTAGTGAAAGAGGTTAAGGGGTTCCACACTCCCCACCCCAATAAGCCACTGATATATGTTATGCTGAATATGTGTGTACAGCGTGTAACATGACAAATCAAATCTTTATTTATACCCCATAGCTTACAGATGGAGGACCACGAAAAAAAATCTACCAAGAGGCACTACACTACATCCAAACATACGTAATGATGGCGACAGTTGAAAGTTACATCTATAGGGCTAACAAACAAAATAAGTATGGTAGGTATCAATCAGCAAGTGACACGAGCAAATGGGCCTGTTAAAGCATTCTCTAATTACCTTTCAAGATGCTGTAGAGTGCTAATATGCAAAACAAACAACATGTTGTGGCCCCTTGAATACATTACAACATGCAAATAGAGCAATTGCAAATATCACCTTTCCTTAATCTATCTGTATTTCGGCAGTCATTGTTGTTTTCGCAAGAAAGCTGCACTGTACTGCCTGAATGAGTGCACAAGATGAGCAATGTAGCAAGAACAAGATTGGGCCAATGCATGGCTAGATAGTTCTACTGTGGAGCCATGCATAGTCATGAAGGACAATGCTTGATGATAACGTTCCTCTTCACCTGTTCTCATTTGTCCATCGCACACTTTGAAAAGCCCCGCTACAGAAGGCTGCAGCGGTGGTGGTGATCATGCCACGTTTCTTGAATTCCAACAAGAGAACATCATGCCTATCTGGGAACAAAGTAGCCATAAAAATAGACCATAATGCATACACTGTTTCGATTGGTCTTTCGTTTATTCAGTATCTAAATTAACCTAATTTCTCTTTGAAACGATTTTGTTCTAGAAGACTTCGCCATCTTGACAGCATAACAAAAAACATTAGGGCGGCACCCATTCTCTGTGTTTTGTGATAATCAGCCAGCATCTTGGGAACATGCTGGCTCAGTTAACAATACTGAAGATTTTACGCTGATATAAAAAGCTAATTATGGAATTTCTGAACACTACTTAATCATTAATGAATATCAGTTGCATTGCACCCATCAAGCAAGCAGAAATCAAATGGCAGCATGCACACGTCTCTCTTGACGCATGTTTAAATGCTGACTGAGTACTCGGAATCGGCAATAATAATCTCATGCAATAATAATCTCAGGCTTACAAGAGACACTACACAACACATCTGAACTCATTGGATTTTCAGTGTACTGTTCATTTCTAGACCTATAGGACCTTGAAAAAAATTGGCCTCATACATGATCAAATAAGGCAATACTAGCGCAATAGAAAAAACGAATATGTGATCACTAACTGTAACATAACATATTTCAGTGTGAAAGTAAACTGAGAGTACAAGAAAAAAATGATGCACAAGTATAATAGATTGGGCTACTTCACCTGCGTTACATTAACATTTCAAGGTGGTGTTTTGTGATCGCACTAAACCTACTACACTTGTAAAGGTCATTTTTTTAACAGGCTCTTCATTGCAACCTAGTAATACATCAACACAACTAGTAATACATCAAGAAACAAACGTCTGCTACATGTTCAACATATGCGCTGAGCATTTTAGCAGTCATGGGCACATTACCAGTAAAAAGCAACTGTGTTACAGTTACAGTTACCGAGTTTCCAAAAGTAACCTTTAACAGTTACTCTGAAAAGTGATGTCAGTACTTTTCCGTTACTGTACTAAATATGTAATACATCACAAACCAAATGATAGAATTTACTTAATGAAAACACACGAAGGCATGCGCAGATAGTCAAAATTGCACATGGTAAAATTCTAGATGAAGGAAATCTAAACGATGGCTCAACACAAGCCTTTTTTGTGTACGCCTCATTTTGTTGCACAATTTTATTTCTTAATGCACCATTGATGAAAATAGACTTAATTTGCAATTAATAGTAATAAACGTCCTTGGACACTAGAAGTTGAAAGCGTAGTTGATGCGGTGGAACGACAGCATTATCCTAGGACGTTTATTAGGGATGCCCAGAAGCGCATCCGAAGAGGAATGGGGAATGCGTCACGAGTCAAGACAACATCCAATGTGTCTATTTCTGATGTTCAAGATGTATCAGACCGTGTTCGAAGGGCTCTATGTCCCCTGGGCGCAAAGCTCTTTTTGGAACACGTGTTCGTGAAAATCTACAAGCACGATGTGGAGATTGCAACGTGACTTAACATCGGCGGAATGGGCAGGAAAGAATCAACAAATGGGATATTGCTAAAGGAACTCATGAAACCCGTTCTAGGATGGAGTTTGTTGGAATACTGCTGGACAACTGGACATAGCTTTGACCTAAGCATTGCAATGAGGTTAGCACGTGAACGAATTTGGGGAGGGGAAGGAGAGAGAAAACTGCGAGTCGGAGTCAACCTTTTACAATCAGTTGCAAAGAGGTCTTAAAGAATGATTTGCTAGTTCACGGTATTTGTGGCTCTCAATCGTATTGCGCTCTGCTGCTTTCTAGCCGCCTGTCAAACAAGATCCGCTCAGAGCCTCGGACGAATGAGACTAAACTTGGCGTCCTAATAATTCACCGGTACACCAAAAGCAGAGCTAGCAGCTCAAGTGACCAAAAGGATATATATGTGAAAAAAAAAACAGGTGTGAACTTATTCTTAGTGACCTACACTCCGAAGCTGCGAGGGGAGCTTTGTTGTGGAAAGGTGAAAGGTGGAGAGGAAATGGGAAAGTATACCTGTAACGCCATTTTCTGTTCCAGTTATTATATAAAAAGCAACAGTGTTACAGTTAGAAGTTCCTGTAATTTAAATGTACGTAGTTGCAGTTGAAATTTACTGAAAAAAGTAACTAGTTACCGATAACATGTTACTAGTAACTAGTTACCGCCCATGACTGATTTTTAGCCAGTTGCCAGGTATTTCAGCTATGTTTCTTCAGTGAAGTCCCAGCAAACAGCAATGCTCATTACCACTATTGTGCGACATTCCCTGAGTGATGGTGGTGGTGTTCCATGGTACTGGGCCACAAAAGAAGCGTTCTAGTCAGGCTGTCTTGCACCAGCACCTGTATTTAGCAATCAGAACTCAGGCGAAAATTCTAATGACGACAATACCATAAATTAAAGCTCTGATAGCAGCATTATTTCAAGCAGACCTGAGATATTTGCAGCTGTTCAAGCTCTGAAGCTTTCCCCTATGTTTATCATTATGTGTGTTTTCGTGTCCACATTTTGTCTTTGTTTGTGATGTTCGCTGTCATGAGTGCGCATTAGTAAGCATGCTAACCTTCACATTTACGTACTTCAATGAGCTGCAAAGTCAGAAGCATGGCAGAATCCTGTCTGGTGGGGAAGGTACATTCTAAACAAAAAGAGACACTGAACAGTCTGATTACAATGCATATGTGACACACATTCTAGCCAAAAAGATGCGCCATCAACTTGTGACAGTAAATAACCATTTACCCAGGAAGCGTCTCTCCAGTGTTGTTTATGGGATACCTTGCGCAGACTGCACGATGTTTACATTAGGGAATCAGGTAATTACAAGAAATGTCTGCAGCAGCATGCCCGTGAGGTTAACAATAAGAGTGTCCTGAACAATGCTTTAGGAGTACACACCATTAAGAATGCGCGATCACAAGATTGATAGGGACAGCGCAAGAATAGTTGCTACAGAAAAAAAATGACAGCATCGTAGCTACATCTGGAATGATTTGTCATACAAACCAATTATAACATAATTATTCATAATAAAAATAATAACATATATATTCATAACAAAAATCTTAACCTGATCTGCGCGTGCTCTTTGCAACGATCACTAAATTTCATTTTGGGATGTAAAACCGTAACAATTATCATTACTCAGCCAATGGGTACGCCCCGCCGCGGTGGTCTAGTGGCTAAGGTACTCGGCTGCTGACCCGCAGGGCGCGGGCTCGAATCCAGGCTGCGGCGGCTGCATTTCCGATGGAGGCGGAAATGTTGTAGGCCCGTGTGCTCAGATTTGGGTGCACGTTAAAGAACCCCAGGTGGTCTAAATTTCCGGAGCCCTCCACTACGGCGTCTCTCATAATCATATAGTGGTTTTGGAACGTTAAACCTCACATATCAATCAATCAAATCAATCAATCAGCCCATGGGTACAAACATGCAGTCACAAATTGCTACAGCCACAACTAGTCTTTTTCGTTACTATTTGGCACTTCACATAGATACGAGGCATCCTTCACAGTCAGAAACACACTGACAGGCTACATCACTGCTCCTATAAAGACAGTGGTTCTGAGAACCTGTCAAATGATGACACTCTACTATGTGTGATACATCGAACATAACTGGTGCGATCAGCAACCTCTGACAATGAAAATATATGTCGCCTAAAATCACGTCAATTCCGCGGACAAAGCAATGTGAGCCATCTACCATTTTGACATAAGAAGAACAAGTCTTCTTTGGCGCTGAATAGTCAGACGCGTGTATGAATATGGTGTCGACCTGATCCCGAAAGTACTTCAGCATGTCTGGTATGTGGGCGAATTCAGAACTTAATAGAGTCTTTAGTTACCCTTGGGAGAGTGGATGTGGAATGTGCTATACCTAGAGAGCAAGTTGGAGAACATTTCTTGTATCTAACAACAATATCTTTCTTGGCTGCAGCTAGGTGGGGAGGAAGGTCCACATGCTTGTCTAGTTCGATGAAGGTGTTATGCATAATGCATCTCTCAGCAATTTGCATTGGCACATGCTTGGCAGCTGACAAATGCCGAAAGGCATGCCCAATCCCGTCGTCAAAGAGAAATGTGGATGTAGCCCACAGTGGACCAACATGCGTGTCACTTTTGAGAGGTGCAATAACTGGTGAACAATAAATGTCATCGCTGCATCACCGTACAATTTGGCCATCTGCTGAACAAATGTTACCAACAACCTTTCTGCACAATAAACATCGATTTCAGCAACAGTGTCTTTGTTCAATAAAATGACAGCCTTGAGAAGGAGTGCGAAGTGGACCATATAATTCCGTGGCAAGAAGTTCAAAAAGCATAGAACACTGTAAAACAGCAACCAGTTACGCCACTCAGTGGCTTTCCAGTATGCACACTCTGACAGTGGTCTCCCTGTTCGAGAAAAGGTAATCGGTGGCTTTATGGCACGCGGCCTGACATCTAAAAGTCTTATGCGCCGTCCTAGGTAGAATACCGAGTCAGTGGCTGAGAGCCATAACTCCATAAGCTGCCTTGTTACCCCTTCCAGAACACAATGCATATAGTCTGGAGGCAGTTCCCAGACAAGGCCGAGGCTTCGAAGCCTCACCAATGGTGATGGCCCCTTGAATCTTTCAACTGCCACTTCTTGTTCCAGGGCCTTCCTCATTGCTTCCATCACACGGCCATGGCTTCGATCAGGCGCTAGGTGACCGCAGTGGAGGTACTTCACTGAACCTGTCACAGAACAGCACACATAAGAGTACGAATAACTTTCACAAATACAGATGTGGTTAATCATACAATTTAAAGGAGTACTGAAACGATTTTGAGACATCGCAAAAGGAACATTTCTCATTCGCTTGGTATGCAGCGTCAACGCATTCTATACACCGGAGTCAAGGAACATGTATAAAATATTTTGATTTTACTTTGAAGTTTTCGTCGATAAGCATCTGCAAGCTAGCCCCACTTCAATGGACATTACCCCGACAAGTCAAGGCAGTTTTTCAAAGTTTGTGAGTTCTGTGTCCTGCATGCAGCCTTTATCGTAAAAATCACTGTCAGGGTCACTGTTAGACAATTCAATAATCGTTGTTTATGTACACCAGGTGCATATGATGAATTTACCGCTAGTATGTCACGAGATTCTGTATCCTCGTGACATCGCGCTTCTATGAAACGTCAGAATAGCTGCCTTCTCGATATCGAAACCGAGAGTGTCTTTTTTAAGGGTAGCGATAATTCAAATACATATGATGCATTTACAGGCACTACTATGCCCGTTATAGGTTTCTCGAAACCATTATATTTATTTAGATCAACAATCCAAATATATAAAAAAGTTTTGTCAGTGCTACTTTGAGTTCTGCCCATGGTAAAGCACACGGAACCACATTTAATAGTTTTTCTTGAAAGGAATTTACTAGAGAGGCCTCTAGGAACAGCCACCACCTTTTAATTGCTTGCACAAAACCTGTACCGAAGAGTAACTTTTGGGCTAGTCAGTTCTTTGCAGTAATAATAAGACATTATTTTCAAACATCTTCCATTCTGACAAGCAAACATGCTTCTACAGTTTTGAACCACCACTGTCTATTATTTACTAGCAAGATGGAACTGTGATTCGACTCGCTGCTTTTATGTGCACTCACAGCGAGATTCGTGTAAAAGGGCCTTGCAAAGCTTTAACAAAAAATTGCACATTGACCTCATCATTTATTTGCACTGAATATGAGATTACGCACTATTATCCAATTTACCCAATAAATCGAGGCATGCAAAATCATTGCACAAGGTGCACGTATATTTCATCACCTTGAGCATGCTGGAAGCTATGCAGGTGGGGTGAAGCATGGCCCGAAAGTTATGCTGTTGCACATCAAGACTTCAAACAGTCTTTATCTTTTTTCATTCTTTGACCATATCAGCTGCTGCTTGTGGTTCCGACATGAACAATACGAGCTTGTAGGAACATCTCATGGGCACTTGAAAAGATTCATTCATTAATTAATTTAAAACACATAAAAGCTACAAAAAACTCACCATCAACACAAGTTCCTTTTTCAAGGCACCAGCTGCACCCGTAATATCCATTTAATTGGTTCACGTTGAGTATTGATGCCCTGGCTGGAGAGTCAACACAACAAAGAACCACATGAACTTTTGACTTGATGACATCTTCAGCATGTGACCATACAAAAGTTCCAATGTCTCTCACTTCCTCAACAAACCGCCTTATAAAGACGTGCATTGGTGGATGTTCCTTTGCGAACCAAAGTGCTAAAAGTGCAATATTCTTGCACCTAATTTCGAAGGGAAGCTCATTGATCCTTACTTGAATGGGCCAAATTGAGCTTTTCGAAGAATCGAACAGTGGCGCACCGTCGGTATTGAAGGTTAGCGTTAGGTCACTCCACGCCATGTTCATTTGCCTTCGAATGCTTCTGTATAGGTCACCATCTGTGATGTCAGAGTACATCCCCAGTTCTCGACTAGCAGACAACTTTCGCAGGCTTCAAAGAATGAGACCACTGAAGTACTTTATCATATCTGTCAGTTGTTGTTTTAAGTCAAACATGACAAAAAAGACTTCCAGCTGCTACGAGTTCCTTAGTTGGCCGTTGCACATTACAGCCATCACAGGTGACTTGACTTCGTGCTGGCATCTCTTGGGAAATACCAAGGTAGTCATGGCAGTGCTGGCAATATATATGAATCCTTAGCGCCTCCTACTTGTCCTTCCAAAGTTTGCGAAGCAAGTAGGTTGTCGATGGCACAACAGCCTCACCAAACAGGGTGTTCAGCAGGATAAGCAAGCCTTTCACCTTTGCCCACGTCAATCCTGCCGTCACAATATACGCCATAACTACAAGCAGAGCTTGAGCTTTGGTTGTCTTCTGGTGTGGAAGTGTTTCCTCCGAGAGCTTATTGAAGTCATTAGGAGCACCTTGTTTATCACTTTCACATCCATTGGCATCATCCTTTGCACAGTTGTCACCTATGTCTTCCTGATCTATTGTTTCACTGTCAGAGGTGTTCTCACCAAGGCTAGCAACACTCGCAGACGAATGGTCCGTAACATCAAGGTTACAACTAGCAGACACTCCGTCTAAGCTGCTGCTGCTGCTGCTCTGAGCCCTTTCTTGAGCAGCACACTTAAACAAAGCTGCGTCCACAGAGTATCCGCAGTCCGAGGAACCATTTCTGCCACTTTGGTTTATACTGCTACTGGCAGAATTTTGACATGTGTCATCCTGGATGTGTGATGAGCTCTGCAAATGAAACAAGTATGTAGTGTAAGGTTATGACTGAAACGACCAATATTCTATATCTTTATCTGCAGTTACTACATTTATTATTTCTAATAGTACATACACAGTGTTTTTTTAGCCAATACATATATTTTTTAAAACTTCTGTGACACTTACACTGCGGTTATTTTCACACATAAACTCTATGTCAAGGTGGAAACACTTTTCCACAGCTGAAATGACATTCACACGACTAATTAACAAAGCTTACTAGTTTGATTTTTGTTATTGATTTGAGGGCAGTTTATAATATAAAGTTGTAGTGCAGGCAAATTTGTAGCATATCCACGTTTAGAAATTGCAAAAGTTTCATGAAATTAGTGATACAATCGAAATTTTGGAGGCGACGTCAAAACTGGCAGCAACTGATGTGCAGGAAATGTCTGGCTGTGATAATTGCGAGGTAATATGAAACGCGTCCGGGCTGCAACCCACAGTCATGACAGGCACTTACCTGGGCAGTACTGCAACGCTTGGCTCTCTCGGCAGCATTTGCCAAAGTTTGCCTCGGAACCTGGACGCTCGACCCATGCTCCAGATATTGCCTGTAACGTCGCCGCGGCTTCTCGGACATCGTGAAATGAGCTAAAAAGGCTCTATCTCAGGACCTTGAAAGCTATCCAAGGCCGCTTTTTAGACATACAGCAACAAAATCTCGATGGTCGCTGCTGTAAGGAATCACAACCGGACATAAGAATGAAGAAAAGATTCGCTACCTCAGTGTTGCGAGCACCCCTTGCACTACTACGCAGACTAATACAATTGGGTGTCTGTAACCAATGCCAAGAGTGCGTTGCATAATTTGGTGTCACCGCTTGCCGAAAGTTGGAAAAAAACTCGGCGGTGATACTGCTGCAGATCAAACAAACCCTTTGAAGCAATTACCAGGAGGCAAATTTTGTGCAAACGGCGACAATTATAGTTTCACCACTTCACGCAAAACTGTTTTCGCAGCAGACAGCTTCCTCACGGAATTGAATATTTCGCGACTTCGAACAAGTGAACATTGCCCCACCGCGGTGGTCCAGTGGCTAAGGTACTCGGCTGCTGACCCGCAGGTCGCGGGCTCGAATCCCAGCTGCGGCGGCTGCATTTTCGATGGAGGCGGAAATGTTGTAGGCTTGTGTGCTCAGATTTGGGTGCACGTTAAAGAACCCCAGGTGGTCAAAATTTCCGGAGCCCTCCACAACGGTGTCTCTCATAATCATATGGTGGTTTTGGGACTTTAAACACCACATATCAATTCAAGAATTCAACATTTTGTGAATCTTAAAAGAACTGCAAGAAACCTGTAATAGACAATGCAACGGTGGTGTAGGCAGAAACTTTTTGTTTCATTGGGGGCACGTCCTTTATCTGAAATGGGTGCCGGGTAGCAAGTGTGACCGAGTGTCAGTGCTTTAAGAGTATTCCATTTCAGAAAGAAATTTGGGAGGTGGAGGGGGGGGGGCACGGGCCCGATGTGCTACCTCCGGCGATGCCAATTTAATACAATAATTCTGTGAAACATGAGAAAGAACGCGACGCGTTCTAAATTTCTTCCAGTAGGATTTTGTTTTACACTTGCACATCCCCTGCTCTTTCATCCCCTGTTCAAAGGTATGTAAATCTTAAGAGTGAAGTGAGGTTAAAACCCTCGATCCAACTCCCGTGTCAACGCCTCCTAGATTTTAGGAGGCGTTGCCCGTGTGCTAGCAGAAAGCGAATGTTTCATGTTAATTGGCAGAACACATGACGTTTCTGTAGTAGGCTTAGCTAATACCACCAAGGCAGCTAGCACTACGTTTACGTTTCCTAAGCGCGGGGTAAAATGAGTTGATATGGAAATTTCTCTCAGCGTAGAGCGGTATAGTTCTCGCTTAGATGGTTCCCCGTTAAAAGCACATTTAGGTATCAGCAGCGAACGCATGTTTTTATTGTTCCTTGTGGGGTACACGAATGTCCGTGCCCTCAATATATAGGTAAAAAGATGTAGTGGTGGCATGTTTTTGCTGCTAAGCTAGTGGCATTACACAAAGTGCCATCATCTATGGACACTAGCAAACATATTTCCAAAGCTCAATTCGCTATGTATAATTATATATAGCAGCTTTTCTACAGTTACTTTCGGTTTCGGAGTCTGCGGAAACAAACCGTAATCGTTCGAAGCAAACGTCGGGCAAATTTTGTGTTAGTTGTGTTAGGTTCACGGTGACTTGAGACTTCGCAGAAATTTTCTATCCTTGTGAGGTCTCTGGCCTTGACATAAAGCTGATAAACAACGTATCTGGGACAGCTGTACGCTATAAGGATGGACGTTATATGCAGTTCTTTAGCTCTCAGCGTAAGGGCTGCTTTGCTTGTCGATGGTTACGATATTAGCCATGGCCCTCTTGCGCGCATATACATGACTTCATTTACAATCATATTCAAGATTACCAAAAGAGAAGTTCCAGCTATCCATCTTCGCAATCATTGTTTATTTCTACCAGGAATTCTTACATTGGTGATTGATGTATGTCAACGACGTGGATGCAGCCTGGATGTTATTTCCTACTAATGATTTGAAGTTGCATAGTGAAACTTTGTGTGTGTGTTTAATTCGACAAGCATGTCGAACGAGGATCGCGGGCTCTGCATGGGGCAGTTTTCCCACTGGTGTCATTCTTCACATCAAAATATTGAGAAGAAGAAACATGAAATGCGTTATAGAGAATTAGGAGCCTGTCATTTACAGTCTCAATTGAAGGAAGAAAATTTTTATCAACAGAACAATGACATAAAAATAATAAAACACTAAACACCGTCTTTACTAAAATTAAAATGGCCACCATATCTCTGCTATATCCAACGTCTGGAACATATGCGTACATTCATGACTGGTGGTACACGTGCGGGTTTTGTCGAGTTTACGCCTTCTTGTGTTTTTCTTCACTTTTCCTCTTCTTGTTTGCCCCATCACTCGCAGTATGTATGCTCTCGTGAAATACCACATAGACTTTACAGCTGCCATCTTGGAGTGCGGTGACGTCGAATAATTTAAACCGAGAAATGTAGCGAACTTCGATACTCGTGCCACATATCGGGCCTATTGGTGCAGCGACAGTGATACGCTGCAGGTTATTATGATGCGACACTGCGTAACTTAGCTGGTAAGTTCATATATTGTTGGTTGGCTATTTGTTTGGCATGTGATGTGCACAAACTTGATCTTTTGCTGTAACAGAGCTGTAGCATGAGCTCTAAGCATCGGTTACGCAAAGCGTTCGAGGCTCAGAGGTACTTTGTTGAGGTACTGTTGCCGTTGACAGTCATTGTGTAGCGCTTCGTCTCGCGCATGTACTCACTTCAGTCAAAAGTGAGCCCGCAAAAAGTATTTGTGACACAGATTGTACAACTTATTGTGTCATGCGCTTTGTGTTGGCTAAGAATTACGAGTCTAATTGTAGGCGACGAGTGCGGGAAAAGTGCACGTAATTTGTCCAGCCACGGTGGCCAATCCCCGTGGCGTAAATACGAAATTATAAGTAATGTCAAAGAATGCATGACAACAGCACTTAAAATTGCACACACACACACGCACACACGCACACACACACACACACACACACACACACACACACAAAGGAAACATCACCATCAATAGCCAAAGCTATGCAGGATTGCTAGACATGATCGCTAGCACAGACACCATATCAAAATTGAGTACTTAAAGAATTAAAAGGCACCTAATGTATTTAAAGGCAATTGTCACCTTAAACATGAACCAAGCTTTTCACTCAGCTAGGTCACGGTTGGATGCAGCAGCATATAGCTTGAGTACAGTGCACTGGGTATTCTGTCACAATTACAACATCAGTGGGCCAAAAGCGTTCAGAAGCTCAAGTAACGAGACTGAACAGCTGCAAATTCAGAGCACAAAAAAGGCAGCTATAATAACATAGTTAATCTAAAACAGTGCCCAAACGGGACAAGAGAGAACCACACTACACAGGCGTTTTGGAATATGAGTACGTACCAAAAAGCCCACTTAGCCACCGTCATGAAGTATAATACCTTATGATCACACTGCCTAAAGATATTGGATAAAGTTATGGCACAAATGGTGCATTGTCCGCTCCTTTGAAGATGAGAGCTCATCAAAAATGTGGAAAGGAACCGAACACATCCGACTGTCTATAACGAAGCATGAGCAAACGTGTTTGGAATGTGTTGACAATGTCTGCAATAGCCTTATCATGGCAAAAAATTGTACATTGAGCTCATGGGCTGATATTTTAAACCCAGTTTGAGAGAATATGCAACAGAAACATGGCAAGAATGCTTGCCAGGACATTTTGCATCATGCTGCACATGATGCGGCTGCACCTCTGTCATCAATGAATCCAAGCTTTCAAAGTTATGCACCTGTTAAAATAGGACGTGTGGTCTCACCATCCTATAGGGTATGTACATAACGTCATCCGCCAGGAGTGATTACGATGGGGTCGCTATTTTGACGGTTTGCGCACTCACCGCATGCGACAAAAGCTCTCCGCACGCGATGGGTCCGAGATCTGTACTGCACAAATTACTAGACATTCGGAACACCTTCTGCACACCGACGCAAGGAGGGCACGTGCGTCGCATGCGAACGCACCTCCGAGATGGCGCAGTGATGGTGTTGCCACCTTACGGATCAAGGCTCAGTGCATACACCCTATAACACCCTATGACAGGCGAATAGGGAGATTGTTAGGAAATAGGTAAAACAGTAGACTGCATACAATAGAAGTGTTTGAAGGGAGCACAAAATACATGGCAGTGTGAAATTGATCGGAAACAATGTTGAGGTTGGTGGACCGTTTTTCATTATTGGCGACTCCAGACATGTGCACAGCTCTGTTAGTTGGATGAAGGCACACCAGGACCCCTCTCCATTATTTATGGTTGAGTCCGAAAGAAAGCAAGCTTCGCAATTACTGTAGTTAAAAACTACTAACATCTGTGAGCTCTGACTGGCTTTATTATCTAATGTCTTTATCTATGCCTACCACTCTTTCGTGATGTGTTAGCTGTAACACAGTTCATGTACAAATTGCAGTTCCCATTCTATTGCGAATATGAGGTAGAAAAATAAACAAAATTAAACTTCATTTTATGAAGCGCGCTCAAACATCGCACAAACTAAACATTTTCAAGTTATGTAACATTCGTTGACTTTTTCACGCCAGAAAAAAGTGCTTGCTAGCTCCAAGTACTCTAATCACATACAATTTCTTGCAATATAGAGACGAAGAAAGAAGTGGAGGCATTCCAGAAAAGTGAAAAGCGCCTCAGAATGACTGCTAGTGGCACAATTATGAAGCGGGTAACAACCAGCAAGGAGAAGGTAATGTTTCGTGATGCACACCTACGCTTGATGAATGGTTATTTGATGCAGTTTATCATCTAGCTGGTGCATGCGAGTGTTCATTCAACTCGGCCATGCTGCATGGTTACCCTGCTTTGCCTTTTTGAAGACCACACTTTCTGTCTAATTTGACCTGGTGTATTTAAATTGAACATTTCGAAATTTCCAAAGAGTTTGCTCTAACTTTTTTGAGTGACCATAAAGGAACAAAAATTATTTTTAGCTAGAAATCTGCTGCTCATTCATGAATAATCTAAATAGAAGTTAAATAATCTTATAATAATAAAAATTGTATGTTCATTTAACAAATGTTTCACAAGCTTACAGAACTACAAAGACCATATCACTGTTACCTTTTTCCTTAGAGGATTGCCGTGTTAAGCGCATTTTCGAAAAAAAATCCCCATGGTCAGATTAGGATTATGAACTAGTTAGCGATTACTCATCTGTAGGTTTATATCCAATGATTTTGATTCCAGTTTGTGAATTGAAGGAATTGTGCCTTGACTCGCTCATCACAGATACACAGCCTGTCACGCCCATAGCCTTACTGCTGTGTGAAGACATGCCAGAAAACTGTGATTGTGAGCCCATAAAAAACCAAATGGCTTTATACTGCGCACTCGTTTACACCATTGTATGCTACAGTTGGTGGTATTCCCTGTATACGATAAAGAATATAAATTGGAATATCACTTTTGATTTTTTTTTTTTTTATTATTATACAGGGCGCGGGTTCGAATCCCGGCTGCGGCGGCTGCATTTCCGATGGAGGCGGAAATGTTGTAGGCCCGTGTGCTCAGATTTGGGTGCACGTTAAAGAACCCCAGGTGGTCTAAATTTCCGGAGCCCTCCACTACGGCGTCTCTCATAATCATAGAGTGGTTTTGGGACGTTAAACCCCACATATCAATCAATTATTTTTATTATACAGCCCTATAGCAGGTCGCGGGTTCAAATCCCGGCTGCGTCGGCTGCATTTCCGATGAAGACGGAAATGTTGTAGGCCCGTGTGCTCAAATTTGGGTGCACGTTAATGAACCCCAGGTGGTCAAAATTTCCGGAGCCCTCCAGTACGGTATCTCTCATAATCATATGGTGGTTTTGGGACGTTAAACCCCACATATCAATCAAATCAATTGTACAGCCCTACAAGATGGGTCTAAGACGCGAGTGTAAATGTGAAAAAGGAAAGACTGAAGTGAAATTCGCTATCATTCTTCACAGAGCTTTTCATTGTTTGCAGTGGTCTGTTCCAAATTCCACATGCTCTGCACTAAAAGTGTCCAAAAAATTGGCCTTGCTGTCCCACACCTTCCATTGCGATATTGACATATTTTTTTGAAAATTTCATTAGTAATAAGGTCAATTTTCATCTATTATTTGGATTTTCATTTGCAGGTTCCGGAACCAAACAAAAAAGCCAGGAAGGCTGTGCAAAAAAAGCATCAGGAAGACTAGCTGGCAGATTGTGGTGGAGAAGAACGTACAGTGCCAAAGGCTGAGTTTGATGCCATGCAGAACAGGTTGCACAAAATCGAAGAAGAATTCACATTGCTGAAGAAAAGCAGCGATATGGACATTTGTGAAAACTGCAAGACAATGCAGAAGAAGCTGGAGGAGCTAGTGGCGTTAAACAGGGACCCCCATAAAAGCCTGACTCAAAAGATTTCTTCCACCGGTGAGTGTCCCTTGTGTTTTCTTCGACTCCATAAAGGGGAGCATGAGGCTGGCAAGTGGCTACGCTTGATCACTTCTTAGAAAGATGCTCAAGTGGATAAAGAAAGTGATAAAGCATTCCAGCGCTGCTTATTCTATATGCATGTTACAAGGGGGGGGGGTTAACAACAAGAGGGAAGGCAGGGAGGTTAACCAGGCACATGCCCGGTTTGCTACCCTACGCTGGGGGAATAGGAAGGAGGCATAAAGATGAGAGAGAAAGGAGAGAAGAGAAAGAGAGAGAAAAAAAGAAAAAAGGAGGATTGTCAGTCAATCGGCTGGCGCGTATGCAGCGGTGGCACTACACAAACGTTAAAGGTGGTCACAGAGGCCTGTAGTCCTCAAAAAGCACAAGACAGCTTTGACTGCTTTTTGAGCCGACAAAAGGCGATGACGGTGTTCCAGTAGCATCTGCACAGAGAGTGGCCGATCGTACAATTGTCGCAATGCGTCCGAAAGCTTCTGTCTTTCAGAGGCAAATCGAGGGCAATGTCATATCAGATGGTCGATGTCTTCTTTGGTGCAGCAGACGTCGCAATCCGCATTGTCGGTCAATCCGATGAGGGTTCTATATGCTTTTGTGAAGGCAACCCCCAACCAAAGGCGACAAAGAAGTGAAGCTTCATGTCGACGAAGTCCGGATGGAGGTCGAATTTCGAGTCGAGGGTTTATTTGGTATAGTCTCGTATGTCTTATGTTTGGGGTGTTCCACTCCTGCAGACTCAGACTAGGTGCCAGGTGACGAAGTTGCTTTGCAGCGTCAGTCCGTGACAAAGGAATCGGAAGGGTGTGTTCTTCTTGGTGCGATGTGCGAGCTGCGTTGTCTGCGGAATCATTGCCACTGATCCCACAATGGCCAGGAAGCCACTGAAACTTGACCTCGTGGCCTGTTTCTGTGACGTGGTGAACGAGCTTGACAACTTCGTAGGTTAAATGTTCATGGCAACCTCGTCGAAGGACTGACTGCATGCTCTGTAGGGCTGGTTTTGAGTCGGAAAACACAGCCCATTTACTCGGTCTTTGGGATTTCATGTACTCTATGGCGCCACGCAAAGCCGCAAGTTCTGCCGCTGTGGACGTAGTGACATGTGACAGTTTTATTCGCATAGTGATTCCTCTAGCTGGAATCACCACCGCACCACCAGAACCAGACGCTGTGGTTGAACCATCAGTGTATATGGGCACGTGGTTGTTGTACATATCGTGCAGATGGCTCAAGCTCAATTGTTTTAGGGCTGATGAAGGCAAATGTGATTTTTTCTGTATTCCTGGAATTGAAATACGTACTTGTGGAAGTGCCAGGCACCACGGAGGATACACCAGTTTCTCAGCAGGCGTAAAACCTGACGTAAACGACGCACGATGAGCACAGACAATTGCACTAAATTTCGTGCGGGGCCTCTCAGTAGTGAGGGTTCCCAAGTGGTGGGAAGGATTCCTAGCACGTTGCCTGAGGTACGTATGCATCGTTTCAATGGTGATGTGCGTTGTGATAGAGTAGTCCTGTGCAATGGCAATTGTTTCAGCTGTCGATGTGCAGCGGGTAAACCAAGGCATATCCTAAGCGCTTGGGCTTGAATATTTTGGATTGTGCGCAGGTTCGTTTTGCACGTGTTAGATATAACAGGTAGGCTATACCGCAGAAATCCAGTAAATAATACCTTGTACAGCTGTAACATAGACTCGACAGACATTCCCCAACTTTTCTCAGCAAGAAACCTGAATAAGTGACAAATGGCAGTCAGCCACTTTTTCACGTAGTTTACGTGGGGTGTCCAAGACAGGTTTCGGTTGATTACGACTCCCAAGAACCTGTGACTCCGGCTGCATGTCACCAACTGCCCGTTAATTGATATGCCGTAAGCGGACATTGGTTTTCTGGTGAAGGCCACGACTGCACACTTCTCACTTGCGATTTCTAGCCCTTGTTTGCGTAAGTGGTACGATGTCACTGATGCTGCCTTCTGAAGTCGAGCGCGAAGTTGAAGTCGAGTCACACCTGATGTCCACACACAGATGTCATCAGCATAAATGGAAAGTCGTACACTGCTTGGTTGCTTACCAACTAGTTCAATGAGTGTTAGGTTGAACAGCGTCGGGCTTAGCACTCCGCCTTGCGGGACACCTCGGCTGCAGTGATACTCGGGTGTCGGGCCATTCTCTGTCTGCACGTGAAATGATCTACTCTGTAGGTAGCTCTGAACCCACGTATATATCCTGCCACCGAGTCCCACTCCTTCTAGTGCGCTGAGAATGGCTTCGTGGGTGACATTGTCGTAGGCCCCTTTAACGTCAAGAAACAGAGCAGCAGATAACCGTTTGCAGGCCTTCTGGTGTTCTACATATGTCACCAAGTCAACTACATTTGCAATTGACGAGCGGCCTTGTCTGAACCCGGACATGGCATCTGAATATATTTCGTAGAACTATAAGTACCATTCCAGACGCTTTAAAATTATCCTTTCCATAACTTTTCCCACACAGCTCGCGAGGGCAATCGGGCGGTAAGAGGAAATGTCCAAGGGTGACTTGCCGGCTTTGGGAAGTGGAATCAGGTGACTTGACTTCCATTCCTGTGGAACCATGCCAGTTTGCCAGGAGTCGTTGTACAGCTGCAACAGTGCCTGCCGAGCTTGATCTCCTAGGTGACACAGAGCGCGGTAAGTGATGCCGTCAGGTCCTGGCGCTGAAGAACGTCTACACAAAGCAAGTGCAGCCTTTAGTTCGTCCATTGAAAACGGAATCTCCATTCGGGGATCACGTGAGGATACAGAAAAGTTGGGCGTCTTTGTCCCAGTTGAATTTGAGCCGCATGCAATCCTTCGACAGAAGGAATCTGCGACATCAATTTCTTCGCAGCGTAAGTGAAGTGCCAGAGATTTTAATGGGTAGCGCTGAGTAAAGGTTGTACGAAGACCCCGGACAGCTCTCCAGATTAGTGACAGAGGCTTTCTGGGATCCAAAGACTCGCAAAAAGATACCCATCGTTGCTTGCCCAACTTGTCCATGTGACGCTGTATTTTCTTTTGTGTGCGTCTGGCCACTCTCAGATCATCAAGTGACCTCGTGCGTCTATAACGTCGTTCTGCACGACGACGAATCGCTCGGAGTTTCTCGAGCTCAATGTCCATATCATTGCGAGATGAGCTCACCGGAAGCGAACGCGTCGTTGACTGTAGGGCACTCTTTATTGCGTCCTCTAGGTTGAAAGGTGAGGCGCCAACATAGTCTTCCATGATTAGCTTGTATTTTTGCCAATCGGTGCACTGGACGGCTCTGGAGGACTTGAGACTTGGAAAGCCATCAATCTTCAGGTATGTTGGGATGTGGTCACTACTCCTTGTTTCCAAATCCGGAAACCAGTGCACTCTGCGTGTGAATGAGTGTGAGACGAAAGTGAGGTCCAGGCAACTGCTATAGGCCGATCCGCGCAGATAAGTAGAGCTGCCATCATTCACGAGGATAAGTTCACATTCAGAAGCGAAAGAAACTAACTGTCTACCTCTAGTGTTGACTCTGGAGCTTCCCCATAAGTAGTGGTGGGCATTGAAGTCACCAGTTATCACCCATGGCTGGAAAGTTGAATTCAAAATTCCGCATAAGCGCTCTCGGTTTAGACGACTTGATGGATGTAAGTAGGCTCTGATGATGGCGAATGTGGTCTTCTTGTTTTTATACTGTTAAGCAAACGTACTGGTTTTCTTCGTCAGGGGGTACAGGGTGATGAACATAAGTTAAGTCGCGCCGTATGAACACAATGACCTTGCTGCGCTCTCCGTGGGTAGAAGACATAAAGCACTCATATCCGGACAGTCTCATCTGGGCTGACAGGTTTGGTTCACAAATCACAATTATGGAGAGCTGGTTCGTGAATACATATTGCCGGAACTCGGACATACGCGCCCTAAGTCCTCTGGCATTCCACTGAAGGACAGATGCGTTCTTGACCTCCTCGCGAAAGGATAACATGTTGCGGGCCATCGTTTTACCTTAGAGCTGCAAGCACCGGACTCAAAGTGTCCAGCACTTGGAGTGCGCTCTGCGCTGATGGGGTGTTCATGTTGCTTAGGAGCATGCGCAATGCGCTCATAAGGGTCTGCAACATGTTGATGACCTGGCGATCCTCAGTTGTCTTTTCATCAGTGGTTCGTGATGGCATCGAGGTTGGCGGGGATCGATGCACCTCTGAAACAGGCTGTGTTCGTGGAAGTGATGGCCACTCTTCACGAGGTGGGAGTCTTGACCCTGATTCTGTTTTCCGTGAATCCGTCTTCGCTGAGCTTGACGATGGGGGGCCAGTTCTTGCTTGAGATGACGGGTCTCTATCGGCAGATGCCACGTTGCGTGATGATCTTCTGTGGCGACGCCGACGTCACCTGGCAGTAGCAGCGGCTTCCCTGTGCGTTGAATTGTCGCGCACCATGCGTTTCAGCACCACGCGTTCATTTCTCACTCGTGGGCAATCTTTAGACGACGCTTTATGAGCGCCGTGGCAATTAAAGCATTTGAACGCAGTTGAGTGGCAGGTGTCTTCTGAATGAGGTTCGGCGCACCGCGGGCACACGACATCGCCGGTACATACTCCTTTGACATGTCCCATCTTGAAGCATCTGAAGCATTGTAGGGGCTTCGGTATGTATGGACGGACCTGATGGCGAACGTGGCCAACTTTGACGTGTGGGGGAAGACTGTCTCCCTCAAAAACAATCTTCAGGCATCGTGACTGACCAAGCCTTGTGATGTGCTTGATGAGGATGTCGTCTGTAGTTCGCTTTATCAAGATTGCGAAATCGTCAGCGGGAATGGAAATGTCCACGTCATAAATGACGCCAACACTACCCTTACAGTCAGTGGGGATCACTGATTTAACTGTGACTCTGTCGATTTCCGAGATGTTCTGTAGGCTTTGCAGCGCACTACGGTGTAGAACATCAACTGCCAGAATATTCTTCCGTGAGTTGATCCTGACGTCTTTAATTTCATTTGGAGTGAGTCCTTCGAGGTATGCATAGAGGACTTGCCTGCTAAGCCGCCGTAGGTTGGCTGAAGGGTCCACAGCCATGAAGAGTATAGTGTGTGGCCAACGCTGCGCGGTAGCCTGCACGGTGGATATACTCGTCGTCGACGATGTTCGTAGCAGTCTTCTTTTTGCATTGCGGCTCATGACGACTGTGTAGTCGTCATCCGATGACTCAAAACCGTCGGAATAGAGCTCCGTTGCCTCGCTGTCTGTGCCACTTGAGGTGGTCCCACGTTTCCTAGCCGCTGCCAGACGTAGCGGTTGTCCACCTCGAAAATCCTGAGAGGCTTCTTCATCCATTCTCGCAAGGAGGGAGCAGCAGCTCCCAGAATTTGCGGTAAAACAAATAGAAAATTTGAGACAAGGGTACAAGCGTTCTATGAAATAGACACTTCGTCGTCGTCGTTCTGCATGTTACATATGCATGTTACATTCTGCATGTTACAATATCAGCATTTTGCTTATGGCATGACAGTCTCATGATGTCCAGCAGAAAGACAAAGGGAGGAGGCATATAGAAGTGCAATAAGGGTTGCTGTGTAATTAACACAAAACGAGGGAACTGTTTTTGTATGCTAACACTACCTTAAAGGGTTCTGAGACCAGCTGTTGGGCTTCGTGAAAAAACATTCTCTGGGTAAAAAGTGTGGTTCTATGAAATGCCAGTCAAATGTGTTTGTGCATGGCACTTAAGAATTCACAGGAAAAGCACAATGTTACCCCATTTTCAAGCCCACTCTTCGAACAAACTTTCTTGCTTTGAAGCAGCCGGCACCTGCAGATTTTTCATTTCGCCGAGTGCTGCTGTTCAATCATAGTTTACACAAAACAACACTGTTTGTTTCAATTAATTTTGAATGTCACAGGTGCCCTCAAACATAATGAAGCTTTTGTGGAGCGCTGAGTTGCAGTGCTCAAAGCATGTGATTAACTGTCATGCTTGTATACCGTCTGACATAGCGGGCAATAAAAACAAAGGTCTTAACTGAGCACGTTCGTACATGCCAAACCACATAGAGCGCATTGTACAAATGTTATAAATGTACCCAAAAAGTGGATTAGAGTACTGAAGCAGTGAAGAGAAATCTGGCTGGTAACTGTTCCAGAAATGCTATACTAACAAGTTAAGAGCACAAAGGCATCTACTGGATCTCTGCTGACCATATAAGCAGTTTTGCATAATAGGGATGCACAGGTGTATTGTTAGATATTTAACCCAGTAAGAGAGCGCGCCCGGAAATGCTAAGTCGCAAAATTTACTGAGGCACTGGACACCGTTGTCAGCGATCATGACGCTCCTAAAGTCGTCACCTGGTACCAAAGCCCACAAGGAAACACTTCATGACGGTGCTTGATTCATGTAGTTCCAAGCACCAGTCATCATTTTATCGCTACGAGAGGGTAAATGTTTAGTTGAACTGATGAATGAGAATCTGTCAGGAACGAAGGCAGAAGTACACAAGTACTCAAACCGCAAGAGATAACGCAGCCCACAAACAATGAAGGATTTTGGTTCCTTCTTTTTTTGCCCCAACAACAATGCGAAAAGGGGTAGTCGTCACCAAGCAACGGTGACAACAACTATTTAATTTATTTTTTATATTGATGAAATGAAAGTATTCCCGAATGTAAACATCTTGGTGGTGGCGATGGCACTTGTAACTTGGCAGCAAGCAGCCGCTGAATCAGCGCAAAAAGCAAGAAAGAGGGTAGCCTCCGTTTTGTGTGTTTTATAACCGAAAGCATCATAAGTGTGAGATTTCAAAGGCCATGCTTTTTGGGCCCACATGCCATCGTGGGCGAACATACAGGGAAAGGAATGTGAACATTGCAATGAGGCTGCATTGCGATGAGGCTGCCGAGTATCTGCACATTCATCTCTTCTTGGTGCCTTCGGCAATCAGCCCCTTTGAAAACACCTATGCACGCTCGTTACAACCCACAGATTGCGCATTAAAACAAGCCGGTACACTCGAAAACGCTGCGCAGCTAACCAGATGAACGTAAAGCAACAACACCACCTTTTTGTCACCTGCGCGTGGAGAGTGATCGGTACTTGACCGAACGCGGCTGAAAATGACCAGCATTTGTTAGGAAAAATGCATTCTTGCAGTTTGCATGACACAGCGTTCCATATATTGGATGTTTCGCTGTGCGGGAGTGTGATGTACCTGTGCATCAGCCCTATACTTTTGCATGGGAAATTCAAGAATATTCCTAAACTGTTCGCTATAGCATATAAGTAGATATATCAAAGTTTGATATATCTGGGATCGACTGTAGCAAAAACAAGTCGTGTACACAGTTTTGTACGTACTGTCTCAAGGGATTGAAACCTACACAAAAATCTCCGATTTTAATTGTCTGAATTAATTCGGTAGAAGCGATGAGGCGAGAATACAGCTGTAACTCCACTCCTGCTTCGTTTGCTAAATAAGGGCTGTATGCACTTGATGAATCTTAACCATATGTTGTCATTTCAGAATGCAGATTTATACAGGCGAATACACTGGACATTACTGTAAATTCAACGTGGATGCCACCGAGAAGTGGGAAGAAAGGCAAGTTATTTTTGCCAGTTGCATCCTTAGTACATCGCTGTCTCATGTTTTATGCGGTGTTTTAGGTAGTGACTTTTTTGTTCTGTTTGTGCAGAAGAACTAAAATGCCTTTTTTGATTCCCTCATGCAGTTAAGTGTTTTTTTTACACAAGGTGCATGTTTTCTTTTAATGTTACAGGAGCAGCCCATTCTTCGAACCATGGCCACAGCCAATGCTGTAAGCAGATATCTTCATATTCACTACGTGTGTATTGTACTTCACGTGTGTATTGTACTTCTCTTCATATTCACTACTGCATTGTGGGTATTCACTGAGCTCACCCCGCCACAGTGGTAGCGAGTGCACCACCATTGCCATGGTCGTTCAGCGATCCAGCATAGGACAGTGCGATTTTCATCAGTTGGGGCTGCCTTTGGAGTGAGATTTTCCAGCTGACAGTATCTAAAAACGTTGGTACGCACGCAAGGCCATCAGTATGGGGAATGCCGTGATTGTGCCATTTACGGATGAAGTCACGTTAATACGTCCCATACATGGATGTTTTTATAGATGCTTGTAATAATTTACAGAATGCTCAAGTAAGTAGCACAATGGGCACGTGTCTGTGGTGTTTCAGTTCAGTATATTTCATTCATGAACATGCCAATGATACAAAGTACCTCAGGCAGTAAAGTCAATCCAGAGCCCTCCCCGATGGCCTGCTTCATAATCATGTTATAATTACATTACTACTACCAATACTAACTTCTTAACATGCCTTTGTTACAGTTGCAGAACCACCATCTAATATTTTTAAAAGGATACAGGAGAGCTCTTGTAAGCACTATTTCTTTGCAAAACACATTCAGCTTTTTTAGGTACTATACAGTGCCTTGACAGGTGTGTATAGTTTCCTAAGTCCTGAGTTTAACTTGTCTTCAATAAATTCCTGAATCAGTACTAGCAATTTGAGCTGTTTATCGTTTTTGTATTTCTTTCGCTCAAATCCTTTTTTCTAGCAGTTTGCCATAAATTAATCATAACACTGCATTTCAATTCTTTTTTTAGAAAAAACACTGATGGTCAAGTGTACCATTTTTTTATTATGTGTGCTTCAATTTCCTAAACTCTGAACTTGACAAAACAATGTTTTCAGCTATGGAACATATTATTTTTCCAAGTCAAACAAATACATTTATAAGAAAAGTAACTTTAGAATAAGTGTTCTGGGTTGAAAACCCTCACCTAAAGTTAGTTTAATGCAAATCCAGTTGAGTGACCAGGGCAAACTGCTCATTGTTATGTTCATTGGCCATGTGTACGCTCTTATTCGCAGCACGAGCAGTATGAGATCTGCATAGAGCATGCCAAATTTATGTTGTCGGTATGATAGTGCAAAGCTTGCCACTGCATGAATCATGAGAACATTATTTACAGTGCCACCACCTGAATCATCTCCTGCACCAGCCTCTGCACCAGCAGCTGCACCAGCACGTGATGTTGAAAGCGTCGGTAAGCAAGCATCTCTCTCATCAACAACATTTCTTGGGTCTTTGTTCAACGAAGGTGTCTATAAATTTTATTGTTTTTTGGACGGACAGTGCTAACATTCTGCATTGCTAATGATGTCTCATAAATTGTCTTCTGTTTAGGCAACCTGGACCTTGGCATTAGCCGTGTCGAGGTTGACAGCAGCCATGTCAAGCTCTAAGACAGCCACGTTGAGCTTTATGACAGCCAAGTCGAGCTCGGCAACAGTCAGGACGAGTTCGGTGACCCCAACGAGCTTGGCGGCAGCCAGGGGCAGCGTGACCATTCTCAAGACCAAACCGTCATTGGTTCAAGCGGAGATGATGGCAAGGTACAGTGGAACCCCGAATTATGGTTGCCAATCTTGCGCAGCCAATTTTCTGTTACAAATTAGTTTGTTCTCGGCAAAAGCGAGGTTTTCATACTGCTGAAAAATTTAGTAGACTATTGAATTTAATTTTGGTGAGTAGGCTTGCATTGATCATATTTTATAATCACAAATCACAGACACAATCGATTGTTGGCAGAACAGCTTCATTTGACCTCAGTTTGAGGAATACAATGAAAGAATTTGCAAGAAATCTGATCAGTGATTCTTAAAATATTCACTTCGTAAAACACCCGGTCGAGCAAAAAATAAAAAAGTGCCAGGGATACAAAGAAAATGAGACGTTTGCAGAACAAAAAGCCCTATGCACATTTCTAATAAAGGCTTCCAGAGTGCCGCCATAATTTTAGACCATGGCTTTTGTAAATATGCGTGACCTCTTAAAAAAATTTGCTGCCATGCCCCGAACATGCTGCTTCTACTCGCTAGACTATATGGTCTTGCTTTGCAAAGTGGCATACATAGTGGGGTTGATCTCAGATTCCTTGTTGTGGGTAGCGTACGCGTTCAACCGGTCATTGACGTTATCGTGTCTAAGCTGCTCTACGAGGTTACTTATGTGTGTTTGCCGCTGGAGTGCCGCAAAGCACCATACTGTGCTTGGGCGAGGCAAATAGCTTGTGTTGCATAAACGCGGTAACGACTAGTTTCGTGCACACAATGCGTCTCCGTGATGCAGAAGCTGTTTTTCGTGAGAGCGCGGTAGCGGAAGGACATGAAGCGCATTTGTGTCATTCACTACTAAAAGCATTCAGTATGCTTACAACGCCGATATGCTTGCAGTACCATATGCACGTTTGTGATAGTGCGTCGAGTTTTTGAGTTCCCAAATCGCACTTTTGAAGGTGGTTCAGCATGAGGTTGCAGCGAACAGTGGTTCAGCACATGTTTGTTGTGATGTAGCATTAGTTGTATACTGCGTGCTTTTATCAACTGCGTGGCCAAGCAGATAGCTAAAAGTGCTTTTTGTGATGTGCTCCTAATCAAGACTAACACTGACATGCTGGAGCTCTGGGGAAGCTTGAAAAGCTAAATAAGCAGACCTACAGAAAGCCTATGCAATAGTCTGCTTAAGCATATCACATTATTATAAATGAAAACCTACTACTATGTAACTACAATGGTTGTGCAATCATGACTTTTTTTCTATTTTTGAGGAGTGTTATGCTTTCTCGTTTCCTTTTTTTAAATGCCCATGAAGTGAACCTAGTTTGTAGAATGGTTCTTGCATTGCATTATGTGGTTTGTTCAGGATAAATAGGTTGCTTTGTGCGTAAAAAGGCAGTGCAGTTCAAACCTGGTGATAGTCGGTTAAAAGGCTTTCCGGAAAAGCTGTTTGAGTTATGGATATTTTAAACTGATTGAAATATGTACTTGTTCCTCCAAGTTACTGAAAGTTTCTTTTCATTTGTTCCTAACACGAAATATTAAATGCCGCTGACTGCTCGAAATGAAGGTTCTTCTGCTCAAAAATTGAAATTTTCGTGCCCCAGAAATTGCGGCCAATCCCACTTCAGCCGTCTCATCTCTGGTGTTTGCGCAGGAGAATATAAGCTCACTGGGGTAGATTAGCTGAAGTGACTTCTGCATCTGAAAAGCATAGATTTGATGCTTTCCCGCTGTTAGGGAATCTTTACAGCAGCAGTGAATGGAGTTTTGGCAATTACCAACAGACGTTGAATTTTCAGCAATATTCGTTTGATGAATTAACGACTGATTACTTTGCAAAATGGCCTACACTCAAAGTAAAAAGTTAAGTAAAAAGGGTATCTGTCGTCCCACAATAATAACGCTCATTTTACAGCGAAAGATGTTATAAGATCACAACTTGGGTCACGCGCAGTTGTCCGAGTTGTCCGCCGCCATGCCGGTGTCTGTAACCACCTCGCGCGAAATAAAAAAAACTAGCACCAATAATACAGTGGGGCTTGAACTCGGGTCCGCTGGGTGCCAGCCAAGTATTCTACCACTGAGCTACAAAGATACTTGCGACTTGTGAATTTTGCGTTAAGCAGGCTTCACGTCTAGAAAGCAATCGCGTTAAGATTTATAAGGCGTTTTGAAACATCGAAAGAGCAACCAGTCACACAATGTGAATAGCGTAACGAGTGGGCAGTCCATTGCTGCAACCCATCACAAAATTTGTTTTTGATCTTCTATTAACTGTGGCGCATGCCCACATCAGCCTTAATTCCCACCGTCGTCAGCCACTGCATGAGCGATTGGCACAAAATTCCTCGCCGTAGTTTAAAGGATACCAGGCTTCTCAAAAGAATGACGAAAAATAGCATAGCAAATGCCGGCATACTACTCAAATAAATTTATTAATAACGACCTAGTGGCTATCAAGCAAGTGGGCTTGCAGTAGTTACCCAATGAGTGTTTAGAAAAAAGCTCCGAAAGGCCGCTCTTCTAGCTTTCGCTGTGACTGTGCTGCGCCTTCCATGCAGGCCTGGCGTTTTATTTTGCCTTCCTTTTCTTGCATTGTCGCCGCGTGCCCAGCACTTTTCTTGTCACAAATGGCATGCACGCTAACAGTGTGACATAGCATTCTTGGTAGGAAAGTGGCAAGCGCCGAGTTTTTAAGAGAGTAAATGTAAGCAATTCAGATGATAATTGTTGAGACAAAAGGATGCACATTTTTCTCTATTTTTTATTAGAGTGTACATGTTTGCACGTAAATGGCAAAATGTCACTCTAACACAAAATGTCATGCTTGCCAAAGAGCCAATAACACTGTTGCATTAATTAACTGATAAATATGACGTGAGCTGTGCATGCTTGCTATTTGTTTAAATTGTGCAACTTTGTTTTTTTTCCTTTCTGTGTTCAGATCTATGCTGGGTGTGACCGGTGGATAGAAAAGGATGCCTGGGGCATGTTGATGAAATCGCCCAGCGATTCAATGTTTTGTCGTGTGACATGCCTCATCTACTGCACATCAGAGTAGCTTAAATGCCGAAGTGTCACGGGGATCTTGTCCAACAAATATAAGTCCCTTGGGAAGACACAGGTGCAACCTGCCATGACGCCGGATAAGCTAAACTCTCGCAAAGGTATGATAGTCTCATGTATTAAGTTGGATCAGCTGATGGAGATCTTGTGCCATTGTTTCTGATCATGTCCCTTTGAATAACACCATCACAGGTCGCAGGCTTTTTTCACATCCTGCTTTCTGGTGCTTACTGCATTGTGATCCTCATTGGGATTGCAAGTATGCCATCGTAATTCTGCATTATGGGTAATTCTAGGAATATATAAGGCCCTGTGTGAGCATGTCGTGGCATCGGTTCTAATAAGCCGATGGGCATGTTCGTGTGGTTATGGCCAAGTTGATTGGGGGTATAGTAAATACTTGTTAATTTAGAAAATTGGACGATTCGGAAGTGTAATCTGGTCCCACAAGCATATGAATTGTTGAAGGGTGTCAAACTCTCATTTATTCATTCACATTTGGCCTCAACTTGGTTAAATTGAGATGATCCTTAGAGTGAGCCAAGTGTGAAGTGCACAGGAGGGAATTAAAGCTATGTTCACGGAAAACCAAAGAGGAAGGCATAGTCGCCATCCACAGCTGTATGCTGTGTGTAATGTCTGTGTGTAACACTGTGCTCTTCTTTTGGCAGGGGTGTTCCATATTTATATGGGACATGGCACGCCAGCAGATTTCGTTGCCAAAAGGGTGAAGAGCGTCCGCAGGCACCTGGCACAAAAGCTGGGTGGCGTGCAGCGGAAATACAGACCATAAATAAATGACTTTACATCTCTTCAAAAAATTGTACAGAAAGTTTTTACATTAAAGAGCCTTCAATAAATGAAGCTCGAAGGTGTCACTACACTTATGCTGCAAAACTGAAACCAATACCTAGAGTATACAGTAATTAATTTCATTTTTAGGTGTCGCTTTCAGTTCAAGAAAAAATATAGTATATAAGTGTAATAGGCAGAAATAGCCCCTGTCATTTGCATCAGTCCTTCACTTCTTGTTTCGCAACTTCTCATTGCTACTTGAACATTGTATCAGCATCGCCACCATGTTTTGTGTGTTGCATTGCTTTAACCTGCAGCATTGCATGCTCTATCAAAAGGGCTTGGATAGAATAGTTTATAGTGCATATTGTTTTGCTTAATTAACCCTTAATGGTCACATTTCGGATACCACATAACGTGCATGCACAGCCAACCATGTTTGCATAATAATTGCTGGCCGTAACTATCACCCAGATTTTTTTCTTCCAACATGATTACTGCTCCCTAAACTTGTCGTTGCAACGGTCGTAATTTTGGCTGTTATGAAACTTTAGGTCAGTTTTGCGCGAGGCAGCTACCTCACGAGTGCTGTACGTTTTGGCTTGCTTTGTGCCATTTTTTGGTGGTTTCTATGGTAGGCAAGTGGTGCTTCTGTAGTTGAAGGCACTCGAGCATGGCACTGGCTCGCATTGTTTCTCTTTGAGATTGTCACCCTAAAATAGTCGACAGGAACATGCAGCTGCACAAAGAGCGGCAACAACAAGCGAAGGTAAATTGTTGGCACTCTTAATTTTGCAACCTTCACGTGGCCACACTGAGTGCATAAACTGATGACTCTGGGTTGTCACTGCTGCTAAATTGGCACAGAATTACATAAAAACTGCTTAATGAGTGGGCCTGGCCAAGGTACTAGCACGCGTATCAGTTACATGCAGACCAGTTACAGGCAGACCAGTTACATGCAGACCAGTTACATGTAGACCAGTAACATGCAGACCCAAATTACGTATTCCGTCAGACCGACAGGCTGTTGAAATTTTTAACTGGGGATGGCCAAAGAAATTGCTATCTCGGTGTATGAGCCGTTACGGCATCGTCCACCAGGTAGCGCATGTCACGTATAAGCATATGCTGCCTCTGAGATATCCTGACTACAATCAGAGCTAGTGATGAAGTGCATGTCAGTAGGCGAAACTCAAGCCGTCATTCGGAGACCGTAACTACTGCGCGCCAAGACACCACTTTTACTGCCTAGGGGTAATGCTACGTAGCTGATATATCAGCGACGAGACATTCTGCACACAGAAGACGACGAAGAAGAGGGCTGGTCTGTCCGTTGTGCGCGCTTGGTCATTCTCAGAACGTCTTCCGGATTACACTAATATATTTGAATCAGAGCGTTTAGCAGTTGTTATTGTTACTGATTTGTTTTTTGTACGTAAATTCATACTTTCAGCTTCTTCTGTAGAGTGTTCTGCGTGAAATTTTGTCGCTTCTTTATAGCTCGGTTGATATGGGTGCCCCGTCATCGATGAATATCTATAAATGAAACAGTTAACACTTCCGTGCGGTGGTCTCTAGATGTTCGTGTAATGCCCATGATACCTGATGCCACATTTTTCAATAAATCACAATTTCGTAAATATTCTTTACATCAGAAATCTACGAAAATTGCATCACCAGCCCAATAACACAGACTTTTCAATTTTGGTCGGAATAATGAATGGTGCCCCTCTCGTATATGGCAAAAGTTTCAAAAAATTTTCAAGCAGAATTCTGTCTCTCAATTTTTATTGCGATAGAAAGCATATGAAGAGTCTCAGCTGATTTTAGCCGTTGTCGCTGCCACCACCGCTGGAGCCCCTGTCATTTACGTATGTGTATATAAATGCGAGGACAGACGCGCGAGCCTCCTTTTTCAGGGAAGTGAAGATTGCCTTTCCGGCCAGGGTCGTCTGCGCGTGTGCTTATCTCGTCAGCGAAAAAGGGGGAGAGGGGGCTTTCATATATGCCGTGCTATTTGCGGCAACAATCGGCGTGCGGCGTGTGCCCCCCCCCCTTCCCCTCAGCAGGTGGGAACTTTTATGAGCTGCGCTCTCAACACACAAGAAATGGTGCCGAAAGCATACCTGAAGTGGTCGTCTTCCCTTACACCAGCGTTTGTAGCGTTACGTGAGAAGGGATCTAAATTAGTTGACTGCCAGCCTTATTGCACATAACACTGCATTTTTTCAAAGTCACATTCATTGCTTCACTGTTTCGGTGAAACTTATATTGTCACGACGCAGACACAGCAGAAGTCTGTTATAGAAGAGCTCACTTTAATTAAAATGAAAGGTGCTCGCAAAGAAGATCGGGCAAGAGCTTCGTCTTCTTTTCTGGCTGCGCGAGCCCTCCTCTGCAGGTTGAATGCGGAATTTACCTCCCTCCAGAAAGAGCATCGTCCCGATGCTCGGATACAGAATACGCGGTGTATGTATTTGACGTATTGCGCAACTGGCTCACTGCAATATGCCTTCATCCGCACAACGTGTACGATTTCAGATTTTTGAGTTCGCGAGGAACTGTCAGAGATGACCTCATCATTCACGTCACTTAGGCGCCGTACAACATTCTAGGGACCAAAGTACTTCTTCAGTAACTTTTCAGAAAGGTCGCGTCGGCGAATAGGGCTCCAGACCCACACTTTCTCGCCTGGTTGATAAGTGACGTGTCGGTGTCACAGGTTATAACGTTGTGCGTCGTAACTGTGCTACCGGGCGATTCGCACGCGTGCTAACTGCCGCGCCTCTTCAGCTCGTTGGGTAAAGGCTTGAACATTCATGTCTGTATCGTCGCAGTCCTGCATCAACATGGCATCAAGCATTATTGTCACTTCACGGCCATAAAGAAGTCTAAATGGCGTGCTTTGTGTAGTTTTCTGCCGCACCGTATTATAGGCAAACGTCACGTATGGTAGAACGTCGTCCCAATTTTTATAATCCACGTCAATGTATGTACTCAGCCTATCAGCAATTGTCTTGTTGAGGCGTTCTGTTAAGCCGTTGGTTTGTGGGTGATAGAAGGTAGTATTTCGATGCGCTGTTCCACTCAACTCAAGCACTGACTTGAGGAGCATAGCCGTGAAAGTGGTACCTCTGTTCATTTTGTTTATAAATCTAGGAGCACCATGCCTCAGAACGATATCTTTAATAAAAAATCGTGCCACTTCTACTGCGGTTCCGCTTGATAAAGCCTTTGTTTCTGCGCAGCGAGTAAGATAGTCCGTAGCGACAATTAACCACTTGTTTCCAGTATGCGAAGTCAGAAATGGTCGCAGGAGATCCATTCCGATTTGTGCAAAAGGCATGGTGGGAACTTGAACTGGTTGCGACAATCCACCTGGTTTTAAAGGTGGCGATTTTCGTCGTTGACAATCGAGGCATGTGCGGACGTAATGCTTTACAGTGCCTGGAAGCTTCGGCCAGTAGTACTTCTGTTGGATTCTGGCCAATGTGCGCGTGTATCCGAGATAATTGGAGGTTGGCTCATCATGGCAAGCGCTCAGGATCTCAGTGCAAATGGATGTCGGGACGACAGGTAAGTGGGCATTTTAGCTTGGGGAAAAGTTCTTCTTCTATAGGACACCACTTCGCAAGCATAATGATGGCAGGCTCTTTGCAAATATCTTGGGAACGCTTCTACACTGGCCGTTAAGTAAATTAATAAGAGGAAGCAACTCACTGTATTATTTCTGCTTAGACGAAATGGTGACCGTGTTGACCACTCCTAAAAATGCCATGTCATCGGCTTCTGAGACATCGTCTTGCATAATAGGCGACCTGGATAAGCAATCAGCATCACAGTGCTGCCGTCCCGACTTATAGACGACCGTCATATCGAATTCTTGAAGCCGTAAGCTCCAGCGCGCTAGCCGACCAGATGGGTCCTTCAAGTTGGTCAGCCAGCAAAGGGAGTGGTGGTCGCTGACTACGTGGAAGGGACGGCCGTGGAGGTATGGGCGAAACTTCAGAACTGCCCATACTACAGCAAGACATTCCTCTTACGTTGTGGAATAATGGGACTCGGCACGGGAAAGCGGCCTACTTGCATATGCAATCACTCTCTTGGCTGAGTCTTGCCACTGGACGAGTACAGCACCTAAACTTACGTTGCTGGCATCGGTGTGGATCATAGTAGGAGCGTTCTCGTCGAAGTGAACAAGCACAAGTGGTGTCTGCAGGCACTGTCATAGACCGTCAAATGCTGCTTGTTCCTCTTCGCCCCATAAAACTGAAACATCGTCTCTCATTATGCGTGTTAAGGGCGACGCTATGTGCGAGAAAACGGCGATAAACCTGCGGTAGTAGGCGCAAAGGCCAAAAAAACGTCTTACGGCCTTCTTTTGTGTTGGCACCGGAAATTTTAAGACGGCTTCGATATCCTCGGGGTCTGGAAGAACACCTTCATGCCTCACCTCATGTCTTAAGAATCGGAGTTCCTTGAAACCAAAATGACGTTTCTCAGATTTCAGCGTTAAGCCATCGGACCGTATTGCTCGAAATAATAATAGCAGCCGTCTTAGACGTTCCTCGAATTTTAGTGAGAAAACATTGACATTGTCGAGGTATACCAGACACATCTGACACTTAAGGCCTGATAGAACGGTATCCATCAGTCTCTGAAATGTTGCTGGGGCTGCGCACAATCCGAAGGGCAATACTTTAAACTCGTAAAGCCCGTCAGGTGTAACAAAAGCAGTCTTTTCTCTGTCCCGCTCATCAACCTCCATTTGCCAATAACCGCTTTTCAGGTCCATCGACAAGAAGAAGCGTGCATGCCTCAGCCTGTCCAGTGAATCGTCAATATGCGGTAATTGGTATACGTATTTCTTCGTCACGTGGTTCAGCTTGCGGTAGTCCACACAGAAGCGTAAGCTGCCCTTCTTTCTTCTTAACTAGCACTACTGGTAATGCCCAAGGGCTTTTTGATGGCTGAATGATGTCATCATCGAGCCGGTGATGCCCAAAGGCTTTCTGACGGCTGAATGATGCCATCACCGAGCATTTTCTGTATTGCTCTTGGATTGCTTCGCGTTCTTTCGGTGCCACGTTATATGGGTTTTGTCGAATTGGTCTTGCCGTCTCTTCCGTTATAATTCGATGCTTTGTCAGTGGTGTTTGATTTACCCTCGAGGTCGATGAGAAACAATCTTCAAACTGGCCGAGAATATCTAGAAGACTCTGCCTCTGCGCTGGCTATAAATCTGTGGTCCCGTCGACAGGTAGTGGTGTTGAAGCGCCCGGCGTCTCTGTTGAACTGCGAAGCACTGGCGGATTTCTACAATTTCTTCGAAGTGTGCAGCTGTGGTCCCCCTATAATGTGTTGACGCTCGTTGCTGAAGTTAGTCAACAGGACCTCTTCTTGCCCAGACACTACACTGACGAGGCATCTGACCATAGCGATTCTTTGAGAGACTAAAAGCGTCGGTACTTGTCCCGTGACACCTTCTCCAGTATGTTGCGTGTTACACATGACAGAGACGAGGCGGCATGACAACGGTGGCATGGTCACGTCGTCAATCACGCGCTTGGGCTTGCGCTGCAGCGCTGCTCAATGGTCCGCTGAGAAGGTCAGTATACCGTCCGGTACGTTTATGATGGCACCGTACTCACGCAAGAAATCCATACCCAAGATGGCGTATTTACAACACTCAGAAAGAATAACAAAGGTTGCGACAAATGACGAATCCCCGATCTCGATTCGTGTGGTGCGCTTTCCGGTACGCGTCAGCATGTGGCCTCCGGCTCCTCTAATTTGCGGCCACGTCCATTCCATTTTTACCTACTTGAGTTTGTTGGCCATATTCACACTCGTTATTGAAAAGTCCGCACCAGTGTCGACCAGTGCGGTCATGTCGTGACCGTCAATTGAAAGTGTAATGTCGGCGGTGACAATTTCGTCTTTCGTCGGTTCATTCGAAGTGTGCGGAGCTTGGTGCAGGGGTAGTGGGGGATTTTCGACTCTTCAGTAATTCGCACTGTTCCCCCTTAAGTTCGCTGCTTTTAGTTTCCCCGGCGTGGAGTGGGAGATCTTCCTCTCGCCTTGTCTGTAGTGCTACCTCTAGTAGATTGAGGAAAATGACCAGGGGATGGCGAGCGTGACCGGAACGCAGGAGAAACGTCCCGCGGGATCCTCGTGCTCGTATCAACGTTGCGTCTTCCGTCGAAATAGCGCCGAGGGGTAGTGGACAGAAATCCTTGATACCCGGCTACGCGATGAGGACAATATCGCACGATGCGGCCTGCTTCCCAACAATGGAAGCACAGGGGCCTGTAGTCAGGGGTACGCCATATGTCGGGATTACGGAGTGGAGGTCGCATCGGCGTCGACGTTTCCCTGTAGTACCAAGGCACTGTCACCGGCTGTTGCTGGTGGTAATGCTGAGGTGGCAGCACGCTAGATCTAGGCTATCGACGGAGATATCTGCACATGTTGGCCTAACTATTTCAGTGTTCGGTTCGGGAAGTGAAAGTGCTTGCCTTATATCTTGGCGAACAACTTCTGTGACCGACGCAATCACGCAGTCATTCGGTGTGGCGGCAAGCTTCTTCACCTCTTCTTGCACAATTTTGTGTATCAGGTCACGCAAACAACACTCGTCAGGTGTCACAGTGGTCACGGCGGTTGCGCTGATTTGTCCGCTGTTGTTTGGTCGGTCGTACTGGTGTTATCATAGGTGTAGTGCGCGTTCGATGGTGGTCACCTCCTTCGAAAATTCGTCGACGCTTGAAGGTGGGTTCCGCACGAGACCAGCAAACAGCACCTCTTTAACACCGCACATGAGGTGGCTGATCTTTCTGCTCTCGGGCATATCGGGATCGGCTCGACGAAAGAGACGAGCCATGTCCTCAACAAACATAGCAACAGACTTGTTAGGCTTTTGAACCTGTGATTCGAGGAGTCATTGTGCATGCTCCCGCTTTTCGGTGTTTGCGAAAGTGTCCAGGAACTTCCACTGGAACTCATCCCACGTTGACCACACGCGATTCGTGAACCATGTGCGAGCCCCGTCTTGAGGAGGGAAATACACGTACACCAACTTCTGTGCGGCGTTCCACCAGTTAACGTTGGCTATGTGCTCGAACTCCTCAAGCCAGTCATCTGCGTCCTCATATATGTTGCCGTGGAAGTCCACGGGAATTTTAGGGGTGAAAACAGTCAACTGTGCCTAGCTTGGGCTGGTCATGGCGGGGCAACTGCTTCCGGGTGTGGTCATGTTTTCCGTCCAAAGACCAAACTCTGGGCTCAGGCCTAACAGGCGGCGGCTAGCGCGGTGAACGGGTGTTTTGACGAGCGGAAGTCTTTGTGGACTAGATCCCGGGCTGTTAGAAGGTGTCCTGATCATGTACCCAGCACCTCCACCAGTGTCACACGCAGACACAGCAGAAGTCTGATATAGAAGAGCTCAGTTTATTTAAAAGGAAAGGCGCTCGTAAAGAGGACCAGGCAAGAGCTTCGTCTTCCTTTCTGGCTGCGCGAGCTCTCCTCTGCAGGTTGAATGCGGCAATATTGAGCAATTATTCCTGCCCCAGTCACGAACTGCACTTGGCGAAAATTGCACGAGTATACATAGCCAACTAAAAAGGTTCTTGAGACACAGCTAGGTATCCAGCGGCTATGCACGTTTTCCAGGTTCTGTATCGTTTGTTATGAGTTATTTAGGCCTGATACACCAAGGAGTGATGTGAAACGTGTGGTACCGCATAAAACAGCATGTGTGCCACGTAATTCATTGTACTGTATTCTCACCGTTTCATGTAATTACAGACCAAGACAAACCAATTCTGCAATCGCCTTTATGCCAGCGTCTGCATGATTTACCGCCTGTGCACGTTTTCCTTCACCCGCATACATCGACGAACATCTTTGCGCTCAATTTAAAGTTTCAAACTGCAACAAGCCAAGCTGTATATATACGAATGCCCGCTTATAAGTGCTTGCACTGCCGCGCCTGTCCCGTGTGTTGAGCTGACCCTCCTAACTGTATATTCACGCATGCACAGACGTTGCTTTGAGTCAGCCCACCGCACTAGAAGCACTGGTCTAACAACCGAAGACTGCACCTTTCACCGTCGTGGAGAAAATACAGGTCGCATGTTGTCACACGAATTTCTACTATTGAAAACTCATCGACTACATACATTCACAGCCAAGTGCTTCGTCATCCTCCAGAATGGGCAATTCGCAGAATGAACGTACGCTCGTTACCTGCGCACACAGTCGATGTCTCGCATGACCGTGCCGTCTGCGAGGTATCTCTAGTGTGCTTCACAGACGAAAATGAACAGCGCTGGCTGATACCAAAGTGACAACTATTGCTACCTTGTCAATGCTGTGTGACCCTGCCACAACTCCATCTCCGCCGAATTCCTTTGGGGAGATTTACGTGACAAAGTTAAACAGAGGCAGCCGTGTGACAAGCTTATAACTCAACCTGAAGTTACTTAAACGCGTGTATCATTGAGGCGTGAGAGCTCTGTTTAGTGCCACGTAAGGAATAAACTATATGAAGAGAGTATTAACAGTGATTTCTATGCAGTGGAAGCAACTACTAGTGTTAACACTGTCGACGCAAGGCGGCCATGTCGCGACAGCCTATTTTAGCGTTCGGTGAGACATCCAAGGCTTTCATTCTAATAACATGACAGAAAGCATACATCATTTATAGGTAATCCACTCGAAGATTTGTGGTCGTGTCGCGAAGTGGTTAGACGCACCAACATCATCTCGGAAGTGTGCCCTGTGGACCCATCTGTCATACGAACTATATCGCTGAAAGAACTAGCTAGCATGCGACCATACAGAATTAATTTGTGTGAGATCCAGTCGCGGATATAAATCGTCACATGAATTAGGAAATAAACTTTTCCGTGAAATGAAATGTAATTGTGAGGTCCTTGAACAATGCGCACACCCAGCAGCTCAAGAACATGCACACCTTGCACAGCTGCCCGGTTTGCGCAAAAGAGAACAGAAAGAAACTTGTTTTGAAGTATTCAAGCATGCAAGAAAAACCAACAGAGAGTACCAGTCATAACGTGAGTTCCTGCAATCCTGTTTTGTTGAATAAAAATAGTAGCGCATAGTCTCTCAAGTCTCTCAATCGTAATTTCGATTATCTTTCATACTCCACTCACTGCATCGGCGTGCATGCTTAGCACACAAACCAGTACCGCGAACTGAAACCAATCGGCGCATAACGACAAGCAGGACACGAAAACATGTATGTGTACTAAAAAACAGCCCTCACAGAAGTGTAAATAAAACCTCAGTGAACAATGCTGACGTACTGCACAATCAATTGCGACTTGTCTACTGCGTTGCAACGGCCATCGAATTTAGCAAACATCGAAGAATACTGTTACTGAGAAACGTGTAACGTACTTCGCAAAGTGTATACTAATATGTTGGCCTAAAGTTCTTAGTTCTGACTCTATGCTGCGATGTCTTTGGTAGAAAATCCTCGTGCTAAGCGGGAGCTATCATGAAGAGCTTTCGATTATCATATACTTGTTCTAGTGATAATTGCAACAGAAGGCACAACAGCGGCCGTGCCTACAAACAGCGACGTCATTCTTGCGTGAAAAGTACTTCACAGCACAACGTGCACGGAAGTACAAGTTCTCGTATATGCCAAAACAGATGCGCTGTGCCCCACGAAGTGCGCGCCTTGAGAGCAAAGATGGTAGTCGCGAGCAACAGTGCACAAACGACCACTGTGGGTGGTCTCACGTCACGGCATCTGCCGATACCTACGTGGCGCCGGCCTCAGAACCGTCGAAGAAGGGTGAACAGAAAGGAGGCCTGCGCAGAACATCATACTTCGCAGCATTTAGAAGTCTAAAGGAATTTAGGCTGACGTGCTCTCCTATGGTCAGCAGAATTTCGACCGCCACTGTACGTAGGGAAGTGCGGCTACTGCTTTTATGAGGAAGAGCTTTATTCGAGACGAGCTCGAGCGGGCACACACTGATGATGATATCTACAGATGAGGAAATTCTACAAATGATGATGATACGCCCAATTGATAAAGAAGAGTCGGTGCCTGCGCTCACACTAATTCCCCGTCACGCTGGAAGCGGCCTTCTGGCCGCGTGAGAGACAACATTAGGAATTGCGTCGCGCATATAGTTACAGTCGAGAAACGTGCACAATTTCTGTCCCATGGCAACGGTGGTCGGAGGGACGTTAAGTGGTGCGATACGGTAATTAACGGGAGACGTTTGTTCAACCACCGTATAAAGTACTATAAAACTACTGAAGAATTTTCACATAAGCCGGGCTCACGCACGGGAGTCCACAGAAGAACTTCGTCTCCTGGAAAAAAGGTGACAGCACGGTGAGTTGAGTCGTAGCGACACTTGCGAGCTTCCTGAGAGATGCCGATGTTGATTCGGGCCAGATGACGGCAGTGCTCGAAGCGAGACAAAAAGGGTGCGGATAAAGAGCCTGCTGAGGTAGCAGGAGCCGGAAGGAAGGAGATGTCCAGATTTACACTTGGAGAGTGGTCATGAATAAGAAAATAGGGAGAGAAGCCGGTGGTGCGTTGCGTAGCCGTATTGTAGGCGAACGTCACGAATGGCGAAATGGCGTCCCAGTTCGTGTGGTCAGGGCTAACATACATGGCAATCATGTCCGAGAGAGTACGATGAAAGCGTTCCGTCAAGCCATTTGTTTGTGAATGATAAGTAGAAGTTGTGGATGGTGTTGGCGGCGCGTAAAATCTCAGCAACAATACAGGAAAGTAAGACCTGGCCGTGGTCGCTGAGCAGAACACGTAGAGCTCCATGTCATAAAAATATGTTACGCAGAAAAAAAATCGTCTACTCCAGTGGCTGTACCAGCGTGCAGTGAGGCTGTTTCGGCGTAACGAGTGAGGTGGTCAACAGCTGTTTCAATCCAACGATTTTCATTGGAGGTGACGGGAAGGGGGTCGTACAAGTCTATCCCGACGACTTCGAATGCAAAGCAGGGTGAGGAAGAGGTTGGAGAAAGCCAGAAAGAGCAGTAGTGGGTCGTTTCCGCCGTTGACATAAGGCACACGAAGAGGCAGATTTGGCAATGGCGTATGAGAGGTCAGGCCTGGTGAACTGACTGCGTATTTTGTCGTACGTTTTGTAATAGCCGAGATGCCCAGCAGCAGGATCATCGTGGAATGTCTCAAGAACTGACGTTGTAGACAACGTGGTATAACAGGGACCATTTTTTTCCTTCAACGTGGTAAATATAGCGATGAGAAACACCATGGTGAAGCTTTAAGTGTTTCAGTTGTCGGCGAAGTCGGGCGTTCGGAGCAGTGGATGTGCCTTCTAAGCATGCAAATATGGAGCGGCAGTAAGGGTCAACGCGTTGATGCGACACAAGGATAGAAGGGTGGCCAGATCTTAGCCAACTGAGACCTGCGATGGGCAATGCTACGGAGGAAATTGGCGACGGTGGGCTATTACGGTTGGGTAGAGGGCGGCGAGAGAGAGCATCAGCATCTTGGTGCTTCTTACCAAACCTGTAGAGGACATCAAAGTTGTGCTCTTGTAAACGAAGCACCCAGCGGCCAAGATGGCCCAATAACTTCTTTTGCGATGAAAGCCAGCACAGTGTATTGTGGCCAGTGACGACTGTGAAGCGATGGCCGTGGAGGTATGGGCGAAATTTTTGTACCACCCATACAACAGCAAGGCACACTTGCTCGGTTATTGTGTAATTTTTCTCGGCAGCAGTCAAAGCACGACTGGCGTAATCGATGACACGTTCACGTGCGGTGTTGTTACGCTGCAGTAGAACGGCACCGAGACTATTACCAGTGGCTTCAGTGAGAAGAATGGTGGGTGCTCCTGGCTCGAAGTGACACAGTACCATGTCGGATGTCAGGGCTCGCCAGGAAAGCCTTTTCACAGTCTTCGGACCAGACGAATGCCGTGTTACTTGCGAGCCGTTGATGGAGCGGAGACAGAAGCCTTGTGAAATCGCGTTTTAAGCACCAAAAGTAGGATGCCAAGCCGAGAAAACTGCGCAGGTCTTTTTGATGCAATGAACGGGGAAACGCGAGGACGGTGGCAAGCTTTTCAGGATCCGGTCGAATACCATCTTTGCTGAATAAGTGCCCTAGAACCTTGATCGTCTTGCTTGCGAAGGTGCATTTTTTGTATTCAACTGTAAACCAGCTTTTGCAAGGCAACCTAGGACTTTTTCGAGACGTTGCAGATGTTGCGAAAAGGTAGACGAAAACACTCTGATGCCGTCGAGGTAGCGTAAACAAGTTGTCCACTTCAGGCTACGCAGTACGCTAACGATCATACGTTTGAAGGTAGCAGGCGTGTTACAAAGTCCGAAAGGCATTACAATAAATTCATATAACCCATCTGGGGTGGTAAAAGCCGTCTTCTCTTTGTCAGATTCGGACACTGGTATTTGCCAGTAGCCCTATCGTGGGTCAAGGCTGGAAAAATACTCTGCGCCATGCAATGAATCTAGTGCGTCATCGACTCAAGGAAGAGGGTAAACATCTTTGCACGTTATTTTGTTTAGTGCCTGGTAATCAACGCAAAAACGTACCGTTACGTCTTTCTTTTGCACCAAAACAACTGGCGAAGACCATGGACTCGAGGAAGGACGTATGATATTCTTTCGAATCATGTCTGAAATGTTTTCCTCGATTATCTTCCTTTCTGCATGTGACACCTGGTATGGGTGGTGGTGAATTCTTCGGACGGCATCAGTCTGAATTCGGTGAGTCGCAGAAGTTGTCATACCAAAGACAGCAGAATGAACGTCAAGCAAAGTGAGATGCCTGTTCAATAAATGAAGCAATTCTTGACTCTGGGCTGCTGTCAGATCAGGGCTTATCGTCACCAATACAAGAATGAGAGAGTGTAGTGGCGGCTTGCTTGGCTCTGGTAGGTCTTCTTGACTTGAAGGGGCGACAATTGCATTAGGATGCGGGTCAATGGCGCATTTTACTGTTAATACACAGGGCAACAATAAGGGTTCGGGTGTCTGATTTAACGCAGTAATAAAAGCAGACTCTTGAGAAATTTGAACAAGGCCTTGAATGATCAGAATGTCTCGTTGTACCGTGTGGCCATAGGGTAGTAGAATCACGTCGCCATCCACAATGTCGATGAAATAAACGCTAATTAATTCTTCTCGGGATGGCCAAAGAACATAATCTGAAGTGGTGACGAGACGAATGCGCTTTTTGGGTTGCGATACAGAAGAGTCAGTGGAATTTATGTGGATGAGGCGCTGATGACAAGATATAGAAGCGCGTGCAGACGACAGAAAATCCCACCCCAAAATGAGTTCGTGGGTGCACTCACGGAGAACTGAAACAGTAATAAGATGACGAATACAGTCTATGAAATCACGAACTGTACGCTGGGAGAGTGGGCGACAAATGGAGTTCGTCGCAGCATAAAGAGACGGGCCCGAGTAAGGTGTTGTTACTTTGCGGAGATGGGAAGCCAAGGGCAGAGTGAAAAATGGAAATCGCAGCGCCAGTATCCACTATAGCTTCGACGCGTATACATTCTACTAACACTGTTAACAAGTTCGATGGTCTATCTAAAGGAATTGCTAGCTGTTAGGTGGATGCAGTTTCCCCTCCTAAAACTGTATTGGGGAGTTTTCCGAGTGGGCATTCAGAACATAGGAGGTGGGTCGCACAGGGGACACGGAACGGCGATTGGAAGATGGTGAGCGGCGGCGAGACTCATGGGAGTTCAAAGGCAGTCCGCTACTGTAAGGTGGAGAGGGCGAACGCGGAAAAGAAAACCGGTAAGGCGTGCGCTGGTAGTTCGTGAGTAGACTAAAGCGTCCGCGTTCCTCTGAAGCGTAGGTACGTTGCTCATCCTGTTGGCGCCTTCGGCAAAGCGAAATATATGACCCCTATAGCCGCAATAATAACATATTGGGCGTTGGGAACGTGGCATGGCGTAATACGACTGTGGGTGCATCGGTGGTGACACTGACGCTACGGGTACATGGCCACCTGGTGTAGCCGCTGGGATAGTGGTTGGTTCTAAGAGCGCCGCGACTTATGTGTACGTTGGTACCTGACGAGGTCTGGATTCGGCAGAACAAGGTGTATGTGACGCAGATGCAATCTCTTGCCTAATGATGTCCAACAAGTTCGTTGGAGCTGAGGATAAAGTAGATGGTGGGGCGCAGGAAGAGCAGCGCCATGAAGATCCTCACGAATGATGTCGCGGACCAGGGCACGGATGTCGAGGGCCGCCGGAAGACGATTACCCGAGGCATGATGGCAAAGGCGAAGAGACTGAAGTTCATCTAGTCTCTGGCAATTGGTGATGACATCTTGAGTCGTGATAGGGTTTTGCGACGCAAGTGCGTTGAATGCGACGGTATTTATGACTTTGATAAGATGGCGTACTTGGTCTCTGAATTCACACGCTTGCACAGCTGAATTCACACGCTTGCACAAGGCAAGAACATCCTCAATGTACAAGGTGTATGATTCATCCGCCAGCTGAATGCGTTCAGCAAGCTTCTTCTTTGCTACTTCCACGCGAACACCGGGGGAACCAAAAATCTGACGAAGCTGCCACGTGATCGTGTCCCCGTTGGGAAGATCTTGTAGGTGGTTCCAAAACCAGGTTTTGGTAACATCATTTAGGTAGAAAGAGACCGTACGTAACTTGCGTAGAGTATCCCATTCGTTCAACTCGCTGACGAGGTCGTATGTGTGTAGCCATTCTACAACGTCATCCCATTTGAGACCCGAGAATACTGGCGGATCACGCTGGTGGCTGTTGATGGGCAGGGTCGACCGTTGAGGCTGCACTGGGCTGGTGGTGTTGAATGGACCACGATTATCTTGCACTGCCATGGAAGGTGCTAGTAGACGATGACCCGAGAGGAGCTTCAGTGGTAACGTGCGAGAGGACTTGGGGTTCGAGAAGCACCGTCCACCACTTGTGAGGCAGAGCTTTATTCGAGATGAGCTCGAGCTGGCACACACTGATGATGATATTTACAGATGAAGAAATTATGCTAATGATGATGACACGTTCAACTGATAAAGAAGAGTCGCTGACTGCGCTCACTTTTTTGTATTCTGTCTGTGAGAACTTTTTTTCTGTTGGAAAGGTCGCGACATCGAACGAATTTATTTAGCATTCCTGTGCCAGTAGGAATGAGTGGAGCATTAAAGTGTGCTGCGAAGCTATGCTATGTGCCGCGGCCACAAGATTTGGATACAGCTGTATAGAAAATTCGTTTCCAGAAACGCCCTGGACACTAGAATTCAATGCAACCTGGTGCGAGGCAGTAGCAAAGCGCAGCTTACGTGTCGCTTCTCCTTTCCCGTCTTAAAGACGATAGTTTTTCTTGGGGACCTTCGAGGCAAACATTTGGTTTGTCTGTTTGTACATTTTTCTATTTGTGCACTCTCAACGGTACCAGGCACTTTAAACGGCACCAGCCTATGCCCCAAACGGCCAACATCATCCGCAGCGCCCATTATTGTTGCTCAAGCTTCAGCGTTAATACTTGTGAGGTTTTCAAATAAAAGCAATTGTCGCGCATATCTGAGGCACCATAACAACATGTATATATTCTGTATGTGAGTCTTTTACTAGAGAAGAGTTGTGTTCCAAGCGTCCCTGTGTCACGAGCGAGCCTCCGAACCCGCGAAGGACCGGTTGCTGAAACTGCTTCCAGATGTTGACTCCTCCCCTTCCCCCGCTCGGCGAAAACGAGCCACCGTCGTTTCCCCCGGCAGTTCGGCCGCAGCCTCCATCCGAATAGGAATAAACTTTTTTTAACCGTTCGAGGCTGTCTGAGCTTTTTGGACTACCGCGACCAACGCGTACGTCTATGGGCCGACGACAACCCCGGACATAACAGTGGCGACGAGGAAGTGGATTTAGACCAACGCTACGCAACGATATTGACAAGCTACAAGCTATGGCTACGCACGGGCTCCCAAATCGGCTAACCGAATTCAACGGCTCATCATGGTCATCGTGGCTTGGACGCCTGCAATTTTACTTCGAGGCTAACAACAGCACTGATGCAGCAATGAAGAGGGCCAACCTGCTAACGCTGTGTGGGGAGCAGACATACGACACCGTCTGTGCCCTGATTCAGCCACGCACTCCAGCGGCCGTTGACTACGACGACATTGTAGCAGCGCTACAAGAGCACTACGACCCAAGGCCATCGGAGGTCTACTGTCGAGCCCGCTTCCAACGGCGAGACCAACTGGAAGGCGAAAAAGTGGCCGAATACGTAGCGGCTCTCAAAAATCTCGCTGCTGACTGCAATTTCGGGACGTTGACTGCTACAGCTGCAGCTACTGCGCAGGAGGGAGGATTGACTGCCACACCTGCTAACACCACTATGCTCCCCTTGGACGTTCTGTTGCGTGACCGTTTTGTGTGCGGACTGCGTGACGCAGGCCTACAACAACGCCTGTTCGCGGAGACGGGTCTCACCTTCTCCAAAGCCTACGACATCGCCCAACGAGCGGAGAGCGCCGGTCACCAGCAGAGGGATTTTCGACGGAACGTCGAGCCGGTGCATCACACCACAGTCAGCAGTCAGGTCATTCCACGTCTAAGGCGAAATCAAGCAGAAAGACACAGTGCTGTTGGCGATGCGACGACATGCCCAATCCCCAGGTATGTCGATACAAGACAGCGACCTGCAATTTTTGCCAAAAACTGGGACACATTGAGAGGGCATGCATCTCGAAGCGCAAACAGCTCGGACCGAAGACTTCAGTGCAACGGAACAACAATGTCGACGCACAGGAGGGCCAGACGCAAGATACAAGCCGAACAGTACTAACGTCATCGGCACTATATGACGTAAACGCCGTTGTAAACCTTGGAACGAGACTGAAGATTACAACTGAAATTATGGTACATCAGTGCCCTATCAGGTTTGAGGTGGATTCCGGAGCAGCATGTACGCTCATCAGCGAGGACACTTTTCGCGCTACTTGGCGTGAGAACGTGCCAGCTCTCCAGCAAGACGACACGCAGCTGAGAACGTGGTCCGGACATTGCTTTCCAACGCTGGGCTGTGCCAACGTAGACTTGTACTACAATGGGCAGACTCATCAGCTCTTCTTTCTAGTCATCCACGGTTCTGGATCAAGCCTTTTAGGACGAAATTGGTTCACCACCCTTGGAGTGGTCATTGGCGGAGTTCACCACACACTCAGTTATCCGTCAGTGGAACAGCTTCAAGATAAGTACAAAGCGGTTTTCTCCGAAGAAATACCAGGGAACAACGGACCTCCAGTCACACTGGAGCTGCGGGAGGATGCGACGCCGAAATTTTTGAAAGCTAGGTTGGTGCTTTTCGCCCTACAAACGACAGTCGAGAATGAGCTTGACCGACTGCAGGAACAAGGGATCATCGAACCGACGCAACATTCGGAATGGGCTACACCACTCGTTGACGTCCGAAAAAAGACCGGTACCCTACGTCTCTGCGGAGACTACCGGAGTACTGTCAACCTGGCGATAAAAGCATCTTTCTACCCACTGCCGACACCGGAAGAGGTTTTTAGCACGCTTCGTGGTGGAAAAATCTTCAGCACCTCGGACTTGACACAAGCCTACCAGCAGCTGAAGGTGAGCGAATCAACGTCTGAACTGCTCACAATAAACACTATTAAGGGTCTTTACAAAGTTAACAGGCTACCATTCGGAATATCTGCAGCGCCAGCAATCTTCCAGAAATTTATGGAGTCTACACTTAGCGGGATCGCACGTGTTTGCGTCTACTTGGACGATGTTATTGTCGGTGGCGCCTCCAATGAAGAGCACACAGAACGCTTTGAGCTCATTTTGGAAAGGCTAGCAAATGCTAATTTGCGCATCAGTAAAGAAAATTGTGTTTTTGCGGTGCCTGAAGTGAAGTTTTTTGGGCATCAAATTGACGCGCAGGGTATTCATCCCATTGAAGACAAAGTGCGAGCAATCACCGAAGCACGAGCGCCTACTAACAAGCAAGAACTGTAGTCGTTTTTGGGGCTATTGACGTTCTACGGCCGTTTCCTAGAAAATCGAGCAACAGTGGCCAACGATCTATATCAGCTCCTGCAAAAAGAAGTCCCATGGACTTGGTCGCCACGCCACCAAGAGTCATTTGCTGCCCTTAAGCAACTACTTCGCAAGTGTACTGTTCTGCGACACTACGACGAAAGGAGACCCCTACTGCTAGCCTGTGACGCATCACCATACGAAGTGGGAGCAGTCCTCTCCCAAGTTGATGACCAGGGACGGGAAGCCCCGATCGCTTTTGCTTCGCGCACCCTATCACAGGCGGAGAGGAATTACTCCCAGCTAGATAAAGAGGGACTTGCCATCGTCTACGCAGCAGATCACTTTCGGCAGTACATTACCGCCGGGAAAGTTACCTTCATAACAGATCACCGGCCCTTATTGGGCATTATGGGTCCCTAGAAGCCAATGCCACAGACATTGTCGCCACGAATGACACGATGGTGCATCAAGATGTCGGCATACGATTACGAACTCGTACATCGCACGGAAAAGAAACACCAGAACGCCGACGCACTAAGCCGCCTGCCGCTAGACACCACAATAGATGAACCACCCCTGCCGGGTGATATACTCATGTTCGAGGCGCTGCCGAACCCTCCGCTAACAGCTGACACGGTAGCAGCATCAACGCAGGAGGGCACTGTCTTGAAGGAAGTTTACGCAGCTATACAAGAAGGCAACGTGCAGAAGCTAAAGGGTGAACACTTCAACGCTTACCGCTAGCGAGCTGCGGAGTTGAGCAATCATCACGGCTGCGTCACCTTGGGATCAAGAGTTGTAATTTCAGCGACACTTCGCGAACAGGCCATGTCGCTTGTCCGCGCAGGTCATCGAGGCATTGTTGCCATGAAAAAGTGCGCCAGAAGTTGTATGTGGCGACCTGGTATCGACCATGATATAGAATTAACAGTTCACGATTGCCAGCCTTGCAAATGCAACCACAGAAGCCCGCCAAGAGCCCCTATCCCTGAATGGGAAAGACCAGACACACCTTGGCACACCCTGCACATTGATTTTGCTTGACCTATCGAAGGGTGTTCGTTCCTGGTGGTTGTAGACGCATACACCAAGTGGCTGGATGTAAAACAAATGGCTAAAACGACATCGGCAGCAGTTATCGACACTCTGCGGTCGTTGTTTGCAACGTTTGGCCTACCGCGCAAGGTGGTCTCGGACAACGGCACTTCGTTTGTGTCCACGGAGATTCTCAAGTTTTACAGCGATAACGGCGTCTCGGCTGTTACATCAGCTCCTTACCACCCGGCTACGAACGGACAAGCCGAGCGCTACGTGGCTGAGCTCAAGCGCGCCCTTACTAAAGACCAGACTGGGACAATGCAACGCCGCATCGCGCGCTTTCTCTTCAGACAGAACAACACTGTTCAAAGCACTACTGATCAAACGCCAGCGAAATTGATGTTCGGACGAAAAATGAGAACCCAGCTGACAGCAATTGTCCCGGAGCCCTCAGCGAAAGCACCGTTGGAGGAAGAAAAGCTCCCGCATAGCAGGAGAATTGAAAGTGGACAGCGCATATACGCCCGCCAGTTCCACAGAAAGCCCGGCTGCGTTGAAGCAACGGCACTCAAACACATAGGTTTGCGGTCATGGCTCGTCGACATTGGTGGAAAGGCCACACACCGCCACCTTAATCAGGTACGCCGTTCAGGTAATATGCCAAGGGAACCTCCTATTCAAGCAGCCACCTCGACGGAAGCTTCGTTCCACTTAGCCTGGCATCTCGCACCAGATGAATCGGCACCGCCGCCCAAACGGCCCTGAACACAAGAGAAACGACACCCAGCGAGCGGAGGCTTCTCTTCCTAGTGCGTCCAGAGAGTCCACGCACCCACGGCGGCCCCCAGATCGCTTCCAAGCGACGAGCTAAGGAGGGAGAAGATGTGTTCCAAGCGCCCTGTGTCACGAGCGAGCCTCCGAACCCGCGAAGGACCGGTTGCTGAAACTGCTTCCAGATGTTGACTCCTCCCCTTCCCCTGTTCGGCGAAAACGAGCCACCGTCTTTTCCCCCGGCAGTTCGGCCGCCGCCTCCATCGGAATAGGAATAGACTTGTTTTTAACCGTTCGAGGCTGTCTGCGCTTTTTGGATTACCGCGACCAACGCGTACGTCTATGGGCCGACGACAACCCCGGACATAACAAGAAGACATACACAAGTTATTCTGAGGGTCGTAGCGTTTATCACGCGGCGCTGACCATGCAACGCTGGCACGAAAAGAAAAGTGTTTCTAAAGTTTTGCTAAGGCGACACGGTGGTGGCACCTACCCATCACCTTGCGTTCTATACATTGTCACCTCTGAGACATGCCCGTCTCAGAGGCCGCGCGTTTATTTTTTTTCAAGACAGCTTCAAGATGGCGCTCATGTCTCACGTTGGACGTGACTTGGTGCACTCGTTCACCTCCACTGCACACTCGAGGCACTCTAACACAGCGCCTACAGAATACCATTCACCAATTTGCTTGCGTAGAACATCAAAAAATGTTTTGTTGAATCTCCCCAGACGCAAGACCATCATCTTTCGACGACATTTGCAGATTAACCTGCAGATACAGGGTCAATTTTTTCTCTCCTCGACAGCTTTGCGTTCGTATGTAATGCTGCGCTTGCTTGCTACGTTTCACTTTTCTAGCAGCGTTCAGTGTTCACTCTGCAGCACACACACACACACGCCAATACAGGAAAGTGAGAGGGGAGGGGCAGAGACGACTTGTCTAAAATAAAGCTATCGATGAGGTGCTCGTAAGAACGACAACAATTCATTTACATAGTTAGTAACTGAGAATTCAAAGAGAGGGGATCAAATGATCAAGTATGAGCTCACTGCAGAACTGAACAGGAGCTAGAACTCAAGAACTCTAGCACTGTAGAACAAAAAAATATGCAAAAAGTCAGCCGCTTACAGCACCGCGTTGTCAACCCTTGGCGCATTGTGCGTGACTTCAGCCAATACGGCGCTCGATCGTCTAGGTGCTCCATCCACGAAGGCGGCGAAGGACACCACAAAATGCACGTGAGAAGGCACAGTCAACACGATGCCGGAATATGGTCACGAACGCACAGCATGAACATTTTGCGCATGTAACCAAGATTTTTCGCATGTCCGATAATCCTATATGATCTTGGTTTCCAAGAGCTCTGTTGGCAAGTAGGATGAGTTTCGAAAGACCAGCTCCCGGTAAACGTGCCAATCTTGCCTGACTGCGTTCGGGTAGCACAATGTAGTGCTACCATTGGAACTCCATTTAGCCGATGCTATGCTCCATTTAGCCGATGCGAAACATGGAACTCCATTTAGCCGATGCTATGGAAAGAGGGGGAATGAGGAGTGGTTGACTAGTCCTCTTGTTGTTTGCTAGAAGTTACTTCTTCAACGCGACTTTCCCGGACTTCACTTCTCCTCGAATGAGCTCTGCTTCTCGCAAGGTGCAGCTACAACCGGTTTGGGTTTTAGCTTTGTGTCCAAACTAAAAATAGCACCCTGGTTCCAGTATCTCCAACTCTGCGGAGACCTCGAAAATGGCCTAGCTGCCTCCTTGTTGGCCTCAAAAGCCTTGCATGAAGTCGAGCTTACAGTGGCTTTTCCTTGCTCGTTAGTTTTCTTCGCGCCGAACGGGTCCTGGAACCCCTTGTTCACGTTTTGATGAAAGAAAATCAGCCCGCCTTTAGTGTGCATTTCTGCTTGTTATGCTTTTAAATCTGAGAGATCACTTAGAATCCAACCAAAAGTTTTGAAGAAACCCGACGTTTCGAAACTGACTTGGTTCCTTCCTCAGGGGTGACTGCGTAGACTATGTAGCAGCGGTGTCGTTAAAGCACACGCGCCGTGGGTAATGACCCCCCCTCTCTTTCTCTCACTTTGCCGTGAGGCGCAGTCCATGTGTATACACTGGGGAAAGTGTTCTGAGAGAGTGGTTGATGTTATGGGCTGTTCTCTGTATATGCCACGACATGAGTAATAACCTTTCCCTCCAGTTGGGCTCGCTTTCAAGGATGGCCACCGCTTCGAAATATATCCGGTGATGCAACGTCTAGCATGCTCGGCGACTGTGCTGCGCTCTTTGTATTTCCGCACATTGTTGGCATGTTGCTTCAGTCGTTCCAGTAGGTTTTTTGTCTCGCCGATATACGAAGAGGGGTACTCGGCGCGCGGAATTTTGTAAACAACACCACGGGTCCTTTTCATTGTTGGTCGGTCTTTCGGTTGGGCGAGGAGGTGGCCCAGCATACACGAAGGCACGTGCGCGATGTGAATCTCTTTCTTCATGAAGATTCGCACCGACATCTCGCTGGTTCTCTGAACGTATGGAACCGGTACGCGTTTCGGCGGGCAGCCAATTAAAGTTAATTGGGGTTTTCGTATGATCTGCTGCTTTGCGCGGCGGGTGGCGGCTCAAATGAAGTTTTTAGTATATCCGTTATTTTAGGTCTGTGATAATGCAGGCCTCTTTTTTCTTTCGCTATTTGTCGTTGGAGCCTAAATTCTTAGCTCGCTCGAGTAGTGTAGTTACAACCGAAGCTTTGTGGCAAGCAGTGTGGAAAGAACGAAATTGAGGGTAGCGGCCAGTGTGCGTTGTCTTCCTATGAACACAGAACTCCAGGCTGTTGCGCTTTCTTGCCACCTGGACCTCAAGGAAGGGCAGGCAGTGGTCGCTTTCACACTAGGTCATGAATCGTATGGCTGGGTGCGTGGAATTTAGGTGTTGTCTAAAGTATTCAGCTTCAGACATCTTCATGATGCAAAAGCAATCATCCATGTAACACATAAAAAGCTTGGGTCGCAGCGAAAAGGAGCTGAGTGCTTTCTTTTTTATGTACTCCACGTTTAGGTTTGCCGTCGTGACGCAGATGGGAGCTCCTATCGCGGTTTCACTGTTCTGCCTGAAAATAGTGCCTTTGCAAGAGAAGTACGTACTGTACAGGCTGAACTCCAGTAGACGGCAGAGCTCTTCAACAGTCAGAGTAGTCCTTTCACTCAGACTTGCGTCCACTTCAAGCGCAGAATCGGAAGAGGAGACAGCTAAGCGAACTGACACGTTGGTGAACAACGACACGACGTCAAATGAGACCAGGCTCTCGTCATCGTCGATGCTCACATCTGACGCTAGCTGCACGAAGTGGCTCGAGTCAAGGACATGAGTTGATGTCTTCCGGGTTAGTGGGGCGAAGATTTGGTGTGAAAAATTCGAAAGGGCTTGACATGGGGAGGAAGTGAAGCCTACAATTGGTCGGAGAGAGACGTCAGGCATGTGGATTTTTGGTAGTCCATAGAAACTTGGTCTGGACCCGTTACCGCAAATTAGTCGCAGGTAAAGTGTTCTGAGATCCGGTTAGTGCTTGAAAATTTCAGCGAGTAGCTTGTTTAGCTTTGTCTGGGTTTACTTTGTTGTGTCCCTTACTAGCTGCGTGTATGCGTCCCCTTTTAAATGAGCTGAAATTCTGATCGTAGTCTCCGCTGTCCAACACCACCGTCGAATTGCCCTTGTCGGGGGCAAGATAACAATGCTTCGATCCCGTCGGTGCTCCCAAAGTGCCCGGTTTTCCTCTGTGGTAAAGCTATTTTTCCTATGTATAGGTGATTTCAAAAGGATCCCAATCGATTTCAGCCTAATTTCTTCTCTGGCGCCCGGCCTCACGCTCTGGACGGCTTCCTCTACAGCCGCGACAAGTTTCGGTAGGTGGGGCGTCTTTGAGATGTTATAGCCTTGTTCAGAACAGCAGTTTCCCGATCAGTGAGTGGACGAGATGAAAGATTGGTGCAAACCTGCAATTGTAATGCTTAGAGTGGAACTCCGGTCTAACAGGTATTGATGATTGATTCGTGGGGTTCAACGTCCCAAAACCACCATATGATTATGAAAGACGCCGTAGTGGAGGGCTCCGGAAATTTAAATCACCTGCGGTTCTTTAACGTGCACTCAAATATGAGCACTAGGGCCTACAACATTTCCGCTTCCATCGGAAATGCAGCCGCTGCAACCAGAATTCAATTCCGCGACGTGCGGGTCAGCAGGCGAGTACCTTAACCACTAGACCACCACTGTGGGGTGGTCCAACAGGTAGGAGAGTTTCTTATTCTGAGTGGTGCGGTGCTTTTTTGCTGTCGATGCTGCAACGGAGTCCATGAGCGCGTCGACCGCAGACATCAACTAAGGGATGTGGTGCTCAAGTTGGCGTTCGGTGAAGAAATGATCAAATTCTTTTTTTCCGTACAGAGGCGTTACTTTCATGAAGGTGGGCGTTGGTCAGTCTTTGTTCGGCTCTCGTGACGACTTCGAAGCCTTCAGGGGAAGAGACACGTCGTTTTAAGCGCAGCCTTTGAGGAACGACTTTTCTTTCTTCGCAGGTGTGGCTGCAGTCGAGATGACTCTTGCAGACTGAGATGCCTTCCTTACTGCGTATGTAGCGCTTGATGAGCAGCATTGTATCATGTCCGAAGTCTTGGCTGATCGACTTGAAGTTAGACATTGGACAGAAGTCTGTATGGTGGGTTATAAAACTGAAAGATGATTTAGACTCAAACCAAAGTTTCGAAAAAACCTGATGTTTTGAAACCGACTTGGTTCCTTCCTCAAGGGTGACTGCGGAGACTACGTAGCAGCGTTGTCTGCAAAGCACTCACGGGGCGGGTAATGACCACCCTCTCTCTCGCTTTGCGGTGGAGTGCAGTCCTTGCGTATACACTGGGGGAAGGGTTCCAAGAGAGCGGTTGATTTTATGGGCTTTCCTCTGTATTTGCCACGACTCGGGTAATAACCTTCTCCTCCAGTTCGGCTCGCTTTCAAGGATGGCCGTCGCTTTGAAATCTATCCGGTGATCGAACGTCTCAGCATGCACGGCGACTGCGCGGTGCTCTTTGTAGAACTTCCGCACATCGTTGGCACCGAGCAGCCACCCACCGCACGAAGCAACAGAGGATGCGAAAACCCTAATTAACCTTGATTGGCTACCACTCGAAACGCGTAGCAGTTCCATACGTTCAGGAAACCAGCGCGATGTTGGCTCGAATCTTCACGAAGGAAGGGGTTCGCATCGAGCACGTGGCTTCGTGTACGCTGGACCACCTGTCCCCCGCCCGAAAGACCGGCCAACAATGGACAGGACCCCCGGTGTCGTTTGCAAAAGCCCATGCGCCGAGTACCTCTCTTTGTATAACGGCAAGACGAAAAACCTACCGGAACGACTGAAACAACACACCAACGATGTGCTCCATCGCTCTTGTGTCTATCTCTTGTGCACACGCTCCACCTGTCGTATGGCGTGGTTTACGCTGGGCAAACTGGTAGGTGTGTTTATGAACGCTTGCGCCAGCACTCTTGCAATGTAAAAAACAAGCTTTCCTTTGGGTTTTTCCTTTGGTGTTTTGATGCGAAAAGCATTTTTTTGAGGGGAACATATAGACCTAGTGTTCATACAGTCTATGTTCTATACTTCATATAATTTTGCGTTTATTATCATGAAGAGATTCTACACAATTTCTTTGTGAAAACCGTAATGGATGTCACTGAATGCGTTGTATTTTATTAAAAAATTTCTGTAGTGTATTGTACAAGACACTCTTATAGACTTTTGATAAGACAGGTAAGACAGAAATGGGTCGGTAATATGTCATGCGATGTTTATCACCTCCTTGGTCAATAGGGCACACTCGTGCCATTTTTAGTAAATTGGGAAATATAGTACTTTCAAATGTGCTGTTTATGATTTGAACTAAATCAGGTGCGATAATATCCGCATATATTTAATTGTTGCTGGCTTAACGTCATCATGACCAGCAAATACATGGTTTGTCATTTGAGAGGCAGTTGAGAAACTTCAGCAGGTGTAACCGGTGTTAGTATAATCGAGTTAGAAAGGCTGGAACTGCTAACACTAGGTGTGGTCGTATGTTCCTCTTTCTTGGTACACTGGGTGCTACAAACTAATTATTTATTTAAAGCAGTTGCTGCCTTCATAGCTGTCAATACTCCTGATGGTGTTTTATGTGGATGTCAGTGCTGTTTGTCTTCATGGCATTCGAGGTCTCTGACTTCATTCCAAACTTTCTTAGGGTCATTCTTTACTTAAAAAATTATTTGTGCGTAGTAACTAATTTTTTCCTGCTTCTGTTCAGCATTCAGCTTATTCCTAAATTCTCTAAAATGAATAACAAATTAGCAAGTCTCAATTTTACAAACCTGTGATAGACTTTGTTCTTTCTTTTTTTCATTTTTAACAAGTGGGCATTTACCCCACTGCGATGGTGTAGTGGCTAAGGTACTCGACTGCTGACCCGAAGGTCGCGGGATTGAATCCCGGCTGTGGTGGCTGCGTTTATGATAGAGGCGGAAACATTGTAGGCTCGTGTGCTTCGTTTTGGGTGAACATTAAAGAACTTCCGAATTTTGAAATTGCGGAGCCCTCCACTACGGCGTCTCTAATAAACATGGTGGTTTCGGAACGTTACACCCAACATATCAATCAATGAACAAGTGGGCATTTATTGAAGGTTTGCATATCTTCCTGTTTTTTCGGTTGCGTGGTACTAGTGAAAATGCTCGGTCATAAGAGTGGATTGTTTTTTTTTTCAAAGAACAAATCGTACGCTGAATTTAAATCTTGCCTTTAAACACACAAGACCAATCTGTTGACAGTACCAAAAAGCGGAAAGTTTCCTAAGCTGTGGCATCAAAACTACTGATTGTATTTCCATTCTTCCTTTTCGCGCTTACTAACGTAAAGAATGAATCAGAATAAAGGCAGGTGATCGCGTATCTTGGCAGATAGCATTGTCGCAACGAGTCAGTTGGGTGTATGTTATACATATATAAAGTGCTGTGCAGCCGTCAGCACCTTTGACACGAAAACTTAACACAAGATAATACCTCGGTAGGCTTGGGTAGTACGCCGACATGTATGATTAGCATCTTGGCAACAGAACTCAAAAGTACGTGGTGTCAGCATGAATAAAACTGCTGCAGAACACGTGGCGGAGCGTTCGCGTTTAAGATGCTGGCGGCTGTACAGTCGGGTGCGATTGGAAGGTTATCACGCGAGCGTTGACCGGCCAAGCATCCAGAGGCCCTAGCGGAACGTTTGGGAAAAATAAAAATCAAGATTTCGTTTTCTTCTCTCCCTAGTTGGCTGTTCTATGCTACGACAATCACCCCGTTGATGTACTCGCCCCCCTTACTCTCTATTCTATGTGTTCGATTCGTTGCGATCAAGCGTAACTTGGTAGGCTGTTATCTTTCCGCTCCGCACGACGAAAAACGTTGGTGGGAAAGCTCTCGTCAACCTTCATTTGAGTGACGTGCTATGTCGCGCAAAATGTAAGCGTTGCATCGTAATACTGAGTTCACCAGCCAATAGAATTGTGCCAAACGTCTTCGCACAGAAGTGTCAATGCTGCAATGCAGGATGTGACCACAGACCACATGTCGCAAGAAAATGCCTCGACGGCTTACTTTAGAAGAACGCCGTGAAAGTATTTCTTTGGGAAGGTTTATGTCCCAGCGAGATGTTTCCCGTAAGCGAACCGGCCACAGAAGACAATCAACCGCATTCTTCGAGCATTTTTACCAGGAAAACCGCTTGGAAGACGCACCCCACCAAAGGAGGCCTAGAAAAACAACTGAGGAGGAAGATGGCTTGATAATAGCTGCCATGGTCAAAGGCACTTTCTCGACAACAAAGAAAATTGAAGGAAAGCTTGGCATTTTCCTCAGTCTTTCGGCTATCTAAACAAGACTTCGTGCTGCCGGTCTAAAAAAACCACGTGGCGGTTAGGAAGCCACTTTTGACCAGTGAACATCGAAGGAAACGTTTGGACTTCGTGCGTCAGCACGAACTTTGGAGGGCTGAAGACTGGCAGCAGGTCATCTTCAGTGATTCATCGACGTTGACCTCTTGCTGGAACCAGCGACTTTGTGTTTGGAGAGTCCATGGCAGCCGGTGAGGTTTATATATTGCTTGTGTATCATTTCACACAGACAGCGGTTCGGCACCGCTCTTAGGTTCAGGAGCGTACTCATAATCATCGTAATCTGCAGCAGTATCACCCTGACTAACCTAACTGCGGCAAAGGTCTCTCCCATGCTACTCTAAATAACCCGGTCCTGTTGCCGGTCATGGTCCCGTAATTCACTCGAGCTTCTTGATCTCATCTGTCAAACTGATTTTCTGCCGTTCCGAGCTGTGCTTGCCTTTTCTTGCAATCCATTCTGCTACTATTAATTACAATTGATTATCTTTCTTTCTCATTTCTTGTTGTGCCCACTTCCTCATTTCAACTAGTCAGCAACTCACGTTTTACTCTGACCCACTATGTTATTTTTGTGGCTCGACGAAAGTGTTTTTACATAGTTACCACACATTGAATGTTGTGCGTACAAAACGGATTTATCGCTTTTATTGCAGGTACGAGCATGAAAACATCCGCAGTGTCGGTGCGAGCGGGCGTGTATCGGTCAACGTCTGGAGCGCAATACCATATGCCAGTCCGGGTCCACTCTCCCACATCCCCGGAAGACTTACGGCCGAAGTTTAAAATGAGATCATCCACGATGTTCTCCTATCTTTCACCATCAATGGACCATTTCCTGACGGATGCTCTTATTTCCAACAAGATGGCTGCCCTGTTCACAATGCATCCACAGTGCAAGAATATTCAAATGCTTCTGGCATTGCACAGCTCTGCTGGCCTCTTAAAAGCGCTGAACTCAATATCCTAGAGAATGTTTGGGGACTAATGAAGGCATGATTGGCTCACACCGATTTGACAAACATTGACGCAGACATTTTGTGGAAACATGTTGAGATAGAGTGGAATGCTCTCGGACAAGACCATGATTTGGTGAAATCTCTGCTTCTATCCCGGAAAGGCTAAACGACGTGAAGGAGAGCTCGGGCGGCGTATCGAAGTATTGATTAAGTTGTAGGCACTAAATGTACTGTATCAGTGAGTTTAGAGAGACCCCTGTGTTTTTTCGTTTCAAATAAAAAATATTGGATATTAATTTCCGTAGTGTCTGCAAAAAAAACATCTCATTTTCAGGTGTTCCTTTGTTATGATGATATAAGATAAGTCATACTCTCTCGTCCAAAAATCACCAAGGTCTGAGTCCCTCAAACTTCTCGACGACCATGAACCAAAAATAAATATAGTTTCAAACAATCCTTCTTTCTATTTTTTGTCGAATACGCGACTCTCCGAAACAAAAAGCAAAACAAAACTGAAGAGAGCCTGCACTTTATGTAGTCATCACGGACAGAGTTTGCCCCGGCAGCAGTGACGTAACGCATACGCTAGATGCAGCCTTCATGCCGTCTGATTACTGATAATAGCGAAGAATGTGTTGCATGAAATACCATCCCCTTCTAATATCAGAAGCCAGTAAAGAAAAAAAAGCAATAAAAACACCTTCCTCGAAAGGGAGTGACCGCAGCTTCAGGAACAGCAAAAAGAGTGAGAGAAGCTTGCCTACTGCTTCCCTCTCCTGAAAAAAGAATTCTGGGCCGTGGCGCTGTTCTCGCTCTTGGTCAACGCTCACGCGATTACCTTCATATCGCCCCCGACTGTACATGCTTGTACGATGAGCCTTGTAGGTTCCATAATTACGTTTGCGCGCCGCTGCAGAGGACCACAGAGGTGGTAGTTGGCGGTAGTGTCTTTGCGGAAGCTGCAAGTAGAGGCAAAGTTTAGTGTTGCTCTGTAGTGAACCTCTGCCGAATCTAGACAGACGCTCGTTCCGTTCGCAGTTTTTTCGGTGCCCTGTGTCACGCCAATTTCCTGCGCAGTTGCAGAATGACAGGTGCAATTGGGTGACGATGTCTTATTTCTTGTATATCGACCAGTCCTTGCACAGTCGTGAAAGAATAGCTCCAGCCACGTGTTGTCCTTGCTCAAACGCGGCCATGCATTAGATGACAGGGGTGGTGGTTGGCGGTAGAGTCTGGGCACGAGCTGTAAAAAGCAGAGACAAAGTTTAGGTGTGGCTTTGTAGTCACCCCTTTCAAAAATAGTCAGATGCTCGCTCCATTCGCAGTTTTCTGCGGTGGTCCGTGACACGCCCAGTCTTTGCGAATTCACACAATGACAAGTGCAGCTGGGTTACGATGCCCTGTCTCTTGTATATTGCCCAGTCCTTGCAAAGTCATGGAAGAATGCTCCAACAACGTGTTGTGATTGCTCGCACGCGGTCCTGCAGACGATCACAGAGGCAGTAGTTGGCGGTTACGTCTGGGCACGAGCTGCAAGAAGAAGAGGCAAAGTGTAGGTGTTGCTCTATAGTCCACACATGCTGAACTTAGGCAGATGCTCGTTCCATTCACAGTTACATGCGGTGGTCTGTGCCATAACCAGTGCCTGCGCAGTCGAAGAATGACGAGCGCCGCTGGGTGACGATGCCCGCTGCTTGTACATCACCTAGTCCCTGCACAGTCATGGAAGATTAGTTCCAGCCACGTGTTGTCTTTGCTCACACGCGGCACTACAGACGATCACAGGGACGGTAGTTGGCGGTAGCGTATGAAACTCAAGAGACAATGGGATTGGGCGTGTTGGTATAACATCATAAGGGTGCTTACCAGCGCAAATGACAGGGCAGGAGGGGACAGAAGAAGCGCTCTGTCTAGTTTCTTCTCCTGTCCCCTCCTGCCCTGTCGTTTGCGCTGGTAAGCACCCTTTATGGTAGAGGCAAAGTTTAGGTTGTAGCTCTGTAGCGTACCGCTGCCGAATCTATTCAGATGCTCGTTCCATTCGCAGTTTGATGCGGCAGTCTGTGACACGTCCAGTGCCTGCACAGTCACAGAAAGACAAGTGTGGATGGGTGACGATGTCGTCTCTCTTGTATATCGTCCAGTAAATGCATAGGCGTGGAAGAATAGCTTCAGCCGCGTCTTTTCTTGCTCACACACGGCGCTGTGAATGAATACAGTGGTGGAATTTGGCAGTAGCATCTGGACGCTGGCTGCAATAAGTAGAAGCAAACTTTAGGTGTTGCTCTCTAGTGCCCTGCTGCCGAAGCTATTCAGATGCTCGTTCCGTTCTCAGTTTTATGCGGTGGTCTGTGACACCCCGAGTCCCTGCGCAGTCGCAGAATGACAAGTGTGGCTGGAAGACCATGTCCTGTCTCTTGTATATCGCTCATACTTTGCACATACCTGGAAGTATAGCTCCGGCCACGTGTTGGCCTGGCTCACATATGGCACTGTAGACGATCACATGGCGGTAGTTGGTGGTAGCGTCTTCGCAAGAGCTGCAAGAATTAGAGACAAAGTTTAGGTGTTGCTGTGTAGTGCACTGCTGCTGTACCAAATCAGATGCTCGTTCTGTTCACTGTTTTTTCTGTTGTTTGTGGCACGCCCAGTCACTGCGCAATCGCAAAATAACAAGTGCGGCTGGTTGACAATGTCCTCTCTTTTTATAACGCCCAGTTCTTGCACTGTCGTGGAAAAATCTGTTGTCTTTGCTCACACATGGCACTGCCGACAATCGCAGGGGCAGTTGTTGGTGGTAGCGTCTGGGTGCGAGCTGCAAGAAGTAGAGGCAAAGTTTAGGTGTTGCTCTGTAGTGTACCGCTGCCGAATCTATTCAGATGCTCGTTCCAATCGCAGCTTTATGTGGTGGTCTGTGACGCATCGAATCCCTGCGCAGTTGCAAAACGACAAGTGCGGCTGGGTGATGATATACCGTCTCTTCTATATCGCCCAGTCCTTGCACAGTCCTGGAAGAATACCTCCAGCCTCGTGTTGTCGTTCCTCACACGCGGCGCTCTGGACGACCACAGGGTGGTAGAAGGCGGTAGCGATTGAGCGGGAGCTTCAAGAAGTAGAGGCAGAATTTTGATGTCGCTCTGTAGTGCATCCCTGTGTAACCTAGACAGATGCTCTTTCCGTTCGAAGTTTTATGCGGTGGTCTGTGGCATACCCAGCCCCTGCGCAGTCACGGAACGACAAGTGCAGCTGGGTGATGATGTCTTGTCCCTTGTGTATCACCAAGTCCTTGCACAGTCGTGGAAGAATAGCTCCAGCCACGCGTTGTCTTTGCTCACACGCGGCGCTGCAGTCGACCACACGGCGGTAGTTGGCGGAAGCGTCTCTGTGCGGGAACTTAAAAAATAGAGGCAAAGTTAGATATTTCTTTGTAGTGGACCGTTGCCAAACCTAGTCAAATGCCCGTTCCGTACGCAGTTTTATGCGGTGGTCTGTGACATACCAAGTCCCAGCGCAGTCGCATATTGACCAGTGCGGCTGGGTGACGATGTCTTGTATTCTGTATATTGCCCAGTCCTTCCACAGTCTTTGAAGAATTGCTCTAGCCACGAGGTGTCTTTGTTCGCACGCGGCAGTGCAGACGATCACAGGAGTGGTAGATGGCGGTAGCGTTTGGGCACGAGAACCAAGAAGTATATGCAAAGTTTAGGTGTTGGTCTGTCGTGCAACGCTGCCGAACCCAGTCAGATGGTCGTTCCGGTCACAGTTTTATGCGGTGGTCTGTTACACGTCCAGTCCTTGGGCAGTCGCAGAATGACAAGTACGGCAGGATGACGATGTCTTGTCCCTTGCATATCGCCCAGTCCTTGCACAGCCATGGGAGACTAGCTCCAGCAACGTCGTTTCTTGCTCACACACGGCGCTGCAGACAATCACAGGGACGGTAGTTGACGGTCGCGTCTGGGCGTGAGCTGCAAGAAGTTGGGGCAAAGGTTAGGTGTGGTTTTCTAGTGCACCACTGCCGTACCTAGTCAGACGCTCGCTTCGTTCTCAGTTTTATGCGGTGGTCTGTGAAACGCTCAGTCGCTGCACAGTCGCAGAATGACAAGTATGGCTGGAAGGCGATGTCCTGTCTCTTGTATATTGCCCAGTCCTTGCACAGATGTGAAAGATTAGCTTTAACTACGTGTTGTCCTTGCTAACACGCCGAACTGCAGACATTCACAGAGGTGGTAGTTGGCGGTAGCGTCTGGGCACGATCTGCAAGAAGTAGATGCAAAATGTAGGTGTTGCTTTATAGTATACTCATGCCGATCCTAGCCAGATGCTCGTTCCGTTCGCAGTTTCACGCGGTAGTCTGTGACACGGCCAGTGCCTGCACAGTCGCAGAAAGACAAGTGCAGCTAGGTGACGATGTCCTGTCTCTTGTATATCGCCCAGTCCTTGCACAGTCGTGGAAGAGTAGCTCCTGCCAAGTGTTGTCCTTGCTCACACGTGGCACTGCAGACAATCACAGTGGCAGTAACTTGTGGTAGCGTCTGGGTGAGAGCTGCAAAAAGTAGAGGCAAACTTTAGGTGTTGCTTTGCAGTGCACTGCTGCCGAATCTATTCAGATGCTCGTTCCTTTCACAATTTTATGCGGCGGTCTGTGACACGTCCAGTGCCTGCGCAGTCACAAAAGGACGAGAGCTACTGGTTGACTATGTCCTGTCTCTTGTATATTGCCGAGTCCTTGCACAGTCGCGGAAGAACGGTTGCAGCCGCGTGTTGTCCTTGCTCACACACGCTCTGAAGATAATCAAAGAATCGGTAGTTGTCGGCAGCGTCTGGGCGCGAGCCGCAAGAAATAGAGGCCAAAATTAGGTCTTGCTCTGTAGTGCACCGCGGCCGAACCTAGTCAGATGCTTGTTCCGTTCGCATTTTTGTGCAATGGTGTTTGACACGCCCAGTCCTTGCGCAGTCGCAGAAGGACAAGTGCAGCTGGATTACGATGTTCTGTTTCTTGCATATCACCCTGTCCTTGCACAGTCGTTGGAAGAATATATCGCTTTCAGTGCGCGTGTGAGCATGGACAACACGTTGCTGTTTCAGCAACGTGTTGTCCTTGCTCACACGCGCACTGAAGGCGATCACAGGGGTGGTAGGTTGCGGTAGCCTCTGTACGGGAGCGGCAAGAAGTGGAGACTAAGGTTAGATGCTGATCTGTCGTGCATCACTGCCCAACCTAGTCAGATGCTCGTTTCGTTCGCTGTTTTATGCGGTGGTCTGTGACATGCCTAGCCCCTGCGCAGTTGCAGACGGATCATTGCGGCCGGGTGACGATGTCCATCTCTTGTATATTTCCCAGTCCTACCATAGTCATGGAAGAATAACTCCAGCCACTTGTTGTCCTTGCTCACAAGTGGCACGGCAGACGACCACAGGGGCGGTAGGTTGCGGTAGCGTCTGTGCGGGAACTGCAAAAAGTGGAGGCTAAGTTTAGATGTTACTCTGTTTTGCATTGTTGCCGAGCCTAGTCAGATGCTTGTTTTTTTAGCAGTATTGTGCGGTTTTCCGTTAGACGCCGAGTTCTTGTGCAGTCGCAGAAAGACAAGCTCGGCTGGGTGACGCTGTCTTGTCTCCTGTATATAGCCCAGTCCTTGCGCAGTCGTCGAACAATAGCTCCAGCCACGTGTTGTTCTTGCTCACATGCGGCACTGCAGATGACTACAGGGGTGGTATTTAGCGGTAGCGTCTGTGCGGGAGCTCCAAGGAGTGTAGGCAAAGTTTAGATGTTGTTCTGTATTGCACCGCTGCTCAATCTAATTGATTGATATGTGTGGTTTAACGTCCCAAAACCACTATATGATTATGAGAGACGCCGTAGTGGAGGGCTCCGGAAATTTAGACCACCTGGGGTTCTTTAACGTGCACCCAAATCTGAGCACACGGGCCTACAACATTTCCGCCTCCATCGGAAATGCAGCCGCCGCAGCCGGGATTCGAACCCGCGCCCTACGGATCAGCAGCCGAGTACCTTAGCCACTAGACCACCGCGGCGGGGCCCGCTGCTCAATCTAGCCAGATACTCGTTCCGTTCGCTGCTTCTTCGGCATTCTGTGACACGCCCAGTCCCTGCGCAGTCGCGGAAAGACAAGTGTGACTGAATGACAATGTTTTGTCACTTCTAAATCGCCCAGACTTTGTACAGTCGGGCAATTATTGCTCAAGCCACGCCTTGTACTTGCTAAGACGCCGCACTTCAGAAGAACAAAGGGGAGGCAGTTACCGGTAGAGCCTTGGCGCGAGCTGAAAGAAGTAGATGCAAAGTTCAGTTGTTTCTCTGCAGTGCAACGCTGGAAAAGGTAGTCAGATGCCTGTTTCATTCGCAGTTTTATTCGGTGGTCTGGAACACGCCAAGTTATTGCGCAGTCGCAAAATCACAAGTGCGGCTGGGTGACGATGTCTTTCTTGTATTTTGCCCAGTCCTTGCACAGTCGTGGAAAAATACCTGCGGCCACGTGTTGTCCTTGCTCACTCGCACTGAAGACGATCACAGGGTCGGTAGTCGCCGGGCGGTAGTTGACGGTAGTAGGTACGGTAGTTGGCGGCAGCCTCTGTGTGGGAGCTGCAAAAAATAAAGGCAAAGTGTACGTGTTTCTCTGTAGTGTACCGTTGCCGAACCTAGTCAGGTGCTCGTTCCGTTCGCAGTTTTACTCGGTGACCTGTTACACGCACAGTTCTTGCAAAGTCGCAGAGTAAGAAGTGCCGTTGGGTGGTTTTGTCTTGTCTCTTGTATATTGCCCAGTCCTTGCACATTCGTTAAAGAATAGTTCCAGCAACGTGTTGCCCTTGCTCACACGCGGCACTGCAGACGAACACAGGGGCCTTAGTTAGCAGTAGCGTCTGGGCGCGAGCTGAATGAAGTAGAGGCAAAGTTTAGTTATTAATCTGTAGTGCTCTGCTGCTGAACCTAGTCATATGCTCGTTAAGCTTGCCACTTTTATTCGGCAGTCTGTGTCACGCCCAGTCCCTGCACAGTGTCAGAAAGACAAATGTGGCTGTGTGACGATGTCCTGTCTCTTCTATATCGCGCAGTCCTTGCATAGTCATGGAAAATTAGCTCCAGCCACGTGTTGTCCTTGCTAACACGTGACACTGCAAACGAACACAGGGGCCGTAGTTAGCGGTAGCGTCTAGGCGCGAGCTGAAAGAAGTAGATGCAAAGTTCTGTTGTTGCTCGGTAGTCCACTGCTGCCTAGCCTAGGCATATGCTCGTTCTGTTCGCACTTATATGGGGTGGTCTGTGACACGCCCGATCCCTGCGCAGTCGCAGAACGACAAGTCCAGCAGCGTGACGATGTCCTGTCTCTTGTATATCGCCCAGTCCTTGCACAGTCGTGGAAGAATTGTTCCAGCAACGTGTTGTGCTTCCCACGCGTGGTACTGCAGACGAACGCAGGGGCCTGGTTTACCGGTAGCGTCTGGGCGTGAGCTGCAAGAAGTAGAAACAAGCTTTAGGTCTTAAATCGTAGTGCACCGCTGCAGAACCTTGCCAGATGCTCGTTTCGTTTGCAGTTTTATGCGTTGGTCTGTGACAAGCCCAGTTCTTGCGCTGTCGCAGAATGACAAGAGCGGCAGGCTGACGCTGTCTTGTCTGTTTTATATTGCCCAGTCTTTGCACAGTCGTGAAAAAATAGCTCCAACCACGTGTTGTTCTTGCTCACACACGGAAATGCTGACGACCACATGTGTGGTAGTTGGCAGTAGCGCCTGTGCGGGAGCTGCAAAAAGTGGAGACTAAGTTTATATGTTGCTCTCTGATGCCTTACTGCCAAACCAAGTCAGATGATTGTTCTTTTTGCTGTTTTATGCGGTTTTCTTTCACCGCCCAGTCCCGGGGCAGTCGCAAAATGATAAATGCGGCTGAGTAACGATGTTCTGTTTCTTGTATATCACCCAGTGCTTGCACGGTCGTGGAACAATAGCTCCAGCACGCGTTGTCCTTGTTCACACGCGGCACTTAAGACCATCACACGATCGGTAGTTGGCGGTAGCGTCGGGGCGCGAGCTGCAAGAAGAAAAGGCAAAGTTAACGTGTTCCTCTGTAGTGCACCATGGCCGAATCTATTCAGATGCTCCTTCTGCTCAGGTTTATGTGACGGTCTGTGACACGCTGAGTACGAGCGCAGTCGCAGAGTGACAAGTGTAGCTGGGTGACGATGTCCTGTCTCTTGTACATCACCCAGTCCTTGCACAGTCGTGAAAGAATAGTTCCAGCAAAGTATTGTTTTTGCTCACACATGCCACTGCAGATGAACACAGGCACCTAAGTTAGTGGTAGCGTCTGGGCGCGAGTTGCAAGAAGTAGAGGCAAAGTTTAGGTGTTGCTCGCACCGCTGCTGAACCTAGTGTGATGCTCGTTCCTTTCGCCTTTTTTTCTCGGCAGTCTGTGACACGCTGAGTCCCTGCGCAGTCACAGAAAAGTGCGGCTAGGTGATGATGTCCTGTCTCTTTTATTTCGCCCAGTCCTTGCACAGTCGTGGAATATTAGCTCCAGCCACGCGTTGTTCTTGCTAACTCTACACACTGCAGACGATCACAGAGGTGGTATTTGGCGGTAGCGTCTGGGTGTGAGCTGAAAGAAGAAGAGGCAATGTTTAGGTGTTGGTCTGTAGTGCACGCCTACCGATTCTAGTCCGATGCTCGTTCTGTTCGCAGTTTTGTGCGGTGGTCTGTGACACGCCCAGTCTTTAAGCAGTTGCAGACTGACAAGTGCGGCGGCGCGACGACGACCTGCCTTTTGTATAGTGCCCAGTTCTTGCACAGTCGTGGAAGAATTGCCGCAGCCATGTGTTGTCCTTGCTCACACGCCCACTGAAGACCATCGATCGATCGGTTGTTGGCGGCAGCGTCTGGGCGCGAGCCGCAAGAAATACAGGCAAAAATTAGGTGTTGCTCTGTAGTGAACCATGGCTGCTCCTTCCGATCGCAGTTTTAGGCGGTCGTGTGTGGCACGCTCAGTATCTGCGCAGTCGCAGAATGACAAGTACAGCTGGGTAACTGGTGCCCTGTCTCTTGTATATTACCCAGTCCTTGCACAGTCGTGAAAGAATAGTTTCAGCAACAAATTGTCCTTGCTCACAGCGGCACTGCAAATGAACACGGGGGCCTTAGTTAGTGGTAGCGTCTGTGTGCGAGCTCCAAGAAGTAAATGCAAAGTTTAGTTGTTGATCTGTAGTCACCGCTGCTGGACCTAGTCAGATGCTCGTTCTGTCGCCGCTTTTTTGGCAGTCTGTGATACGCCAAGTACCTGCGCCGTCGTAGAACGACAACAGCGGCTGGGTGATGATGTCCTGTCTTTTTTCTATCGCCCAGTTCTGGCAAAGTCTTCGAATAATGGCTCCCGCCACGCGTTGGCCTTACTAACACGCCGCACTGCAGACGATTACTGGTGTGATTGTTGGCGGTAGCATCTGGGCGCGAGCTGAAAAAAGTAGATGCAAAGTTTAGTTGTAGCTCTGTAGTGCACCACTGCTGAATTTAGTCTGATGCTTGTTCCGTTCGCAGTTTTAGGCGGTAGTCTGTGACACGCTCGGTACCTGCGCCTTTGCAGAATGACAAGTGCACCTGGGTGACGGTGCCCTGTCTCTTGTGTATCGCCCAGTCTTTGTACAGTCATGAAAGAATAGTTCCTGCAGCGTGTTGTCCTTGCTCACACGCGGCACTGCAGACAAACCCAGGGGCCTAAGTTATCAGGAGCGTCTGAGCGCGAGCTGCAAGAAGTAGAGGCAAATTTTAGGTGTTGCTCTGTAGTGCACAGCTGCTGAACGTAGTCACATGCTCGTTCAGTTCACCGCTTTTTTTGGCAGTCTGTGTTGTGACTTCCATTTTTCATCCCTCGCAGCAGAATAGCAGTCATCATCATTATTGAGCCTCCTCACGAGCTGACGTTTGGCCTCGTGGCAGCGCGGGCTCACACTTGTCTTTTTCTTTCTTCTTTAGATCCATTAAAGCCTTTCACTTGGCAGGACGTGTTTTTGCTTATGAAAAGACGTGTTTTCTCTTATGAAAACCATTATGAAATTAACACTGCGCATTGCAATGGTGCCAGTGACACAACAAGGCAGACGTTAGTTTAGGCTCTGCACAGTGATATAACCGATATAAAGCCACTCTACAAATTTGCCTACCAGCAAGGAAAATCAGACATGACCGTAAAAAAAGACACGCTGCATTAAGAATGACATGCCTGTTATTCGAAATGAAACATGCGTTAAAGGAAGTACGTACGTTTGAAGTGTTCTTAGAATAGTTTATCATTATGCTCTCAAAGAGCAGTGAAAAAATCAAGGTGACATTGAGCTTACGAAACGACTTTGTTCACATCCCACTGAAACATTGGCAAAAGTAAATCTCTTAAGAAAGTGAACACGTGTCAAATCCCGGCTGTGGCGGCTGCATTTCCGATGGAGGCGGAAATGTTGTAGGCCCGTGTACTCAGATTTGGGTGCACGTTCAAGAACCCCAGGTGGTCTAAATTTCCGGAGCTCTCCACTACGGCGTCTCTCATAATCATATTGCCGCGAACGTAATAACAGACAGCGACGAAACGACGTCTTGCTTGCCCTCAAACCAGGACGCAAAAGCCCTCTTCTTTCTTCGCTTCCAAAGAATTCCACCTACAGTTGATGGCTCATACCCATTACCTGTGACATTACTCCCTCTTCTCGAAAAACATCGGCTCGATGCTGGTAATGAGCGTTGAGAAAACAAATGAGAAAGAAAAGATGCTATCATGGAACCCAACAACTCCGTCGTAAGGGAGAAAAAAAATGGGCTGGCATCATAGAAGTACTCAATAAAGAAAGGAATAAGTACACAAGACAATAAAAAAACCAAAGTGACAAAAAAACAGTCATTGCATGGTAAGTTAGTCCACGTTCGATGGATGACGCGAGAAATATGGCTTGAGTCTTGACACGTGCAGCACATCACTTTGTGGAAACCGACGGGATCGTCTAGAGGCGCCCTCAGGGAGAACTTCATACGTAACGTCACTGAGTCGGCGCAGAACTTTGTAAGGGCCGAAGTAGCGCCGAAGCAACTTCTCAGAGTGACCACGCTGTCGAATGGAAGTCCACACCCAAACTTCATCGCCTAGTTGGAAGGTAACCTCTCGGTGTGTAAGGTTGTAGCGGTGTGCGTCGGCAGTTTGGCGAGCCTGAATACGGCATCGGGCGAGTCGACCGGCCTCCTCGGCGCGTTGAGCGAACAATTCAGCGTCCGTGTTGAACATGCTCAAGTTGTTGGGAAGGAACATTGCGTCGAGCATTTTGGTGACCTCTCGACCATGAACTAAGTGAAATGGGGTGAAACCTGTACTCTCTTGGACTGCTGTATTGTAAGCAAAAGTTAGGTAAGGGAGTGTATCATCCCAGTTCTTGTGATCAACGGCCACGTACATTGAAAGCATATCTGCAATGGTCTTGTTCAAACGTTCAGTGAGTCCATTTGTTTGGAGGTGATAACCCGTGGTTTTCCGATGTTCTGTACTACTTAGTCTCAGCACTTCTTGAAGCATCTCTGCGGTGAAAGCTGTACCACGATCAATAATTATCACAGCTGGCGCTCCGTGACGAAGTACGATGCTGGTGACAAAAAACTGTGTGATTTCGGCTGCGGTAGCTTTGGGCACGGCCTTTGTTTCGCTGCAACGCGTTAAAGTATCGGTGGCAACCACAATCCACCGGTTTCCAGAAGAAGAGATGGGAAATGAGCCGAGCAAGTCAATGCCAATTTGATGGAATGGTGTCTTCGGCGTGGCGATAGGCTGTAGTAGTCCTGCTGGTCGGACAGGTGGAGTCTTACGGCGTCGGCAGTCGCGGCATGTGCGGACGTACTGCTTGACTTCGCGAGGCGGGGCCAGTAGTATGAGCGGCGAATTCTTTCCAATGTGCGCGTGTAGCCAAGGTGTACGGATGATGGTTCGTCGTGACAAGCATGTAAAATATCGTCCCGAAGCGAGGTCGGCGCAACCAGTAGGTAAGTAGCCTGGGTATGGTCGAAATTTTTTTTATAGAGGACTCCATCCCTGATGCAGAACGACGCCAGTGAACGTGCAAAGTTTCGAGGAAGGCTGCGTTTTCGGCCTTCGAGGTAGTCAATCAGCGGGCTTAGCTCCATGTCGTCGCGTTGTTGTTGAGCCAAGTCGGTTGTTGACACAGAGGAAAGGAATGTATCGTCCTCTTCAATGTCCGCGTTCGTACTTCGAATTGGTGCACGTGAGAGACAGTGAGCATCAGTGTGTTTGCGTCCTGACTTGTGAATGACTGTAACGTCAAATTCTTGCAGCCGAAGGCTCCAGCGTGCTACACGACCGGAAGGGTCTCTGAGGTTGGCGAGCCAGCATAAAGAATGGTGGTCGCTAACTACACTGAATGGTCGACCGTATAAATAAGGGCAAAACTTTGTTATAGCCCAAACAACGGCTAAGCATTCTTTTTCTGTTGCAGAGTAGATTTTCTCTGCAGATGATAGTGTTCGACTTGCATAGGCAATCACGCTCTCTACGCCATTTTGTCATTGAACGAGTAAAGCTCCAAGTCCGACGTTGCTGGCATCCGTGTGTAGCTCTGTGGTAGCGTTATCGTTAAAGTGACCGCGTACAGGTGGGGCTTGGAGATGGTTTCGTAGCGTGTCAAAGGCATGATGCTGATCATGGCCCCAAACAAACGGTACGCCGTCTTTTGTAAGTTCATTTAGCGGTTGAGCGATTTTAGAAAAGCCTTTGACGAAGCGTCTGTAATATGCACAGAGTCCCAGAAATAGGTGGAGGTCGCGCTTGTTCGTTGGGACAGGAAATGCGGCGACAGCTTTCGTTTTCTCAGGGTCTGGGTGTATACCGGCGTGGCTGACGACGTGACCAAGAAATTTCAGTTCCTCGAATGCAAAGTGGCATTTCTCAGGTTTGAGAGAAAGTCCAGCTGTTCGAATCGCCTGAAGAACTGCCTGTAAGCGCTGGACGTGCTGCTCAAACGTGTCCGAGAAGACGACCACATTGTCAAGGTAGACAAGACACGATTGCTATTTTAGCCCAGAAAGAACCGTGTCCATCGTTCTTTGAAAAGTAGCTGGTGCCTAGCATAAGCCAAAGGGAAGGACCTTGAACTCGTAGAGTCCGTCAGGAGTAATGAAGGCGGTCTTCTCGCGGTCGCGCTCATCAACAGATATTTGCCAATAGCCGCTGCGAAGATCCATGGAAGAAATGTAACGAGCATTGCGAATGCGGTCCAGCGAGTCGTCTATTCGTGGTAAAGGATAACGCCTTTCTTCGTGATCTTATTCAACTTTCGGTAGTCGACGCAAAATCGCAGAGTACCATCTTTTTTCTTTACTAACACAACAGGAGACGCCCAGGGACTGGTCGATGGCTGGATGACATCGTCCTTGAGCATCTGCTGGACCTGTTGGCGTATAACGTCTTGTTCTTTTTGCGAGACTCTGTAGGCATGCTGTCGAATGGGTCTCTCGGTAGGCTCGGTGATGATACGATGCTTGGCAAGCAGTGTTTGGTTAACTTTCGAAGTCGTAGCAAAGCAGTCCCGAAATGAGCCGAGTAGCTTCAAAAGACTTTCTCGTTGCGCAGACGGTAGAACCTGGTTTACGTCGAGAGTGCTTGCAAATGTCTTGGCGGAATTGTCGCACGACGAAAGAGCAGATAATGTTAAGGGACCAGGGACGTCGGCAATATCCTCGAGGTATTCGATCGCAGTGTGTTTTGTAAGATGGCGATACTCATCGCTGAAATTCGTGACTAATAGGCAAGCCTGCTTTCTACTGAGCTGTACAATACCTCGGGCAACGCAGATTTGTTGTGCAAAAAGTAGGGACAAATTTTCTTCTGCAATTTCAGCATCGGGGACGTCTTGGTCACATTCTACGTTGATAAAAAGGCTGCTGCGGGGAGGCAGAGTAACAGATTCAGAGGATACACGTAGGGCAGCCTTCGATGAGCGGGCGTTTTCTGGTTCAGGATGAAACGAGTCCTCGAACGACACCTGCAAGTCTCGTAGGTTAATAATTGCGCCGTGTTCGTAAAGAAAGTCCAGCCCCAGAATGAGTGGACGGGAGCACACAGGTAATACGAGGAAAGACCCTGTGAACGTTGAAGCACCGACTCGAACACAGGCTGTGCACATTCCAGTCGGCGTGACGAGGTGGCCCCCTGCCGTGCGCAACGGCGGTCCTTGCCAAGGGGTAGTTACCTTCCTCAGTTGGGATGCTAGGGTGCTGCTCATAACCGAATAATCGGCGCCGGTGTCGACGAGCGCAGTGACGACGTGATTATCGACGTGTACGGTGATGTCGGCGGAAACAGTCTTATGACTTTCGGAAACGACTGGAAAGTCAGAATGGTCTTCGTCGGGTCTTTTCGTCGAAGGAGGCTCTTTGACAGTTCGTTGGGACGCGGCTTCACCCCCAGGAGCCACGATTTCTAGTTTTCCCCGTGGAGACTCGGTGACCGGCCTCTGAAAGGAGCAAAAGATGACGAGGGAATGCTAGGTGACGTGGGGCGGCGAGGTGACGGTGATCTTGAAATGGGGCGTTGACCAAGGCGAGGAGCTTGCTGGCTCGTAAGGTACGCTTCGATGTCGCGGGGACGCTCACCGTAACGCGGGCACCGAGCATCAGGGTGAAAGCCACGGAGACCAAGTTGGCGGTACTGGCAGTTACGGTAGACGTGACCCGCTTCGCCACAGTGGTAGCAGAGTGGACGGTTATTGGACGTACGCCAAACGCTGGCCTTTGTGGCGTTCTGCCGCGATCCAGACGGACGATAAGTTGGTGCGCTCGGAAACCTTGAGGCAGATGGCGCAGTCGAAGAGGTGCCCTGGAATCGATGGCTAGCCTGATCCATTCTCACCATGGTGGGATCAGGACCATGTGGTGCAGGATATCGCAGAGCCACCGCATAAGTCAGCACAGGGGCCTCAGGCCTTGTTGGCGCGAGTGGGAGGACTACCTGTCGGATCTCATTTCGGATTAAGTCTGTGAGAGCACTTACGGGTGGTTGGGGTCCCGCTGCTTGGAGTTGGCGCAGCTTGTCCCGCACGACGCTTCTTAAGAACTCAGCGAGGACATGCCTCTCGCTGTCAGCCCCGATAAAGCATGCAGCAGGGGTCATGTCGTGGCGTTCATACTGTGACGACCTATACTGGAGAGTACGCTCCATTGTGGTTGCCTCATTTATGAACTCTGCCACAGTCGTCGGGGGATTGCGCACGAGTCCGGTGAAGAGCTGCTCTTTTACCCCATGCATTAAATGCCGCACCTTCTTTTCCTCGGACATTGCAGGGTCAGCACGCTTGAAGAGTCGAAGCATGTCCTCGACAAATATCGAAACTCTCTCGTTGGGTCGTTGGTTCCGAGACGAGATAGCCTGCTCTGCTCTCTCTTTCCTTTCAGTGCTGCGGTACGCATCACGAAACTTTCGGCTGAATTCATGCCACGTCGCAAAGGAACCCTCGTGATTCTCGTACCACGTTTTGGCAGAGTCTTCTAACACAAAGTAAACTCTCCGCAGCTTGCGAGCTTCATCCCATTTGTTGATGTTGGCAACTCGATTGAAGTAGTCAAGCCAGTCCTCAACATCTTCATAAATGTCTCCATGAAATGAGCGTGGTGTTTGCGGCGTATGAAAAACATGCGGGAGAAAAGAATAGGCGTCGTTGGTTTGACTCGCCTGGTTGTTAGTTGAAGTTGCCATCTCGGCTTGAGAGAGGGGACCGTACTCGGGAGATAGTCCTCGCAGGCGGCGACTGCTTCTTGCCGTGGGTGCTGTAGATGTCTCCAAGTAGCTCGGTGTGTCGGCTGAAAATCTGCAGCCGAGGCGCATTTACCCAGCACCTCCACGAGTGCCGCGAACGTAATAACAGACAGCGACGAAATGACGTCTTGCTTGCCTTCAGACCAGGACGCAAAAGCCCTCTTTTTTCTTCACTTCCAAGGGATTCCACCGAAAGTTGATGGCTCATACCCATTACCTGTGACAATATGGTGGTTTTGGGAAGTTAAACCCGACAAATCAATCAATCAAAGTGAACACGTGTTGCAATGGTGCCAGGGAGTCAATAGGGCAGAATTAAGCTTAGTCTCTTCACGCTGATTTTGTAATGAATTCAAAGCCGCGCGATAAACTTGGCTACCAAGCAATCGGAATCAGACACGATTGTAAAAAATCCACTGATCCTTCGAACCAGGTAATCGAAGTTATGTGAAGCATGCGAAAGCAAAGGGACCATGCTGCAATTTTTTTGAGCGACACGTCATTAAATGACGTAAACATACGTACAATTTTTGCACGCACCGACATATGTTGAAGAGTTTGAGATGTTTATATAACCAGTTCGCACTTGAGCAAAGATGTCAACCGAAACAGGCACATTGCAACAGCAGATGCTAATATCAGGCACTGATGCTCGAGAAGACGCTTGCCCTGGTCACTGCTACATAGGGCTATCTTCGGTAGGCAGCAATTCAACAACTATGGACGTTTCACAGAAACTAGCGCCTTTTTAAAAAGTAGTTTCGAGACCTGGCATAGGTCTGTGGTAGAATGCTTGTCTGCCACGCAGAATGCTTGGGTTCGACTCCTGCTGGGATCTCGAAATTGTTAATTTGCATTCGTCGGGGGGTCAACGCACCCTATGCCAGATTTTCCTTAATTTTTGACACTTATTCTATGCTGTTGTTGAATCGATGCTTTTGATCTCGCGTATTGCTTTACGCTAACGCGTGAAAATTGCCCATGTGTGTTCTCGTTGTTCCTGGGTAGATACTAAGTGTCAATAATCTGTGGCACACACCAAGGCATCGAACACGCACAGTGCTCACTTCCTCCTGAATTACTCATAGCACTAAAGCTTGAATTCATACATGAGGCGCATGCACACTATAACATCATAGAATACCAACAGCATACTCTATGAAGACGTACAGTGTATCATCTCACAACTTGAACCAATAAACGTGGATACACTTGGGAACCAAAATAGCAAAACAGCACTTACACATTGATTTTTTTCTTTCGATGTTGCCTAAAGTCTTTTTTTCAAGGCATGGTGCAACACAGCCACTGAAAATGGTAAGCGCAACCAGGTGCGCCCAATTGTCAATTCGTTTGTTAATTTTATACGTGTTTCTTTAACTTGTTAATAATACGTATTGCGGTTGATTGATTTATTGATATGTGGGGTTTAACGTCCCAAAACCACACTATGAATTTGAGAGACACCGTAGTGGAGGGCTCCGAAAATTTCGACCACCTGGGGTTCTTTAACGTGCACCCAAATCTGAGCACACAGGCCTACGACATTTCCGCCTCCATCGGAAATGCAGCCACCGCAGCCGAGATTTGAACCTGCAACCTGCGCCACGCGATTTTAGCCACACGATGAAAAATCGATGCATATAAACTAAGTTTCCTGGTAGGGATAGATCTGAACTTGTACCCCCTAAGCTCTCAAGGGGAGTGTCATGACCAATAAAGCTTGTAATTACCGAACGCCAAGCTAGTTCATACGCATTCATTATAAAAAGACAGGGCACGAAAACATGCACACGAGAAGGAAGTTAGGACGCCACAAACGCCTACTGACAACTGAACGTCGGCGCAGCACCGGAAAAGAAAGAAGACACGAAAATTTGTCTGCGAATGCCCTTGAAATATTTGAACCTATCTATCTGACACACGTATGGTACCTGCAAGGTAACTGTTAATGTATTTTGCTTCATCTTATGCAAGGTAATAGACGAGTACCTGCAGCCGAGTACCTTAGCCACTAGATGACCGCGGCGGGGCTACATATTTCGGTTTGACAATGTTCACCTTGCTGGAGGACAATGGTATCGAGTACACGACTCCCGTGAAACATTTCACATAGGGCCTCTCATGCTTTTCTCAGGCTCTTTTTTAGGCGAGGTCACTGTCGACGTGCTGGATACCTTTTATTGACGCTAACAGGCAAGGATGATTTGACGGAATGGTATGGGCGGCTTTCTCTGGATATACCGATGCTGATTGACGGCTATGCAGATAGTGCTTGAGTGGATACCGGGGCTCACTCTTTGACAATAGGCGGAGAAATGACCACACTGCTAAAGAAAATATTCACGCCCTGGCATGGCTCCATGATTCGAATGGCTGGTGGCCACACTGCCTTTTCGCTTGGAACCTAGATTAGTAGAGTTCGGTTCAGCGGTTTTACTTTCGCAGCAAGCTTCCTTGTGCTACGTGTTTGTTCCCACGACGCCATTCTTTGTGTTGATTTTCGGCAGGAGTATGGAGCTGTTATTGATCTCCAAGAGCACTACATCACCTTCTCAGCCAACCGAGCAATCGATGAGCAGGACGACCAACATCGTGCCGACGTTCTTCGTGTTTCTGCTGAAAGTGTAATGCTCCCTCGAAAAGCCAGTGGTATAATAGCGTCTCATGCTGTATATTGCGAAATGAAGAAGCGATTGCAGAAAGTAACTTTGAACACCCGCTGACTCAAGGTATTTGTGTGGCTCGGAGATTCATAGTGCCCCGGCATGGCCGATGTCAACTGATGGTTGAAAATTTTAGTAATGAACACCAACAGCTTCTCCAAGGAACTTCGTTAGCGTTTGCAGAAGAATTAGGACACATTTTCACCTGCTTAAAATAAGGAACAGTGGAGGCCGCGGATGCGTCTCTGGAGGGTATCAATAATAATTCTAACCTCTTACTGGACCAAACAGCACTCTGCAACTCATGCTTGAATTCAAGTCATTCTTCGTCACTTCTTCTAAAGTGCGCCCGACCTTGATCAGCAGAAACAGAATCATCACTTACGACAACGCCCGCCCTTTACACCAGCAGGCTTACGACGTGTCAACAAAACAATGCAAAGCCATCCGTATGGAAGTTTGAGAAATGCCCCACGACGGCATCATCGCGCCTCCCAAAGCACGTGTTCCTCACCGGTCATCCTAGTCAAAAAGAAAAATGGAACGCTATGCTTTTGCGTTCATTACCGGAAGCTAAACAGTGTGACTAAAAAATGACGTGTACCCACTGCCAAGCATCGACAACTCATTGCACAGATGACGCCTCGCCCAGTATTTTTCTATCTGTATTTGAAGAATGTGTACTGGCAGATTAAGGTTGATGAGCGAGACCACGAGAAAACGGCCTTTGTGACCCCTGACAGCCAGTGTGAATTTCGAGCCCCTCCTTTTCGTTTGTGTTCAGCACCCGCAACTTTGGAGCAAATGATGTACACTGTGCTTACTGGTCTGAGTGGCAAACTTGTCTCGTATACCTTGATTATGTAGTCGTTTTATGTAAAACCTGCCAGCAACGTCTTCTGTGCCTCAGAAGTGCGCTAGAGCCTATTATATTAACAGAATTTACGCTCAAAGGAGAGAAGTGTTAACTTAGTTATGAAGAACTCAAGTTCCTCGGCCATGTAGTCAGCACGAGAGGCGTGCGACCCTATCCCGACCAGCTTGTCGGAGAAACGAGACGAGACCAGCGTGGACTGGGTTCGTTGCGAACGAATAGCAAGAATTTTTTTTAAGTGCGACAGTCTTTCTTGGAGACCTTCGACGCAAAAGTTCGGGTCTGTCTGTCTATAGGTCTGTCTTTATCCTTATTTACCTGTTTGTCCACGCTTAACGGTACCGGGCACTTTCAACGGCATCAGTGGATATCCGAAATGGCCGACCCCATTTGCAGCGCCCACCAATGTTGCTCAAGCTTCAGCGTTCAAACTTTTGCGAATGTCAATTAAAAAGTAATTATCGCACATATCTGAGGCGCCAAAACAACAAGTGTATATTCTGTTTGTGTGCCTTGTACTATAAAAGGCATACATAAGTAATTCTAAGGACCGTAGCGTTTATCACGCGGCGCTGACCGTGTAGCGCTTGTACCAAAAGAAAGTGTTTCCAACGCTTTGCTAAGACGACACAGTGGTGGCCCCTACCCGTCACCTTGCGCTCTACACCTTATCACGCATGTTTTGTTTTCCAAGATAACTGCTAGATAGCGCTCATGTCTAACGTGTGGCGTGACTTGGTGCGCTGGTTCGCCTCCGCTGCACGCTCGAGGCACTTCAACGCAGCGCCTCCAGAATACCATTCACCAATTTTCTTGTGCAGAACACCAAATAAACGTTTTGTTCAATCTCTCCACGCGCAAGACTTTTGTCTTTTGACGACATTTGAAGATTACATGAAGATACGGGACCATTTTTTAAAATTTGATTATTCATGCGCATGCTCTTCTGTGCTCTTGTCTTCTTTTTCTCCTTGTCTTCGGCGAGCTTTACTAGATTCCGGCCCGCAAAAATTTTTGTTGTCCTAATTGGAAACAACCTTGAAAATAGTAGATATGTTTTATAGGTCGCCAAATGAATCTTCCATTGATTTTCATAAGGCAGGAGCACCTCTTCCCGTCGACTCCCGAATGAACTTCCATAACTTTGGCCCGGTTCCAAAGTAATCTAGGAGTGCGTGAACCAAGCAATGCAATGTCTCCTCAGTTCACTCTCGTCTCTTGTTTACTTGCGCAAGCTTGCTCTCTCGATTCCTTCAAATATTTCTTCTTCCATCTTTTCTACTAATCTTTCATGACGTTTTGCCGCTCTCTTCATATTTCTTCAATGTAGACTTCGTGTCGATCTTTGTCATTGCCTGAAAGTCTGTATTTTCTGCCTATTATGACAGGCGGCACAACAGGTAGCGACTCATCCGGATTGCTGTATACATAAGATAACGGCCTGTTGAGCCCAGCTTCAACTTCAGTGGTTATTGTCTCCATGTCGTTCCTGGTTAGCAGTCTCTTTCTGATGACTTTCCTCCTTGATGGTTTCGTGCTTCGTATTATCCTTTCATAGAAGGCTGCCCAAAAAGGCGCTTGTGCGGCGATAAGCTTCCACTTTATTTCATCTCCTTGGTTAGCTCTTTTAGAGACTTCTTGTAACTCTTTAAGCATGCGATTGATTTTTTCTATTGGGTATTTTGAATGTCCTTTCGTTTTGACTATATATTGCTTGACATAAGCCTCTTTTCGCTGTAAATGTTCCTATAGCATGTAAGAATGCTTCTCTTTTACAGTTGTCGACAACTATGAGATGTACAGCTCTTAATGTTGCACACACGAATACTGTGATGTCATGCCTTTCGCGACGTTTTTTGTAAGCATCGGTCCTGTAAAATATACACCAGTCACTCAAACTGTTGTCGGTCGTTTGCTCTGTCAGCAGGCTGGGGTGCTGTGTCTTGCTTAATTGGCTCAGCGCCAAATTAACAGTCTAAACATTAAAGAATAACCTTCTTCACCAGCTGCCTTCCTTGGATTATCAAATATTTTGTTCTAAGCTGCGACAGTGTTGCACTGACTCCTCCATGTAACGCGAGTTGATGTACATGTGCTAGCAGCTTTGTAGCGGCCATTCACTTTGGTAGCACAAGTGGATAATTCTCGTTGTATGTCAGTCCACTTTGAGACAGACGATCCCTTTGCCTTATTAGTTCTTGTTCATCTTGAAAGACTTTTCTACCGCAAAGAAACATCCTTGTTTTCCTAGTCGTATTGCTTTCGTTGAGTATAATATAATCTCTTATCTTTCGCTGTTCGAATTTTATTATCGCCGTCTCTGCATTCTTTAGTTCCTCAAAACTCAGATAGCAAATTATCCGCTTCTTTCTTATAATCTGTATATATCTCAGAACCCAAGCTGCTACTGTGAGCAATGTTATGTAGGTTCCATACTTCTCTGCGTCGATGACAACCGGAATTTACCGTGTATGTGTTAGTTGCATAACATTCACTACTCTTAGTGTTTTCTTTTGTTTCTGTCTGGACAGTGGTCTTGTTATACGTAACAAGCCACTGTGGAGCATGCCACTATAACATCGACTTTGCGTCTTTGAGCTTACACCTGTGGTCATGAGATCAGCGGGGTTTTCTTCCCTTGCAATGCCTTTCCACTATGATAGCTTCGGTTTCTCCTTCATCTCCTTCACCCTATTCTCTACAAAGATGTCAAGTTTTTTTTCTTTTGTTTTCGTGCAACGAACTCAGAACAATGGTCGAGTTCGTCCAGTATCTTGTAGCATCTATATTCCTTACGAATACGCTTCTGATGTATTCGGAAATGCGGGCAGACAGCAACGCAGCCATCAACTGAAGTCGTGGTAACGAAATTTGCTTTATTGGCACTGTTCTTCGATTTGCGACTAGTTTTTCAGCCTTTTTTTTCCTTCTTGTAGCGATTTATCAAATAGGCCGCTGTTCCGCATGCATATGGACTTGCATATGAAAACAAGTGAAGTTCCGTGTGAATAGGCTTCCTCCTTTTTCTTACATCAAACCATCGTGGTACACTGACATCTTGAATCGATTATAGCTCTTTTATTCATCTCCTCCAAGTCTCTGTTTTATCATCTGACACTGAGTCGCTCCAAGACGTTTCTTTCCTCCACATGTTTGTATTACTCGCTTGGTTGTTACCCTGAATGAAGTAAAGAGTCCTAGATGATCATATAATCTTGCAGTGAGCTTAACAGTTGGCGCTTCGTTAGCGCACCACTGGTAATAATGTCTTCTATGACGAACGACGCTAGGTACTGCCTATCTTTCTTAAAGTTTCGTCTGATGCCGAGGATCTTTATTTTTGTGGAAGCCCCTAAGCTAGCGTTTTCCTCTTTCTTTCCATTTTGTTGTAGTTCAGGCTCATTTGTGTTGAACTTTTTGAGAGTTATTGACACCTCTTGAAATATCTTCTTTGATTCCCAGTAGTTTTTTTGGCTTCCTTGGGTGATATGACTCCCGTTATTATGTTGTCGACGTAGATGTTGCTCCTCAGCTGTTTATTCGTCTCCGGAAAGTTTTCTCCAACCTGCTGAGGTGGTGCTCTACTGTTGCTGAGAGCAATAAAGTACTGGGGGCAGGGCCAAACGTCACTCCTAACATTCGTTATGTTACAATTCTCGAATCGCTTCCTCTAGGAATTGTATTTTACCAAACGAAACGCAGCGTATCTTTGTCTTCCTCGTGTATTGAACTCTTGAAGAGTGCCTTCTCAATATCAGCTGTCTCTTTGACGCGATGGTGGCGGAAATTCATCAGCATGTGTACGAAATCATAATGGAGATTTGGTCTGCTTTTGATGTTTTTATTTAGAGATGACCTTTTTGTGGATGATGACGATGCATAACATAATACTTTTATTTTGGTTGTTTGACAATCTTCCTTCATGACGGCTTGATGCGGCATTAAGTAGCAGTGTATCATTGGTGCTATTTGTTCCTCAGCCACTTCTGCCACTTCTTAGTAAAGTACTCTCTGATGACATTGTCGTAAAGTCGCTATACACTTTCGTCCTTCCATGACCTTCGAGTAAGTTTCTTCAATCTGGTCTTCGCGACACTCTTGTTTTCATCAAGCTCCACGGTATGTTAAAGCGTGAAAAGTGCGAATTCATTGGAAGTCGTACTTTTTATGCTTCAGGTTCTTGCAAAAATAGTTCATCACATTACCTTCTTTCTTCGCGCCTTGCTCAGTGCCCTTCATGCCGATGGTTTTTATGACCCAGAAATGCCTTAGCTCTGTCTCTGTGTCAGACTTGTCCACTTCAACTTGAAGGACCATAACGGTTTACCGTTCCATTATAGTTGCAGCTAACTTAGTTTTGCCCTGCACCGTCCAACCGAATATGGCCTCTGTTGCTGTCAGGTTGTCTTCCAGTTTTGGTATGCCTCTGGTCATTATTTTCCAGTACTGGTCTGACCTAACAAAGATTCCGATCGATTTCTCTGTATTGTGTGCTTGTAAGTAAATCATCTGCCAACTTCAGTCCGTCGTTTTCATATTTCTTCTTCAGTGAAACTGGCAGGAGTGGTATTCTTTCTTTTGGTTTTGCGTCATCTACGAGTGCTTCCAACAAAACCGCTTTGCCATATAAGCGCTTCTAAGTTTGACTTCAATCTTAATGCATAGTCTTTTCCTCTTGTCGTCCTCCGAACTGGCCAGTCTTTCTTTTCTTTTGACCGTGCAACAAAGTTCTTTTGACAAGCTCTCAAGGATGAATGTTCTTTGCCTACCAGTCTCCAACAGAACCCTACAGTAGCACGACTTAATTCTACCTTTTGTTATCGCCATTACAGTCTGCAAAAAAATGCTTGACGATATATTCGTATATTGACAGGTTAACTTTTGCTCTTTGTGATTTGCATTTTTACTTTGATTGGCCGCTGTGCATTGCGCTGTGAGCTTTTTTATTCGGCACATAGACGTTGCGTCCCTTTTCCCGCCTATCTCGCATCTCATGCTTGCGTTACATATTTTGGCGGTATGGCAAGGTCTCGTGAAACGGAAGCATCTATCAGACATTTTTAACTTCATTTTCTTCTCTTCGTATAGCATATTCTTTCTGCAGCCATTAGATTTGTGGGTATTAGTCTTGCAGTATATGGAAAACTTTGCACTACAAAAACTAACTTTGGACGCCCACACTGCAATAATAATTACAGACTCCCTGTCTGTATGTACGTCACGGACAGCTTCATCTCAATCAGATGCCTTTAGGACATTCCTTACGCTAATTCTTCCACAGCTTAAGCTTTTAAAGATATAATGGGTACCTGGACATAGCAGGTTGGAGTTAAAGGAGATGGCCGACTCATCAGCTCGAATGGCATTAAATGGTCCAATACTTTCTGTGCTTCCGACGCTGCCTAGTATAACGGCTATGAGATATCAAAAATTTGCACTCAGTGCTGATGCCATAGAATCAGTAGCACCAAGCACTGAATTTAGAAATTTGAAATATCGATGGAAATCCGGCTGGTGTCATACTAGACAACTGGAGGTCATTCTAACAAGACTGCGATGTCGTGTGCCCCCTTTGAATCTATATTCACACAGGGCTGGTCTGGGAATATCTCCCCTATGCAGCTTTTGTACAGATCTGGAATCAATAGACCATTATTTTTTGTCATGTCGCCGTTACACTCTATTGAGAAAACGTCTCCTTGCCATCACATTTGCTAACCTTGGGCTGCCCTTCACCTTTGAGAATGTACTCTCCTTTGGTGCTTTGGTTCTGGGCTACAGCCACAGCAATGCCTTTAATGCCGTTTGCAGTTATCTTCGTGAAAAAAAAACGAATGCGTCTCTAAGTTCTCATTTGCATATTTGTTATTATATTGTTATTAGGCCAATTGTAAACATCAATTTTAAACTTGTTCGAAATTACTGCAATTTCAATTCGAAATGTATATCATTCTGTCTGGTCGAAATGGCAAAAAATTGCACTCTTTCTGTATTTACGCGTGTTTATCCTCCTCCTGCTAGGATTAGGTATCATTCGAAGGCTTTAAATTTCATATCCTCAATTCTTGGCCAATCCCCCTGAGTGGGCAAGATCCATAGTGGAGGCATCATCATATCATCATCATCATTAACTGAGATGTAATCGTTATATGATATTTTTCTGAAGGTTAAATCATTACAGTGTAAGAGCTAAATAATAAGTGCCAGATTGGCTATTAAAAATCGAGAGCTGTGAACGAACAGCAACAATCTTCTTTTTTATTTTTATTCTTCACACACGTGCTCTTCCAAGCCTCTTGTCTTTCTCTTCTTCCCCTTGTCTTCGGCGAGTTTTAATACAACTTACCGCTGTAGCCACATTTCTGCCTCCTTCGAACAAAAAAGCTGTTCCGCGCTTTTCGGGCTTGAGCGCCTATTATAAACAATTTATTAGAGTGTTTTTCAAGTTAGCGAAACCTTTGACCTCCCTTACACGAGATGACACATCGTTTGTATGGGCTACCGAGCACCAGGGTGCTTTTACTGAACGAACTATGACAGCGGATGGAGTCAGCACCCGTTCTTGGCACTTTGGCGATGATGCTGACACAGAGATGCAAACTGATGCCAGTACCATCGGCCTCAGCGAAGTACTCGTCCAGCATTAACACGGCAAAAAATGAGAAATAACCTATACCAGCCGCTCACTGTCCGTACAGAGGTGAATTACACGGCCACAGAGAAAGAGTGTCTCCAGTAGTACAAGCGATCACGAAGTTTCGCCCGTACCTCCATGGTCATACGTTCAAAGCGGTGACCAATCACCATGCCCCCTGCTGGTTGGTGAACATACGTGAACTCTCAGAACGACTGGTTCCGGTGGACCTTGCATCTATAGCGATTGAATGTGACCGTCGTCCATAAATCTTAATGGAAGCATGAAGACGCTCATACGCTTTTCTGTGCACCCGTATTTTATACAGTCAGAAAGAAGAGAACGATGATAGTTTTCTGGGTGCCCATAGCTGATCGGACTGAAGCAGATGGCAACGAGAAGATGAAGAGATTCGACCACTCATCTTTGGTTTATTTCTTTATTTCCAACATACTGTCTTAACTATACAACTCCCCCCCCCCTTTTTTTCGTTGTAAGCAATAATGCAGTTATCGTTCATGTGAGACTATTTGTTCTCTTGACCAATCCCCCAGAGTGGGTACGAGCCATGGATTAAAGGATACAAACAAACAAACAAACTCATCGACTATTTAAATAGTAATTACCAGGCTGCGTTGTCGAGTCCCCTCATTGAACTTTTACCTTCACAGGTCGGGTCTGGCACACTCGCCTTTGTGCCTTTATTGTAATGAGAGGGAATCTTTGGAGCACTTCTTTTTGTCATGCCGAAAATTGAAAACTCAAAGGGAAAATATACTAGAAGAACCCCTACGAAAGTTGGGCTTAAACTTTACACTTCCGGTGATTCTTTCATTTGGCGCGGTCGCATTTGGATTCAGACATAGGAGCGTTTTTACCGCTGTTACAAATTTCTTTCGAGAATCTAAAAGAATGGAATTCTAAAAAAATGGATAACTTCAGTTGAGTTATCTATTTTTTTTCTCTTTTTTTGTATGTTTATATGTTTTCTTTTCAAGGTTCTTTTTTTAATGTAACACCTTCTTATTATTACCTATATTACCTAATTAATCCAACCCTCTCTTTCAAGAAGTAAATTAATTTAAAAAGCAAGGCACCGTCCCATTCATGGCCTATCCCCCTAGGTGGGTTGTGCCAAGGTGTTGAGGAACCAACCAACCAACCAACCAATTTAGAGAGTTGTCACGCCGTTATACCTCGCCATCTATCTCACGTCCTGACGTCTTTCTGCTTCCGAGATATTGTCCCGTACCACAAATACATCGCTTCTACACACCTCCTCGTCGTTCCGAAGGGCATGTGAGACGACGTCCTGTTAGCATATCAGGACAAGCCTACATAAGGTCATCTAGGCTACTCGCGAATACTCGCCAAAGTAAGCGAGATGTACTACTGGCCTGGACTTTCGGCAAGCGTGATGCAGCACGTCAAAGACTGCCATGAAAGCCAGCTTCAAAAGTCACCATCAAGCAAGCTGTATGGAATACTTCAACAAATTGACCCACCTCACAAGACCAATATGGCATGGACATTCTTGGCCAATTTCCTTTATCGACCGACCTCAGCAAATGAGCGATTGTAGCAACTGACCATCTGACACGCCATGCAGAAACAGAGGTGATACCGTAAGCTACGGCTTCTGAGGTAGCGCTGTTCTTCATGTGCTCTATTGTTCTGTGTCGCAGGGCTAAGTTTACAGCGATAACCTACTGAGAGACAGCGTTCACTGCGCAGCTTATGGACGAAGTTTTTCGAATAAGTAACAGTAGGCATACAATGATAGCTGCTTACCATCTGCAGAGTAATGGACTCACCGAGCGACTAATCAAGACAGTCACAAACATGATCTCCATATACATCCACGTGCAACTTAAAGCATGGGATCGCATTTTGCCTTATGTGACGTTACCTTACAACACCGTCGTTCGAGAAACAACGCGATTCACATCGTTTCGTCTTTTCTACAGCCGCGAAGCTCAGGCAATGCTGGATTCTATCATTCCTTTTGAAGACGGCGATCAGTTAACAACTGACGCCGAAGAATTCGCATAGCGTGCCAAGGAAACTGACCAGCTGGCCTGGCTACACATTGGCCTGCAGCAGCAGGTCGATGCATTACGTTACAATATGCGTCATAAAGACGTTACAACGTGCGTCATAAAAACACTTAGGTAGACCAAGTTTAGTTTTTCGACACCTGTTTCTCGCCGTAGTTTCTTCGAAAAGCTGCTAAACAGATACTTCAGTTCGTGTAAAGTTGGTGCGGCGCGGATGACATAAGCTACGAAGTGGATCCTGAGTCTGCACCATCAACACGGATACAACGAAGACAACGGAGCTCTTACATAGTTCATGTGGTGTGCATGAAGACTTATTTTGCGCGTTCTCAATTTCTCGTACTTTTTGTTTATTTTCTTGTCTCCTTTTATTTGTGCTACATTCATTATTTGCACCATAATTGTGGAACTGTCCGCGTGTAACATTTCAGTATTCGTGTCCTTGCCTATTCTTTAAGCTGCTTTGTTTCTTCTTGCAAAAATGTTTCAGCATTGCAAAGAAACTCTTTTTATTTGTGGAGGAAGAATGTTACTACCCGCTTCTTTTAGTGGGTCGTATGCCTAAGCGAATTCTCAGACCACTAAACAAAGAAGTGCGAACGTGACCCCGGTCTGGCAAGCAATGAGATAGCGGATGCTCTAGCCACAGTATATCTTAGCGGTCCCCTTATCCCGATTTTGCCTGATACTACTTACGCGACAGCAAGAAGGTTTAGAAACCTCTGTTTGCATGAATTCAACTGCTACTCATTGAATAAATTTCGAGATTTCGCATATCTAAGATGCTGCTAGAATAGACAGTAATGCGGAACACGGCAATTGGAAGTTAATTAGACAAAACAGCGTTGTAGAATTTCGCAACTAAATTATTATTTGCATAAAGTTGGTTTAAAGGAGTCGTCACCTTTATGTCAGGTTTGCGAAGAAATGGAAACGATGGATCCTTTCTTTATTATTATGTCGCCGATATTCTTATCAGCAGAAAAGGTACCTCGTACGTCCAGTTGAAAAATTAGCATTAGCATTAAATGTGGCAGTAATTTTATTGTTTGACAGCATTAAATTTGGTTATAGCCACAAGGACGTCTGCTCTGCAGTATTTGACTATGTAATTGAAACAAAGCGATTACCATGTTAAAGTGCCTTTATATATATATATATATATATATATATATATATATATATATATATATATATATATATATATATATATATATATATATATATATATATATATATTATATATATATATATATATATATATGCAGGCATGGTAGTTGAGTGGCCGTAGCGTTTAGATCCTCCGTGAGCGGTCACAACGTGGTTTATTTCGACGTTTTGGCCTAAAGTCTGGCCTTCATCAGGATTAAAGATACAGTGTGTTTGTGCTCAGCTGTATACAATCTCAAATTAGAGGGCAAGGAAAGAGAAAAAAAAGAAGAAAAAAAGAGAAGAAGAGAAAATGAATATACGATCGACTCCCCTCGGGCGCCCCCCTTCCACTCTTCCCACTCTCCCCTCAGGCGACCGCTCACGGAGGATCTACTGGACTATATATATATATATATATATATATATATATATATATATATATATATATATATATATGTATATATATATATATATATATATATATATATATATATATATTGTCGCGAGAGGAAACGATAGGCAGGAACTCGAAGTGAAGGACTGTTTACTCAGCCACAGCTGCCATTCACTTCTTCGCTCTCGTCTTCTGCCCCCAACACAGCGTGGCATTACTCTCTCCCCAAAGAAGAAAAGGAAGAAGAAGCATCGCATGAATGCCACGGCTCCGAAAAACAACGAAAGGTAGTCAGAAATGTCTGTGTCCTTTGAAAAGAAAAAAGGACGAGATGAAAAATAAAGAAGCAAGAAAGTAATGCACAATTGTCTTGAAGGCTATTGCCACATCACAAATTTCTTGACTTGCAGTCAACGCGAATAGTACGGCTTTATCCTGGAAACGTGAACCACATCCGAGGAGCGTGGTCTGCGAGAACGGTGTGACGTGTCGGCTCGGATAACTTCGTAGTTCACTTCACCGAGGCGATGAATAACTCGGTAGGGTCCGAAGTACCGACATAACAAGTTTTCTGAGCGTCCCCGTTGACGTATAGGAGTCCAAACCCAGACGAGGTCACCGGGTTCGTAAATTACTGCTCTGTGGTGGGTGTTGTACCGGCGAGCATCTTGATCTTGCCGCGATAAAATGCGAAAGCGCGCCAGCTGTCGGGCGTCTTCGGCACGCTGAACAAATACATCTGCGTCCGGGGTAATCGTGTCCGGCAGAGTTGGTTGCAGCATGGTGTCAAGCATTGTGGTTACGTCGCGGCCGTAAACCAGACGAAAAGGAGCAAAGCCGGTCGTTTCCTGCAAAGCCGTATTGTAGGCAAATGCTATATACGGGAGGATTTCATCCCAATTCTTCTGATCCTTGGCGACATACATCAAAAGCATATCTGCAATCGTTTTGTTAAGGCGTTCGGTTAACCCGTTAGTCTGCGGGTGGTACGCAGTTGCTCTTCGGTGCGTCGTGCCGCTCAGCAAGAAGATCTGTCGCAGCAACCGTGCCGTAAAAGCAGTACCACGATCTGTGATGACGACAGCGGGAGCACCGTGGCGGAGAACGATGTTCTTGATGAAAAAGTCAGCCACCTCGGAAGCTGTTGCTCGCTGGGCGGCTTGTGTTTCGCAGTATCTGGTCAAGTAGTCGGTGGCAACCACAATCCAGCGGTTACGAGCCGTAGACTTTGGAAATGGGCCGAGTAGATCCATCCCGACCTTTTCAAAAGGTGCATGAGGGGGTCGCAAAGGCCGAAGAAGACCGGCTGGTTTCGTCGTTGGAGTTTTGCGGCGCTGACAGGCTGTGCATGTCTTGACGTACTGCCGGACGGTTTTCGTAAGTTTCCGCCAGTGGTATTTGTCTTTGATCCGCGCCAGAGTACGCGCGAAGCCAAGATGCCCTGACGATGGCTCGCCGTGACAAGCACGCAAAATATCATCGCGGAGAGCAGCAGGAACGACGAGGAGGTAAACAGTTTTCGTTGAATGAAAGTTACGCTTGTAGAGGATGCCTTGGCGTAGACAGAAAGATGACAAATCACGCACGAACTGACGTGGGGGTTGCGGGCGACGTCCTTCAAGGTATTCGATCAGTGGTTGTAATTCTAAGTCTTCGCGTTGCTGCTCAGCCACGTTTAATGATGAGAGAACAGCAAGGCTGCTGAAATCTTCATCATTGTCTTCTTCAGTGACCTCGACGGGTGCGCGGGAAAAACAGTCAGCGTCGGTGTGTTTCTGACCAGACTTATAAACCATCGTTATATCGAATTCTTGTAACCGAAGGCTCCATCTTGCGAGACGGCCCGAAGGATCTTCCAGATTCGCTAGCCAGCAAAGAAAGTGGTGGTCACTGACGATTCGGAAGGGGCGTCCGTAAAAGTAGGGCCTGAATTTCGTTATGGCCCATACAACCGCCAGACATTCTTTTTCAGTCGTCGAGTAGTTCTTTTCCGCAGATGACAACGTGCGGCTAGCGTAGGCGATGACGCGTTCCACGCCATCTTGATATTGCACGAGAATAGCTCCGAGGCCAAGATTGCTCGCGTCAATGCGGACTTCTGTGTCTGCTTCGGTGTCGAAGTGACTCAGGATCGGTGGCGTTTCTAGGCGTTGTTGAAGGCCACGGAAAGTGCCGGATTGTTTGGGGCCCCAGACGAAGGCGACGTCATCCTTGACGAGTTGTTGTAGAGGGTCGGCGATTTTCGAAAAGTTCGGCACGAAGCGGCGGTAATAAGCACAAAGTCCCAGAAAGCGGCGTACATCATGCTTTGTTTTTGGTATTGGGAACAAAGCAACTGCTATAGCCTTGTCAGGATCAGGGCGAACACCACTGCTGCTGACAATGTGGCCAATGAAGCACTCATCACCGAGTAATCAGCTCCCGTGTCGACAAGCGCAGTCACCGGATAACAGTCGACGGACACAGTAGTGGCAGCGGACGCTCTGTTGGCGGTTTCACAAACAGGCTTTAACGGCACGTCGTAAGGCAGCGGCGGAGGGTATTTGTCGGTTCGCGTGACAGCGGCCTCCCCTCCGGAGGTCGCCGTTTTCAGTTTTCCCGGCGTGGGCTTGCGCCACTGACACCAGGGGACCCAAAGGCGGGTCGGGCGCGGTGCGTTGATGTGGACGGACGGGGTGATGGTGACCGTGACTGTCGTCGCGGCGGGACAGGGGCGTGATGACTACCCTCCAAGTAATCCGCGATTTCCTGTGGGCGCTCACCATAGCGTGGACAACGAGCATGTGGGTGGAATCCGCGTAGGCCTATTCGTCGGTAGTAACAGTCGCGGTACATGTGTCGAACTTTGCCACAATGGTAGCACAAAAGACGATTGTCGGGTGCACGCCAGACGGTGGACTTCCGCGGGCCAGGACGAAAATCAGTCTGAGAAGGCAGGCGACGGGCTGGACTTTGAAAGCGTCTGGGGGTCCCGGTAGGTGCATAAACAAAATGTGCCATCGGTGGCGTAGAGACGCGTAGGGCATCTGCGTAAGAAAGCGTGGGAGGTTCGACTTGCGATGGTGGTGCGGAGTGAACGAACTGCCTGATTTCGTTCCGAACAACATCCGTAAGAGCAGCGCTACTGGGAGGGGACGCTGCATAAGATTTCCGAAGTTCTTCTCGTACAACTTGCCGTACGAGTTCTGTGAGGACCTCCCTGTTATCACCTCCTGGTATAAGTGAGCACGCAGCGGACATGGCCGTCTGACGCTCATACTGCGACACCCGCTGCCGAAGCATGCGCTCCATAATTGTGGCCTCACGTATAAACTCGGACACGGTCGTAGGAGGGTTGCGCACAGGGCCCGCAAAAAGTTGCTCCTTTACGCCTCGCATGAGCAGGCGCACTTTCTTGTCTTCTGACATGTGGGGGTCAGCCCGTCGAAACAATCGCGACATTTCTTCGACAAACATGGCGACGCTCTCGTTCGGCATTTGAAATCGCGAAGAGAGTGCCTGCTCCGCTCTCTCTTTCCGTTCGGAGTTACTGAACGCCTCGCGAAGCTGCCGATGGAACTCCTGCCAACTTGTGAATGAGGTTTCCTGGTTCTCATACCACACTCTTGCTGCGTCTAAGAGGGAGATATACACGTTCTTCAACTTACGGCGATTGTGCCAGTCGTTGATCGCAGCGACCCGGTCGAAATGATCAAGCCAGTCTTCGACATCCTCACCGGCATCCCCGTGGAATGGGTTGGGTGTGCGAGGCGTGTTGATGACACAGGGTACGCTAGCGAGTGGGTCATGCTCGGTTTGGGTTGCGGATGTGGCAAACATTGTCCTCACGGAACTTGCCAAGGGGCCGTACTGTGGTGGTAGTCCTTGAAGGCGGCGGCTGCTTCGATAGATATCAGCAGATCCTGGTGCACTGGCGGTGGTTGCTTCTAGTTCAGGACCAGCAGGCATAAGACGTTGCAGTACAGTACCCAGCACGTCCACCAGTCTGTCGCGAGAGGAAACGATAGGCAGGAACTCGAAGTGGAGGACTGTTTACTCAGCCACAGCTGCCATTCACTTCTTCGCTCTCGTCTCCTGCCCCCAACACAGCGTAGCAATATATATATATATATATATATATATATATATATATATATATATATATATATATATATGATTTGTTTAGGACCCACCATTACCTCTGTCTCAAATCGCATCTTTTAGCCTGCACCGGTCCATTCTCAGATATACTCCTTTTTCAATTTTTGGCTTTTCTTTCTATATAACTTTTGTCAGTCAAAATTATTTTGCGTTTGTAAAACCATAAGCCTTTAATTAAAGATCCTGCCGCCCGGTTCTTGGCCGATCCCTTTTTGTGGGTATGTGCCAGAGTAACAAGGATCATCATCATCAAACCAGCCCGACGCGCTTGGTAAGAGCCCCGTTGCTAAAACCTCAATAAACCAACTCTAGATCAGGAAGCGACATGACGCTATACTGATGGACGACTTTGCAAAAGGAGGCAAGAAAGACGCTGGAGATCATGCCGTTGGGCAAAACGGCATCGGTCAGAGGGAAGTTATGCGTGGGTTGCGCAAAACATAATAATTTACGGATCGTGAATACCTTTTTACAGAGAACGGGCTAAGTGTAAGTGGACGTGGTGGAGTCCTAATGACGAAATAAAATAAAAAAAATTTGATTCTGTGTGCACACCCAGGCATTGTACAAGATGTTGAAGTAGGTGGCAAGATCCGATGCTGTGACCATAGAATGGTAAGACCTCAAATTCATCGAAACCTAAAAAAGCAAAGGCGCAAACGCAAGAGGACGATTAATGAGCTAGCGCTGAGAGGTCTAGATTTTTAGAACCCTCCACTATGTCATCCCTCATATCATGGTTTTGGGACATTGAGCGAAAGTTTGTTTTCACAGAGCTTAAGAAAGTCAAGTTTATGCAAAACAACTTATACAACAAAGAATAATTGCGGCTGCAGTAACAATACCATAAAAAAGTTTGTTGAGCACGAATCAAGTTTTGTTTCTTGAGTTTAGTTATATTGCCAGCATTTTTGTATCAGACAAGAAGAAAAGTGCGTGAACAATGCTCATCGCGAGAAGTACTATAAATTTAACCTGCAGATGGGTTTCTGGCAACTCATTGCGTAGGATTCTCGTGTGCTTCATTGTTTGACGAAATTGTGATCGTTACCAAGAGCAACTAGAAGTCACCCCTTTCGTAATAAAAAATGAGCAATTTGGCTATTACGGCAGTTTCCTAATCAGCAAAAGTTCCCCAACGCTTTGTGAAAAGAAATAGGTTTCCTGCGCGCACCATAAAAACTGGTGCTGTGTGTTGTCTGATTCCACCGAAGTATTATTTTTCCATTCTCCCGGATTCATCAGGGTATTTTGTCTTACGAAGGTCAAATGATTTTGCGATGTGTATGTGAGGGCACTTTTGTTCGACCCGATCAAGAAATGAACTTCGTTGTCGTGAGTCGCGCTGATGTGTCTAATTTCTGTCTTGCGGCCTCCGTTCTCCCGAGCATAGGTAACTGCCTTTTTAATATGTACTAACAAGCCCCCATCATTACACTCGTTGATATGATTATTTTCACAGTGGCACCGACTTGCGCAGACTCGAACCGACGCTCTCACTCCCAGTGGGTTTCCGCTTCTAAAAGACAGAGCGTGCGAACAATGTCAAATGTTAGGACAACACAACCGCCAAGCAACAATTATAGAGGCGCACAGTGGAAAATGAAAGAAATCACTTTGAAATTTAGCCTGAAGTTGGAAAAAACAAGGTCAGTGCATGTTTTAGGTTGGCTGCTGATTGTTTCCCGCCATACAAAATGCATCGTAGAGCATATTGAGACGTCACATGCTGCCACTCGTCCATGATCGTGATCTTTATCGTCATCACGACCTCGGCGCACACCAACGTCACCAATGAGAAAACGTGTTAATATTGTTATCAAGATGGTTTTTGCTGTATTTAGTTACTTCCGTCTCTTTGAATAAAAGGTGCTATAGACCTTGCTTGATTTAGATAGATAGATAGATAAATAGATAGATAGATAGATAGATAGATAGATAGACAGATAGATAGATAGATAGATAGATAGATAGATAGATAGATAGATAGATAGATAGATAGATAGATAGATAGATAGATAGATAGATAGACAGACAGACAGACAGATAGATAGATAGATAATTAGATAGATAAATAGATAGATAGATAGATAGATAGACAGACAGATAGATAGACAGATAGATAGATATATAGATATATAGATAGATATATATATAGATAGACAGATAGATAGATAGATAAATAGATAGATAGATAGATAGATAGATAGATAGATACATCGATAGATAGATAGATAGATAGATAGATAGATAGATAGATAGATAGATGCGCGAAAAGTGTCGCTTGTTTGCTAGTAAACGCCAAAAAAGAAGGCCTGTCTCAACACTCTCGACAATTACGCTGCTTAACTTAAGCTTATTCTCGTTTTCAACACCTTCCTTATCTTGAAAAGGAGCGATGATGCGTTTGTGAAGTTTGTGAAGGGATGGCAGACGTACAGCAGAAAAGGAACGAACTTGTCCCGAAAAGATCCGCTGAGCGGTCTTACGAGTACTCCATTTGAAAGCACGTGACTACTATACTGCTGATTTCCATCCCCAGCCTTTCTCGTAAGACGGCGTGGTTTGTGCTCTTCGCCTGCAGAGCATGGGCTGTCTCGTGTATACGCACGCTTTTAGAAGTCTAGCGCCTGCACAAACACCACGGTGTGCACATAATAATGCACTTGCGTGCTCCCAAAAAGATCCGTTTCTCATGCATTCACCCCAAACACTCTTTATCCTCTCACCCGTCCCTTTCTTTTACTAAGTTCTTTTCATCTTTCTCTTTAAGAGCACTGCCCCTGGATATGCACGGGAAATCAGCAGTTTGCTTGCACCTGAGCGCGGTTTCTTCCTTCGGGCCCACTGTGCAACCGCGAGTGGCGTCCATCGCACGGGTGTATGAAAGCGTGCCCGTCACTGAGACTTAGGTCGGTTCCTCCGAGAACTCAGTTTAGTTTCCATGTGTAAACAGCGACGGGCTGAGCACGGTTAGATGAGTCTGCGCACACACGACGGGGTCAACGATGTTTACACCTAGACGGCTTGTTCAAACTGCCACAACGAAAAAAAGAAAAAAAACTCAGCTGTAGAGATTTTTGCGGATCGGGGATTGCTCATGTGTTTACGAACAGCTTCAATGCAGTCTGTGGTTGATTTTGGCCTGACGGAGATGAGTTTCCACAGTTAAAGACTGAACGAACAAATACGCAAGCACGCACTACTTAAAAATTTAGTGCGTGCTCTATCAAAGGGTAGGAACGTTAGCCTTTTTCTTGTCATTATCGGCAAACACAAACCTTGTTTGTCATTCAAACCTTTTCACAAACCTTTTTCTTGTCCCCTTTTCACAAACACCTTTTCACAAAGACAAACCTTTTCCAAACACAAACCTTTTTCTTGTCATTCTCGGCAAACACAAAGTTTGCCGAGAATACCAAACAAGATCGACTAGAATGATGGATTAGAAGCGGCAACAAAAGCACGGCATATCCACGAAGTAAATGATACTGAGTGGGCGAAACAGTGAAAGTGATCGGTGTTACCGTAAATCACTCGTGACATTCACCACTTACGCACGTAAAAAACTGATAAAGCGGTGCACAGTTATATCCCAGGTTTACTGGTCATCGATGATACGTTGTTGTGAGTTGTGAACTTCCATTTACCCTCATTATTACTGCTTTGTGATATCTGATCTAGTCTTGAGTTCACAAAGACGACATCTGTGCACGTTCTCCTGGTGGTTGTTTCCAGTCATATGAAATGCACTGTAGAACATATCGAGACGTCATATAATGCACGAGCTCGTCACTGTTCGTGATCATCAGAGTCATTGTCGTAGCGGCTACGGCGCACGCCTACGCCTCCAACGGACGCATGTAGAAAGTAAGGAGCTACGCCCCTAAATATATTTAGTGATTTCACTTAGAAAGTGCTTCATCAGGCGATCAGTTTTCTATGCACTTATCAGTAAGTCATTCAGTCAGTCAGTAACAACATGCCAAGGAAAGCAAATTCAGTGTTTTAATTTGAAATTGTCTCAGGAGCCAATTTCCCTTAAAGGGGTACTGACTTTACGAACCTGTATTACAAATGACTGCTATATCCACAAAGTTAATTTTAAAGAACCTAGCTTGGAGTGCACGGGGAGTTTTTCGGCGAGACCATGCCTGCAGGAAGGTTTGTTAACGAGCCCGCGCATAATGTGTACGTCGAAGGCAGTGTTGTCGGGCCCGTTCCTCGGTCGACACTGCACAGCACTGGCCACATTGATTGGCACGCTAACCACCTAACGTTTTTTGCCATACTGACCACTGCCGTGAGTGCAATGTCTAAGACTCATACATGACACACATGGAGCTACCAGGCGTTCTTCAACGCGGTTGAGCGCAGGCCGCTGAGAGGCTTGGGAGGTTATCGGTGCCCTTTCGTAACACTCATTGTAGGAATTTCTCACTTGTTTCGTGCCTTCTAAGCGGCGAAAACGCCATGGGCATAGTCGAGAGAAGGCTGAGAGCGCAGGACATGAAAAACGGATGCCTTCTAAGGTTCTTGCATAATATTTAGGGTAGCAACATCTGCCGTGAGCGTGACCTAGAAAGTTCTTGTAGTAGACGACACGAAGGGGTAATCACGGCATTTAGCTGGTAGTAAAATAGCTGCATATGCTATGAAATAAAAGCTATTGATGCCTGACTGTGATTAAGGCCGAAATAGGAGCCCAAAATGCTGAAGCAGTGCCTTTATTTTAAATAAACATTGAAAACGAAAGCGGAACAATCTTTTGATTGCCTACATTCGGCACGTTTATATCTTGTTTATTCGTGCTCGTATTACATTGAATTTTGCGATCTAAATTAGGTACTTGTACTTTTAAAAAAACGGAGGCGTGTTGATTTGCTTCTATTTTGCAAAATAAGTTGAAGCCCTGTTCGGCAAACAACGACAACCTGGGACCGAAGACAATGCTAGGCGAGTTTATCTGCCCCTGTCCATGGAGCCAGCCTTGGTTGTTGTAGTGGCCATGCCTTAGCGTCTGCGTGTTCTTAATCCAAATGCTCTACGCCTCTAGTGGCCGTAGGTCTTCTGTGTACATCACATTGGTTGAAGAATGCATCTAAATAAGAAGACTGATAACTTTGGTGTTTATATTGCTATTGTGTGCTACAAATCCACAGAAGTGTCGTGAGATTCGAAAACAGCGTTATTGATCATGTCCTTGCCGATCCTCGAATTCGTTTGCGTTTCAAACACAACCTAAGCGCCAGGAACACCAAGGCGTCGTTAAATTTCTTCAGGAAGGCTTCTCGTGTGTGCGTACAGGAATGCGGTAGTATTCCCGATATGAGAAAGGTCGGTACGTAACCTTGAATCACCGCGTGGTTTTTTAGTAATATTTGTTTTTTCAATTTGTCTTTGTGGTTCCCTGAAGCAAGACTTAAAGATCCTAAAATGAAACGCCCATGAATTCACCTAGTTATCACCGCCCTTTAATTTGCAAAGAATGTCATGTCACTTCTGACGTTTTTCTTAAGTTAATTCGCAGCTAAATGCTTTTCATCATCAAAATGAAATCGCTGCTTACACGAGACATTTCAGTTAGTATCGAAGTGTGGGAGTATCTTAACAGTAACAAAGTGCACGTAATACTTTGATACAGATTAATTATTTGGTGGCCAGTAGCTGTGGCTATGTGGTATGGACTTATTTGTTTAGGAACACAGTCAGTCCCAATGCCATAATATGGCATCGGTCAACGATACAGTGGCTTACAAAATTCAGAAAATACAGTGGTGACATGGGGCGGTGGCTATGTGGTATTTATATATTTGTTTAAGATCATACATTCAGTTAGTCTGAATGACATACTTTAATGTTACGTTATTGCGCACTGTTTAAAAGAAGAACACTTGAGAAGAAAGGCTAGACCAGCATAATCTCAAGTGTTTGTCTTCTAAGCCGTGCGCAATAACGCAACAATGAATAGCTGCCAACTATCCCAAGCAAGTGCCCTTCTAAGCAATACTTCAGGCAAGGGTCAGCGATACAACGGGATTGACACAATGCAGAAAATACTGTAATGGCCAGTATAGGTGGTTTTGTGTATTTACTGGTATATATTGAAACATATAGCCAGTCCGAATACCATACTTTAGGCAGGGCCAGCACAACAATGGGAATCACACAATACAAGTAGTACACAAGCCATACACAACAATATGAAATATAGAGCAAGTCATAATGTAAGAACTACAATATTATTTGTTTAAAACAGAAGCCCTAATTAAACACAAACCAAAAAAAAAGTTTCGTAATACCACAATTATCACTAACAGGAACTACCGCTTATGTACAATAACGGCTAGAAATATACACATTCCGCCTTGCAGGAGCTGAACCATGTTTTTTATCCATCCGTCTATTTGCACACGCAGCACGGAATAGAACGACTGTAAGTAGTAAAACATATACGTAAGGTTATGGGTGACGAAAAAAGACATCCAATGCCATCAACAATGCAAAGTGGGGGGTACTTTACACATACAAGGCACAAAATGCACTTAGTATGTGTTTTTAAGTGAATAAGATGACATCGCCTAATGCTGGTACTGAACATTAAGGGTAGCGTAAATAACTAGTAAACTGCAAGACACAAAAAACAGCCACATGTAAAAAGTACAGAAGGCACCATACATTTTACACAAACTTTCTTACCAGTACTACCTAATGCTATCTGCAGCAACATGAATTTTAATGGTTGGCTACCACACTTCTCATAGCTTCGGATATTTTTCTTAAGGAGCTGGTTTCTCTTTTTCACGAAAATTGAACTTCTAGTTCTTCAAAACGTCGCAACGGGTTTGTCCGATATGTAGTTACATGTAGGGAAGCAAGTACAGAGAACTCTGAATAGTACTCCGAAGTTTAATTGCACAAACTTTGTTTGCAGTCAAAGCATCTTCATTTAGACGCACATAATTTTCAGCAGTCTCTATTGACTGCAAGAAAGCTGGGGATCGGAGTGTTGCTGTCACAGTGCTGTAGTGCTACAACAAAAGACCTGTTATTCTGGGTGGGACGTGCTATAATATATGAGATTGAGCAATCGCTTGTGAGCACGGAAATAGGCGCAGTCACATCAATCGCTTCGCCTATTACCATGCTCACGAGCGATAGCTGGTTGCGCACGCCCCCAGAGATAACATGTGTACAAACCGCAGCATTACTGCGCGCGTTTGGCCCGTGAAATGTGGGTTGTCAATTGATCACATAATGCCTGTTCGGTGCTGAAGCGTTCTATTGGTTCCCTCTCCTGCTTGTTGACAACAATAGCGTAGTGCCTGCTGAAGGAAATATAAATGAGCTCAGGAATGTTCGCTTAAGTCCTAGCAAAAAGACCAGGCAAAATGAAATTTGTCGCAATTCCCGCTTCATCTTTGATGTAACCTAATCTGAAGAGACAATAGCCGGCAAATAGCTAGTCCGATGCCGTTTTCTCCACCCTCAACCAACTGATTTGCTTGGGAAGTAAAAAAAGCGCCAAAAATATAGATAAGGGACAGAGGAAGAGAAGACACCACGCTGTACTCGCAACTAAACTTTATTGAAAGATACACGCAGCCCCGCCGCGGTGGTCTAGTGGCTAAGGTACTCGGCTGCTGACCCGCAGGTCGCGGGTTCGATTCCCGGCTGCGGCGGCTGCATTTCCGATGGAGGCGGAAATGTTGTAGGCCCGTGTGCTCAGATTTGGGCGCACGTTAAAGAACCCCAGGTGGTCGAAATTTCCGGAGCCCTCCACTACGGCGTCTCTCATAATCATATGGTGGTTTTGGGACGTTAAACCCCACAAATCAATGAAAGATACACACACATATATCAAGCATTTGACCCGGTCACGCGGAAAACCAAAGACGTCTGCGCATCGAAGAAAACAAGGCATGAAAAATGCCTAATCATGATGATCATCAACACGTGTGTAACATCCAGGAAAGAACACAAAAAAACATGCCTTCCTACTTGCCAGAAACCTACGGAACGGTCCCCAGCAAACTAATATTCACTTTAACATGACAGCAATGAACCCAGGTACCTAACGTCTTGTTCACCAAGGGGCACAGACGGCTTGCTTACACACCTTTCTCCTTCCTTTTCAATGAAAAAGCCGCCATCACTTCCCTGGTGCACTTGTCTCGATGTCCAAACAAACAAGTGCCTTTATCTGCTTAAGATTGGCAGACACACTCCCCGCGATGAGCTGGCAGGTGCAACCCGCCGGCGGCCGTTGAAGAGGTCAAGTGTTCTGTTAGTGTCAAGTTAATGCACCGCCCGATTTTTCCTACGTAAACCCCCCGCATGACAATGGCAACTAATATATAACTCATGATGTACACTGAACATATCTATTTTTTCTCTTCTCCGGACAGTACGAGCAGGTTTTTCGTAAATCCGAACGTTTTTTATGCACGCGGGAGCAAATGGAGGACAACTTCTTGGGAGCGGACATCACTACGCGTACCCCATACCTGCTGGCCACATTTTTCAAACAATGTGAAAACATGTGCACTTGGGGTACCACAACCGGTTTCTTTTCATTGCGCACGTGCTCTGTTCTCCTGTGCGTATCACATACGCCTTTGACCCACTTGATTAGCTTTTGACAACTCCTCAAGATTTCCGTATCACGGTAGCCCGCCGACTTCAGCCTCTCAACCTGATTCATGGAAACTTTCTTTCAACGCATGTGTGTATGTTTTCAGTAGCGCACCCCGCAGCGCATCTTAAATAATGCCGGACTTGACTATCTTAGAATGGCCTGAGGTGAATGGCAAAATACCCTTTACGGATCGGGGCTTATACCGCCAACACAAATGTGCCTCGTGAAACTGCATCCTAATATCAAGAAACTGATGCTCTCCTTTTCCAGGCAGCTCGTAGGTGAACTTGAGCTTATGGCCAGAATCCTTAAAATGGTTTAATATGTCAGCTCTCCTGCTATGCTGACTGTCGGTTTTCATTACAATAAGGAAATCATCAACAGAATGAAAAACCGGCAGGACATATTGATCAATTTACCGGCAAGAAACCTGTTGACTTGTCCCAGGAAAATATTACTTAAAAACTGGTGCCACCCTAGATCCGATGCAAACACCAGATTTGTGGACATGAAAGCCCCCTTTCCACTCCACACACATTGAGGACATGTACTCCTTTCCGCGTGTTGAACTTCTGCAGAGTGTTAAGTCATGTGTGGTTGAGGACAATAACGAAGTTCATTTCGTTAACAGGTGCGGTGTTTGGTTGGAAAGCTTTCTGGAATTGCTGAAGTTTTACTTGCGGTCAATGTGTGTGGAGTGGAAATAGGGTTTTTATGTCCAGAAGTCTGCTGTCGTTCATGTCCTTCTTGTCTTTGTGTCGTCGTTCTGTAATAGCGCTCGTATCCTTCGTGCCCTTCTTGTCTCTTTGTCTTCGTTCTGTTCTCGCGCTACAACTATCGTCATTTCTGCAGGGGTCACACAGAAAAGAAGCATTGCAATAATAAATTTTTCAATGTGTCTGTCGCCAAGACAACGCGCGTTATTTGCCCGGAAACTCTCACGTGAGAGTGAGTTGCGGACTCAATACTACATTCTTGAAGTTTATTGTCAAGTTACACAAACGAGGTTGCTGCGATAAAAGAAGGCCTCATGCATCACTAACCGTTCGTTTGTGTCTTCAAAGCTAGCCCGTACACAACTGCAAAAGACATACGAGTTATAGTTTCCCGCAGTCACCCTTGAGAAGCAAGATTCCGCGGTATCTGTTTCGGTTACTTTTACTGTACAATTAGTGCAACGATAATTTCAATTCTGATTAGTATACTTTCCCTTTTTGTGACCAAAAAAAACGGTCCCCTAAATCAGAATTATTTTTTCTTCAATAGCGTCCCCACCTAACTGACAAGGAAACTGCTATGTACAATAGGCAGCGCTGCTGCTACACGACACGACTTGTAAAAAAACTACCCCAAGCGATACCACATGCGTTGTAAGTTATTCTTGCATATATTTATAATGCAGAGCTGCGTACACTTTCACTAAGTTGATACGTTCACATTTCAAAACTTTTTACTCATTGATTATACCCATCAATATCTGGCGGTGTCATTCCTTTTTTTTTCAGTCTGCCATGCAACAACAAAATGATTACTCTCGAGTATCCAAACTGCAAGTACGAGGAAACATCTGAACGTCTGCTGCAAGAGGTCATGAGGTCATTCATAGCCTAAGACACACAATGTTGTATATGTAAATGACTGCTGATATCTCGACTGAATTTAATGTCTTCTCGTGATTTAGGAAGGATGTGTATAGTGGTTGGGTGTATTCTGAGCTTTTCTGTATTACCTGAATGATAGTATGATTATGGCCATATGTTAAGAAGCCTGAACGAAATCCTAATTGAACGTTTCGTTGACTCAATTTTAGTGTTGCCTTGATTCAGTTAGCAATTACATTTTCAAATAGCTTGTATAAGACGGAGATCAAGTGGATCAGCCTGTAACTCTTTAAGTCCGTTACGTCCCCTTTCCTAGGGTTTCAGCTGATGTCAGCATTCCTCGAAGATTCTCGTACCCTCTCCGTCAAGAGACACTTCGTAAACAGGGAGGCCAGTTTTTCTAACACAATAAGTCCCCCGTCTTTCAGCAGATCGGATGCTACCTGATACCCACCAGAAGTTTTACCTCTTTGCATTCTGTCCAAGGCTTTGGTGGACATTTCTGTCGTTACCGTTGGGATGTCATGAGGGGTAGTGCAGGTGAGTAGTATTTCAAATTGGGTGAGTTGGTAATGATTCATATTTTAATGTAAACAGCGCAAAAAATGAAGACAGAGAAGTTGATGCTGAGTGTATTTCTACTTCTCTGGCTTCGTTTTTCACGCTGTTTTCCTAAATACGTAGTGCAGGTGCTTGTCTCTGCTATTGTACGGATCTCCGTATAACTCCTCCGCTACTTAAGCAGTCCTATCCGTATCAGCAGTGACTCTGTCCTTAGTGTATTCATCTGCTTTCTGCCTATCCCAAGTTTCTCCTTCACCGCTTGGAAGCTTTCTCCATTTTTTGGAGCATGTTCGATTCTCTCCATCCTATGCCATCTTACGTGGGATACCTTACCTTACGGTAAAATATCTCACGTATACTTTGCGGTTACTATTCAACTTCGAAAGCTCCGCCAGTTGTCTTTTGCCTATTGTATTGAAGGTTTTCACGCTTTAACAATTTTAATGAGGTTATTCGTCTCCTGCTTCGGCTTGCTAGTGTCCAGTGTAACTACCATGCTCCAACTTTCGCTGCGAATTCCGTAATGATGCTTATCAAATTATTATTCATTGCGTCAACGCCAAGGCCTGTTTTCTCAATAAGAGCGGAGTATGTGTTTTGAAGCGAGACTCAATTCCTGTACTCTCCTTCTCAGTGCTATCTCATTGATTAGCTTCTTGCGAATCAGTTTACAATGTTTTATTTTTGAAATCAAAGCGAATTCAAGGCCTTCCTCTTCCATAGTCATTGCATCGTACCTTGCCAAACACTTGCACATCCTGCACAATGCCTGGATTTGCACTCTCTTTCGTTCTTACTTTTGCCATCAGGGCTCATACATGTCCACCTATGGTTCAGTCGTTTTCGGTAAAAGGTATTGAAGATCCGTAAACAATTTCACTTTTCGAATTGTACTAACAACTTCCTTTGACATTTCTCGTACCGGTGCCATAAGCCCCTACTGCCTGGTCTGCAGCCTGCTTGCTCGCTACCTTCGCAACGAAGCAACCCATCAGTATAGTACCATTGAAGTGTCAGTAAACGCGAACAGACAAGGACATAGAAGAGTACTCACACGGAAAGATAGATATGTTGGGGTTAACGTCCGAAACCCACCATTCCTAATGAAACGTTCTGTATGTACGGATGGCCTACATACAAAATAATTGGAATGCAGCAGCCGTGCATGCGGAAAGACCGTGCGGCACTCCGCATATAAGGAAAACCGAATTATACGGAAAGGTCCGCAAATAAGGAAAGGCGTATGATATGAAAAGGTCCGCACACAAGGAAAGCCATATTAATCATGCGGAAATGAAATTGATGACTGAATCTGGTAAAGAGCAATAATATGTGTAGATTGCATGGACATCCACTTCTAGTTTACATGCAATACTGTGTACAAGTAATCCCATTTTCTCGCAAAGATGCATGATGAGAGAAGAAATATTTCATCTTTCCAAAAGTCGGAATGCGTGAGCAAAATAATCTTTTAGAGAAAATAAGCTAAGAAGCTACTCAATAAACATGCTTGGCAACATAAGTTGTTGTTACATTGTAACCAAATAATGCAGTGTTTCACGCAATATACAAAAAACCTAATGATTACATTACAAAATTAATAATTACATTACAGAAGCATTGATATGTACATCGAAAGCAGCCCGCTACAATGAATATAGTTTTTATTTGTCTATACGATCCAACTGTGAATAGCTGCAACGTCCTGCTCAGTGCAGATGATATGCAAATTAGGTGACGCTTCACTGAAATTTCAAGAGTTGTACCGCAGCCTCAGAATGGGAGCACAAAACAAAATGCAACAACAGCATTTTGACAACGAATACTTTATACCTAAACAATAATCACATAGATAGCATTGTGAAAGTGTGGTGTTGTGTTTATCTCTTGAACGCCTTGAGGAGATTGGCCAAATGCTGCTTGAGGCTCTGGCACTGCTGTGGATGCAGCAGGTCACTGCTATGCACCTTTATGTGTCCTTCAGAGGCACCTAAAATGTAATTGATTGACACAAATGATGTAAGACACACATGCGAGCACGTTAGTTCACATACACAAGTAATATAACCCACAAAATGAAGCTGAAAAAGAAATACACACAATCCTTTATGTTCTGCAAAGTAAATCCTATAACAAGTGAACCAATTAGCTCTGCTACATGCAAAAAACTGCATTTCTTGCATAAAAATTGACTAGGTTGTTCTTACAACTTTCAACAGTACAGTAAATCTAGTGAAATGTTATTGTAAAATCGTGAAATAAATGCTTCCCACACTAAAATTTTAAGAACTGCCAGTAAAAGCCCTCAATGTACAATGTCAAATTCTCTGAAAGGAAACAAGCAAATACATGGTCCGAGCACTTTGGCGGCTGCTTGAATCGCAATCAAGTGGGAGTTATGGCAACCACAGCCTCTATTCCCGTCATCTAGTGGTGAACAATACAACCAGTCATTGGTGATATAGAACTTGGGGCAAGATTGCAGCCCTGCCCCCGTAAAGGTGATTACGTTCGGCCTCTCAAGTAATTGTTTTGAAGGGGAGGTGGTTGCTATCTTGCCGCTGGTTCTATATTACGAATGGCCGGTTGTTTTGCTCGCCTCTAGATGAATTGAATAGAGGCTGTGGTTGCTATCGATCTCGCTTGAACGCGCTACAAGCAGCCACCACAGGGCACGGGCCATGTATTTGCGTATTCTCTCTCATAAAAAATACACTGCACAATAAATAGTGCCTACACGTAAACTTGCTGCCTAACATTACAGTTTTTGTGCAAAGTTGCCACCTTGAACCATGTTGTGACGTGAAACTCTGGAATTTATGAAGACGAAAAATCACCATGAAAGCAAGCAGGACGTTGCAGCTGCCAATATAAATGTGTGCAAGCCAGACTACTATAAACTACCACAAATAAATAAGGGAGCAAGAGTAACAGAAATGAACCGCCAACAGAAGAGTCAAGTGTACGTGGTATCTTTAACTGCTTACGCCTTAGTATATACAGCTTGCTCATAACATTTCAAATACCAATATTTAAAATAACTACTCTATTAAGAGTTTAAAAGGTGCGGTAAAACCGAATTACTCTATGAAAGTGACACATCATGACTTCACCTTTTTTCATAGCAAAATTGACTTAGAGCCTGGAATGCAGAATAAAATCTTCAAGAGAACAAAAAAGTTTGAAGTCACAATTTTTATAAAGGCTACCATGATTGTAACCAATCGGGCTCAACAAGGCTAGTAGCAGCTCTTAAGGCCTATGCTCACTAAAATAATGAACTACGCCACAAAAAGCACAGCATTAGGCAACACCACAAAAATAAAAAGAAGAAAAAGCAGCACTGTGTTATTATCTACATTGTATTTGTAATGGTATTAGTGCCTCTCCTTGCCGCTTTTTATCGAGGTAACTGAAGTAATATAGCTGAAAATTCACTGCGGTGCCAAAATCCTGTTGGTGGAATCTAAACTAAAGAACTGGTGAAGCTTGCACTAAACTAGGCTGCACAAGCCTTGAAACAGCAAAACTGTATGAATTTCAAGACTACACAGATTGCTTCTGGTTTTTTTTCTATGCCTAAGCTTAGAGACAATGGTTTCGTTAAATTGCTGCTAACAATTAAATGCTATCGAAACTGCTTAGAAATTAAAGTGCGTTCAGGCATTTGTTGTTTTCCCCACTGGGCCATGCAAAATAAAATATCAAAACCTATTTGGCTGGCGACAATCACAACTATTTTTTGTTAAAAATAGTGCGAATTTACTCTTTTGAAAACATGGAATTGCTAGAATATTTCAGAGAAAAAAGTTTTGTCACAAGGATGCCTTCTGAGCTTCGGAGAGTGTTGTCTGGGTGTTTGTGAGAAAATTTAAATTATCGCTTTTTTACCATATAAAATTTGGTTTACTTAATAATCAAAGCTGGTTGTGTAAGGTAATTGAAGCGGAGTAATATTTTTCTAAGGCAAGACTGCACTTTGTATAAATACCTGAGCAATGAAAACTTACTCCACAGAAGGTATATTTTGCGTAAAAAATATTTTTGTCCCTCAAATAGGTAAAGTTTATCAGAAAAAATCACAAATTTTATTCTATTGACATTTTCGTCCACACTGAGATGCAATTGACACCAAGTGGTGGGCCAATTGAATTTTACTTTTACAAGTAAGTGAAAAGCAAATAACCATCTCTTGTTATATGGCAAGCTCTATCATTATTACAATTTTGGTTTCCGATAAGTGAATTATTTTTGAAATTCCTCATTCACGGCCGTGGGGAACTTTTGGACAAAAGCCGACATACACTAAATGAGAAAACAGCCATCAATGGTCACTTTAAAAAATTATTTTCTTTCTTAAAACAAAAGCTGTAATGACACGACTTGCCATATAAAGAGAAGTGTTGTTTTGCTTTTGCAGTGGCAAAGAAATTGCGCTAGCATTACTAAGCTTCAAGCAATATATACACAAGCACCTTTACTTAATATCTAGACAAAATTTGGTAAAAAATAGGATGTGGTAATTTAAAAATATTTTTTTCACAAACAATACCCAAACGGCATCTTGGGAAGTTCAGAAGGCACCAAGGTGACCAAAAATGTTGTTCTGTCTGATATGTTTTAGCAATTCACTGTTTTTAGTACAGCATATGAGCACAGTATTTTTTTAAATAATTGAGCATTGTTTGCAAAATGTATTTTTTTAATATTTGAGCATTGTTTGCAAAATGGCTGAGATTTTTTGTGTGCAATTGCCCTACTGCCATTATTTATTCTTCTAAAGTTCAAACTAATACCCTTTCCTTACTGTCATGCTTCCACACAATGTCTGCATGGGAAAGACAAAAAAGGCAGGTCGGACAAAGTTGGCAAGGTAAGATATCTTCAAATTGGATAAATTATTTACCTTAAACAGCAGCATACCAAAATTATTCTGAGTAGCCAAAGACACAAGTTATGTACCAGTATACTAAAAGCCAAAGGCAAACTTTTCATTAGATGATGTTTAGTGATGGACAGGAAGCAATTGTCAACCTATAATCAAACTGAATGAAGTTCAATGCACTGGTAAATCCATAGCCACATAGGCATCTTTGCTATAGTAATGCCATGTGCCATTGATTCATGCACTAGATGGGACAATGCAAATGTCAAAAAAGGTGAAAAAAAGAAGGAAAACAAAGAAAGAAAAGGGGTGATGCAAAGTAGGAGTGATGTGCTACAAAGCAGTGGCCGCTATACAGACACGAACAAAGGAAAGGCGTGGTGTAGCACACTGCTTTCACTTTGCATCCCTTTTCTTTCTTTTTATTCTTTTCTTTCTTTAACCTTTTTTTGCTTCACTTGCCCCGAACCACCGACAGATCATTTTGGATCTTCGCAACCTAGCTTGAAAGGAAGCGAGGGCTGCTCTTCTCCTTTACAGATTTTTTTCAGACGAATATTACCAACAGACACACTCGCCTACACCAAAAGATAACATCTTTACTAACCCCCTTAAAACTAAGACACCAAGGATGACAAAGTGACTTTTACAAAAATCGGTCCTCCTATCGTAACGTCGGCCAGCCTGTCTGAGGCACTTCCACTGTTCACCCTGAGACCCCACAAGGTGTTTCCATCTGTCGGCTCTCATCTTCATTTTATACAACACTAAGATTAGCTTACATTGATGAATATGCACGAAAGTTTAGTGACGTATCCAGCATCAGAAGAAGCAACTCTGTTCATCAAAATTTATTGATATGTTCCTTTCTGGTTTATTAAAATACAATACGGTGCTCGAAATCCCCTGAAACTGCATAACCGTCTATACACACAAAGCAGAATGACAACGTAATGCACAACACGCTTACAAAATATTGCGAGAAAAATGATGGCCACAAAACGACCGGCCATCCTCATTTTTGCTGTACATGTTTAAAATAGTCATGTTCACCCAAATGAGGTGCTTATGATAACAACCCGAAAAACCTACATGTAGGCCTTTGGGGCCTTCCATAAGTATACTTTCAGCATTTTTTTCTCTAGAGGGCTCAACACCCGCAAGTGAAGAACAAAACTCCTGTACAATAAAGAATGTTGGCAGCTATCAGTTATAGAAAGAACTAATGCAGCTAATTTTTCCTGACACATCTGTACAATAACAGAGGTGACGAAGCTTATGTCATTTGTTGCAGCAACCCCAACAGGACAAGTGCGAAAATTTGCACTATTGGCTAAGCAAATGTCCACACATGTCTGCCCCACTGTCTCTAGCCATCCTGGCTAAATCTGACTCATGATTTCGTAACTGGTTGCTGGACAAAAATAACCACTGAACCACTAACAGCACACAGCATGAAGTTCCTCTGGAGGGGTCCCCTTCGTCTTCCTTGATAAAAGAGCAGCACAGTGTACTGGTAAGGCACTCCTTGCAACGGCTTTCAATGCCACACAGCGACTTCCTGTTTGTGTCAAAGAGAGCTTGGGGAGCTTGGGGAGCGCTTGCTCTTTTCAGGGGGCTGCTGCTGCTCCTTGTTTTCTGTTTAAGATCCACCTTCGCAAAGTTGTAGACGAAGCCTTTAGAATTGTATATAATGATATCACACATTTTTGCAGAACACGCATTTCCTCGTGGCAAACTGAGGAATTCCTTCTAAGATTTAAGGCCTCGTATATGAATACATGTACAATCGATTCGAAGGTGACCTTGACTCTGAAGGAGCAAGTTTATTATGTACAGTAGATAAAAAAGGTCATTCAGCGCAACCAAAACTACAGTTGCACATGGAAACAATATTAGCTGTACGCTGTGGGCAGCTTTCATGCCGTAGCTTAAGCTGGCACTGATCTGACAACTATACTAAATATTATGCAAAGATTGCCTGATCCATTTCAAGCAGTACTAATAGGTAGGGCACGAATAGAAAAAGCCCACAAGGTATTGCCTGTTGAAGCCCACAAGTCTGTCGTTCTACTCATGAGCAACGCACAAAGTTCAACATCTATACCAGTTCGCTCAGCCGAAAATTTTGATTAGGATTTCTTCATTAAAGAGTCTGACAAGTGGCCAGAATGTGTGATTGGAGGTTGAAATTAAAATGTATTAATTGGACTGCATTATTTTTGCAACTTGACTAGCATCTCCTTTTTAAACTGCATTTAAATTGGCTAGAAATCAGTATGTCATGCACCCTGTCTGTTTACTGCAAATAGTCTAATGTTTTAACGCGCAAAAAAGATTAGTGGTCAAAGTTACAGTATATATTCATGTTACCTGTGCCAATACTATTCGGTGCTGCTGACGTAGAAATTGAACCCTCAAAAAGCAGCACTACCGTCGTAGCAAACTGTGGGAAATACGTGCACATGTAAAATACCTGTTTTCGTAGCAAACTGTAGTGCAAAAACATATAAAGCTGTCATGCTGACCTCTTACTGTGTGCAGCCCATGTTGTGTGACACTTTATAGCCGGCAGAGATCCAAAAGTTCTTAAAATTTTCCTAGCACTTTCTGCATTACCAATCATTGTACTTATGAAAGTCATGTCCAACAAAAAGAAACAAGCCCTAAAATTATCTTCTTTCACTACATGAATATACACTCTGACCAGTAAGCTCTCCATTGCACAAAAAACACCACTATAGAAATTGATATTCATTCCCTTTAACTGCTTTATGCTTTAAGCCATGTTAATATGTTAAACATACGTCCTGTTTCACACAATCTGGTCTGCGGGAACTTATGAACCGGACACCATATATGCTGAAAGACACACACAGTTTGAACAAAACCTAGTTTCCTGTTGAGTATGTTTATGCACAAGAACAACACATCTCGATCTAGTTAGTTTATCATAACGAGGTGAAAACAGCTCGCACTTCACAAGGACGTGCAGAAAGAATAATGCCTGCACCCTGTGTTCCCTGTCCATCTTCGTTGAGGGGGCAGCTTTCACCTTATCCTTATGCAATTTCATATTTAAAACATTGCTCGCTGCATGTCTTTTGTGGCATTCAAGTCTGTGATACCATCATGTCTAGCCCGTGTAATGTATAAATATAGAATTCAAGGTAGCTCAATTTGAAGATAACAAAGTGCATCCAGCACCATGTCCTGTAGCCATTCCTTAGGCAAGTGACGGAATGATTGATTCTTCTTCAAAACATATCTTTCTTGTATTCACTACAATAGCCAAGTCTGACAATGGCACAATCTGTTAGCCTATTCGATTATAGGGTAAAGTTTGTTGAAAAAACCAGAAAATCTGCAAGAAGAATATAGGTGTGCGTTTAAAGGCTGTTTTTTTGTTAGGCACAATAAAAATGAGAACTAACAGACAGTACTGTTAAGGATATTATAGAGAATATTTTCGGAAGTATTTAAATTCGATCGCGAAGAAAGAAAAGTAGAAGAAAGATATAACCTCTCTGAACAGGGAAAGATTCTGCAACCTTCGAATAACGTGTCCGATGCTCTACCAACTGAGCTACCATGGTGGCATCCCCGCTTCCAATTTGTATGGTATGTATGTGCATTTAATTGTGAGAGAGTCAGTCAGCGCTGCCTGTTACCATTATGGCGAGTGTGGCACACCTTTATTTTTTTGCCTTCTCGCGTCATGTCGCACGCGATATTTTTACGAGCTAACAGCTCACCAATTATCCCTTGTATACAACCTCACGACACAAAGCCTGCCAGAACAGTTCCTCACTACGAATCAAAGAAGTGCACGTTTAAGAGCTCGTTTTTTTTGTTAGAAACGATAATTAAAAAAACTGACAATGCTGCCAGAAAAAGTAGAAGGAATGTTATTCGAAGTAATTGTAAGGTAATATTGAAAAATATAACGTGGAAGGAAAGGTTACTTGTCGTGCACAAGACCGAATCTGTGACCTTTGAATAATTCAGCTGATGCTCTACCAACTGCGCTACCATGACGGTTATCTCGCCGCTCAGTTTATAGAATATATAGGTGCATTAAACGCAGCAGCTTCAGTCAGGCTGCCAGCTTGTGGTAAGATTACACGCAACGTGAAGCCAATAGAAAAGAAAAAGTGTCCCCCACTAGCCATGATGGCCATAAGTGGGGCTGACTGGCTATACGAGGATTAGGTGCACATATATACCATACAAAGCAGAAGGGGTGATAGCTGCTGCAGTAGCACATTTGGCAGAGCCCCACACGCTTTGTTCGTAGGTCGCAGGTTCAGTCCCTTGCGATGGCAAGTCAACTTTTTATCAACTTTTCTTTCTTGACAATTACATTACAATTACTTCCAATAATATACCCTATGCTCCCTTGGCAGCATTATGCTTCCGTTATATCTAAGAAAATCTGCAAGTCACATGAGTTGGCAATGATGTATTTTCTTTCCTAAATACACGTACACGAACACACGCACAACTGATTTAAACAAGTCACACACTGTTGAGATGAATGGTACTCACTGTTTTAGATTTTTCAGTAAAAGGAAGAACTCTAATATTAACGGCCCTTTGTCTTTGCTGAACACATTATATTGAGAACTAACAGACAATGATGCCAAAGAAACTGCAGGTGAGTTTATCAAAAGTAATTGCAATAAAAGTGTGGAAAAAAGTAAACAAAAAGATGACTTGACGACAAGTTACTAATACAATCTCTTTATGAAAATTGTGTTAAACTTAGCTTTTATAACAGACCCAGGCCGCACAGAACGTTGGCTGAACACTGAGGATAGACTGGCAGTTCATGGCCCAAGCATGGTTAAGCAGACAAGGTACCACCAATAATGGCAGAGCCAGTCAAATACAACGGCGATGTTGCACCAGCGTTGACAACTTCCCTCCTATAATGGCTGTGCCTTCCTATTAGAACGGCGTTGTTGGACCTGCATTGACAACATTCCGCCAATAATGGCTGTGCCAGTCGAATAGAACGGGGATGTTAGACCAGAATTCAGAACTTCCCGCCATTGTTGGCCGTGCCAGCGTATTAGAACGGCCACATTGGACCGAGTTGTACAACCAGAAGCCAATATGGGCGGAGCCATGAATATAGGCTGGCACTATTGGCCCGTCGTTCGAACGTTATTGCCGGCGTCGGCTAAATATTCAACTTTGTTGGTCTAACATTGGACCAGCATGAGCTAATTTCTGCGTCTGCTGCATTTGGCACTATTCTGGTCCCCCTCATGTGTCAATTTTTCAAGTTCGAGAGAGTAATATGCCGGGCGCATGAGTGATATATTTTTGTCATTAAATCATGCACACCTAGTTTATATGCATGAATATTGATTGAAGTTGCGCAAGGTAGCTATTTTACTGATAAACTTTTATCGACTTTGTTGCCTGTCAGATGTCCGATGCGCTGCTTTCCCAGATGAAAATCCTGCAGATCTGTGCGATGGAGCAACCGTGGATGCCACTGCTTTGCGTGACCCACTTTGACGTGAACCGGCGCGCGTGTGTGCCAGCGTTCGTTTCGTCACATCCCGCCGGTGATGCCACGCCAAGTGCTTTTGATTTCGTGGATATCGGACGCAAAGCGTATCGTATCGTGTGTCTTCCTCCTATGCTAGGGGTGCAGTCTCTTCTCACAATCTGTCCTCCTATGCTATCGCCACGACCGATTCGGTTTTTTCGCGTTCACAGCGCTGTACCAGTTAACGGCACACAATTAGGTGCGTGATGTGTGGGAACTGGAGTTATCAGTTGCGTTATGGTGATTGAATCGTGCAATACACGCATTTGCCTTAATCTGACACACGCAACGACGCTCGCATCCTGTATCGCAATGACCACACGAATTACATACAACATTGCAGCGAGCGATTGTTAAAGTGTGGTGGATTGCATGGGCATCGGGCACCTTGTCTCCGTGGCTCAACGTGAGTTACAATTTTCTATGTGGAACGTTTTTTGTTGATTAATTTGATATATATACATTGCCCCACTGTAGCCAAAACATCAGCTAGCTTACGCAGTACATAGACTTAATTGAACCCACAGTAAATAAACGTTTCCGTGTTCTCATATGTGCTGATGCATAGAACACATAACACGTAGGCTAAATCATTCATAAACAAGAAACACGCACGCTTACGGCGTCGTGTTGTTTTATCAAATACAGAACCACAGACCCCTCTCGCCCCACCCCCACCTGCTTTTTTTAGGCCTGTGAAAAGAAAAACGTGCTCTGTACAAATCTGGCAAGCTGGTTCCTGTAAAGTAGAAGGTTTTATTTCACACTCGCTGTCCTTTATTAATTTTCCGTTTAGTTGGGTGGCTTAGGCCAATTGGCTGTCTTTCGAGAAATCAATGGACCTACACGTTACATACCGGAAAATGTGTCAAAAGTCGCTGTAGTCTTCAGAACATGAGGAGGATCATTTGACAGCTGGTGTCAGGACTGGTCCTCACAAGTGAAAGGCAGTATGTATGAATAAGTCTTAAGCTACCAGTGAGTGGCTGTTAGTACTGAAGACTGTTGCCTGTGTTGTCAGCTGCTGTGCATTTTTTGATTATTTGGCATGTGAGATCTTGACGTTTTTTTCTCACAGTGTTATTCAATCTAGCTCAGTCATTGCTTTATAGTTTCCTCTCTCCGGACCCAGTGTAGAAGAGCAAACAGGACTGTTGTGATCAGCGAATAACTAGTTCATTTGTCTAAATTATCAAATACTCTGTGTGCAAATTAGTGGTGTATGTGTCTTCAGGACATCCAATAATCAGTGGGACAGTCAAACAACTAAAAGCAAAAAACGTCTCAGTTGGCCAAAGTGGCTGGTGCATATCACTCTTCCCCTGTTTTATATATTTGTGACTGATACTGCTCTACACACATGAAGTTATCATTGGTTTTCATATTCATGTGGTATATGAACATTTTCCTCAAGGCATCTCAAACTGAAACGACCCTTTTCACTTTTGTTTTGACATGCAGATGAAGATATTTAGCGTATCTCTATTATCAACGGCTGAAATGGTCACGTCCACCAGAGAGGCAGTTTAGTTGATGAGCCACTGAAGGCACAAAAGTGCAAGATGGGTGCTTCATAGTTATTGCTGTGGTGTATCCAATGAATGGAACACTGGGCAAATCGCCCACTCCTGAAAGTTTCAGCAATCGGATACCGAGAACCCATTAACACATACTCGACTTGCCTGCACTGAAGACCAAAGACGTCATCCCCCTATTCCTTCACAACACAAAGTGCCGCCTATATCAGAGGTTATAAGTGCATGGCCCATGTTAAAGCATTTTGTTAAGGTTTATGGGAACTTAAGTTTTTAAATGGAAACATATTTCTACGAGAAAGAAATATAACCCTTTAGCATCAGTGGCGACATTTGTGTATGCACTTTGTGCTAGCTCTGTCTAATTGAGTCCGAAATAGAATAAAATACATAGTTCGTTAGAGTAACTGAACCCTCTCTCTAGTCGGTATGTCCTGACTTGACCTCAGTCTGCTGCGCGCAACCGTAGCTGATCACTGTAGTGAAAAAATTATTATATTTATTGGGTCGTTCAAATCGTGTTCGAAAACCAACGTCAAGTGTTGCTCTTTTTCTCCCGAAATAATGCAATGAAAAACTAATTGCAAAAACAACATGAGGTTATGATGTCATTCTTTTTATATCAGAACTAAATATAACATACAGCAGAATGATGAAGTATTATTTTTAATAGAAATATCAATGGCTTGCTGAAGCTCACACAAAAAAACACATCCTTTTCTTTCTTGAAATGTTATATCGAGTGCCTTGTGGTCTGATCTGAACTTGCCACATTTGTTGACAGTGCATCATAATTCACACCAGAATGGGCTATAATCTTAGAAGTGTTAAAAGTACTCTTCACACGTGATTTACAGCTAACTAAAAGAAGAGGCTTTGCCTGTCGAGCTAGTAATCCATACTCAGGACATCACCACTGCAAAGATACACCAGCCGCAACCAAAGAAGCGCACACCTGCAGTGATTAGTCCTCGCTTTTCATGTTTTCTGCTGGGCCAATAAGGCTGCCCGAGTGAGCACTGGATCCAGTACCAGAAGGCTGCAGCGACAAAGTCCTACTTACAAAACACTCACCAGCTGAGAGGAGAAGTACTGACCTGCCAACCATCAAAATGGAATGCCGGAGAAAAAAGCGTCGACTACTTTTACAGTCCATAAAAAATATGCTAAGAGTTCAAAGTTGTAACGTTGATGATCTTCTAGAAAAGTAAAATAAGGGTACACTGAGAAAAGATACTCAGGATATGCCATCACGAAATTACAAAACAAGAACCGATGGAGAATCGTCTTAATCAAATAAACAGCCTTCAACTGATATGGTGAGTAAGTAACTGACAAAAAATGAGTGCCCAACAGAGGGCTGTAACACGAGGTCACCAGCAGTCAAATGGCACAGGCTTGAGTCAGAGGTGGTGCCGGGGTACGCACAGGAAGGCTGGACTGGAGCCCCCCTCCTTCCCCCAAATTTCGCCTGACCTCTGTGTTGTGTTATGTCTATGTGTTACGACTACGTTCTCCAAAAAAACATGGTCGTAACACAATGGCCAAGCTCATCGATTCTCTGCTCCTCCTAAAGGACCTCGCTTATCGTGGGTGTACCCCCGGTATAGACCAATCCTGGCAACGACCCTGGCTAAAATGCAATAAGAACAACAGAAAACTCAAAGCACACGTTACCACCATACTTGGACTCCTTGCTTTGTGTGCAAATAAATATAGCGAGAAGTATGTGTAACACCAAATAAAAGCACCACAGTCAACACCTGCTAGTACCTGCTTTCATAATAGTGCAAAGTGCTCAAGAAGCATGCAAAGAGCAATCCTACGAAGTGAAATATTACGAAGCAACAGGAGGCTGTGGGGCCCTGACTGAGACAACACCACAAGAAAAAAAACCTTTCAGGCTTGCCAGCAGTTCATGCACAGCACTGAAAATTCATGAAAACATACTTTCAATGCCTTTCTTGCACAAGAACTTTAAAAGAAATACACACTGATTGAGAAAAAAGCCATTACTCAAATCCGGCTCTTATGCACTGATGGAAGATACTTGGACCTCGATTCCTAACAATGGCTTCAGTACAACTTTTGAACATACCCTCAGAAGTGCTGACTGCAAGTGGACAAGACATGAAGGCAGACTACAATGCGACACAATGAACACGTCGACCAACAACGACAAACTTATGCTAGAGTGGATGCTGCAAGAAATCTTGAACACTGGGAACACTTAACGTTCCCAACCAAAATCTCGACCTCACAAACACGATAAGAATGCTCCGATGACCTGCGGCCCGTCGCCATGATGTGTAACAAGGGAATATACACACACACAACTATTCTTTACGTGATTAAAATACTCTTGCTTCCAGGTTTACACAAACCGTCTCACCAAATTTCCCTCTATTAAGCTCCTTAATAAGCTCACCACCTTCATTGTTCCTGGTAGTATGTTGAACAAAAGGAGAGAGATGGCACTGGTGGGGGTACATGCAGATGGAGTTCTTCGAATAAATGAGCAATGGCCTGCAAGGTCATCTTTGAACCCCTCTCACGTCTGAGCCATTTGTTACATTCACGTTGACATGTTAGTGTAGTAGTTTCGCCTCATGAAAGACATGAAAGACATAAATATCAGTAAGAGAGGCATGTAAACTTTGAGACGTCTTTTAATAGTTGAAAATTTTAACTGTGTTAGAAATGATAAAAAAGAAATTGTTGCTCTAATAACACTGTGCATACTCTAAAGAAATATTTGTACTGTGCTTCTACTATTTTTATACACGCAATGAGTGGATAAAGCCAGGCTTGCTTAAGCTAAAGGGAGGCTTAGAAACGGACCAGAGAATGACAATCAACGCGCTTTCATGTATAGCCCCTGTCAGACTCGGCTCTCATGTTCATTTATATTATCTATAATTGGTGTCTATAGATAGGGCTCATATGTTCCCTAATTTATATAGCCTTTCTTAAAATATAATGCTGTGCCTTGTTCCAAACAGCTTTTTCATTATGAAAAATGTCATCACTGGCTGTACTCTTACTTGATTTGCCTTGAATGTGTTTTTGATTCAGTGAAATGCAGGAAGATTTGCTGCATTGACTTACTGTCAGCGACAAATTTAGTTTATCGCACTAAAGCTGCAGGGAGTCTGAATAATAGGATTATTTCAGTGTTCTAGAGTTGACTCAAAAAATAGCTACTCAGGCAGAAGATACACAACAATTATGTTAACAGTGAAGTCGAAGAGAGCTCATACTAGTGATTTTTCACATGAACAAGTAGGGGAAGAACTACTATAACTAATCTTGAGATCCAGTGAGCTTTCTGGTTTTTAGATTATCACGACAAAGAAAGAAAACGACTATTAAGTAACATGCGCGAGCACAGGCTTCGTGAGTTGTCCTGTGATGACGTTTTGAAAAAAAGAACTAACTGAGAAGGTACAGTCAAAATGAAAAAGAATCATGCATCAGCTTTCTTTCAATTGTACTGCAGTGTAAACAAATTCTTCACTTTTGTCTAAAACTTGTTTTTCATTTTTGGTATTGCTGGTAAATTTTGCACATTGCCTTGTGGATGTAGTATGCATCTGTTCTGTATTTTGAATAAACTTGTGTCGCGAATAGGCACTTGTGCTCCTCTGGCTCATTTGTATTTAATATTCTTCGTGGTACTGTTCTAATATCATGAATCCATACCAACTTAATCTGTCAATCCTATTCAAGCTTTCTGGCTCCTATAGTTGTATTACTACACTATGTCAGAGTTGTGATCAAGCACACCTCTCAAAATGTTTGGAGGACCGTTTGATGTACGACAGGGTTCACAGAATTCACCACATCGGTTACGTGAGTATTGCTTTCTGCTGTTCAGGTGCACATGCCCGGTCTTAATCTTTAATTTTTCTAAATGTTGCTTTACAAGCTTCAGTGCTTTTATGATGTGAATGAGTTAAAAAAGACAACTAAGCATGACTTACGACCACAAGCTTGTTGATCTACAAATGAAACAAAGCTAAAGATGCAAGACCACACCGCCTTTTATTCAAACTGATGAAAAATTCAGGCATTTAGAATAGTGCCTCAACCTTTTTTAAGTGAGGTCTGGTTGCAGGGGTCAAGCTCACAGCAAACGTGAAGTTACACTTTAATTTTCTTAGCACTTCAGCGTAAGTACCAGGCAATAAAAAAATTGAAACTACAATCTCAGTTTTTATTTGTGGTACTCGAGAACTGGCGCATTTGCAAACATATGCAAAACATAGACTTACTGAATCGTAGGATAGCTATAAAGCTGTTCAATAATTTTTGTAGCCATCATAACAAAGGTGTCAAAAATTCAACGGGGAATTTTTTTCAGATATGAGTCCTTATTTCAGAAAGAACAAATGCATAAAACGCTGAAAAATTTTTTTCACTTTGCCTGAAGAAATGATGCTGGTAAAGGCTTTATTAGCTAGATTGATTTGACAACCAGTTAACATCCAATTTTAATCATTGCATTTTAGGAAATTTTATTGATGTTACGTAAGTGAGATATTTCTGCTGTTTCAGGTCATTTCTGCACTGATGATGACTTCTGCATAGGAAGTGAACCATCTGGCTTGTTTTCATAAAATTTCAGTAAAAGTTACTTGAGAGAAAGCTTTTTTTAATTTGGCAGCATCACACCAATGAGGGATGGTTAGCCTATACCATTTCATTGCGCATGCGTGTAGAAAATTCTAGTTCACTGCTACCATATGTGCCTTCCAATGCGCTGTCACACACTTATAGGTAGAAGCTTCCTTATGACGTAACATAGACAAGATGTGTAGTCACTTGCAGGAAGGTGAGCTTCATGTCGATCAGAGTAAAAGAACATGGTCACTGGCTAGACCTAGAGTCACGTCTAAAGCAAGTTTCACATTGTTGCAACTAATATCTGTCTTGAATGTCATGCATATACGCTTCACTAATTCCATTGCTCAATGGGAAGTAGGGCTTGGTGGAATACTGTCGGTCTATATTGGCTTTCTCTATCTGTTGGGACCAAGAATGACATGAGTGATACAGCCAGCAGCTACAAAAGCAGGAGCAACATTACGTTAACTAGAAACGTCTGAGGGAAGAATATAATCCACCCAACGCTGAACCATGCAATCAACACAAGTCTACAAACAAGATTGTCTTTTGCAAGGCAGCATCATAGTCAATGGCACGATAGTATCCTCAAAAACGTCACTGAATTAAGTGGTTAGGCCTGCAAACATATTCAGTAATGTCACAATGTGATTTATTCTTGAAGTGATGCAAAGCATTCGACAAAAGTGGTACGTAAACCCACGTGATTCCATACACCTTACGTCATCTGCCAGGGAATCCCTTTGGATTTTTCATGTCTTTTGGCATGAAAGGCAGTCTAGTAATATGCCTAATTGCGCTTGCTAGTAGGCACAAATGGTCAGTTCTTAGGTCACAGTAAGTGTTGAAGCTAAAATATCTCCTGTTACTGGCAAACGACCCTGCACCACTGAAAGTCTAGCAGCGTCGAAGATTATATTTCCTGCAGATGGCAGAATTTTTTGTCATGTCAACCAGTCGCCACTTTTTAAGGTGTGTATTTCTGTGGGACAGACGAACACGTTGCTTGGGCTATGTGACAGGGCATCATTGACAATTTTGCCAGCTCCTATGATATGTTTGGGATATGTTTGACATCTGCTGCAGTTCATGGGGAGATTGATGCAACGATTCTAACTGACGCAGTGTAACATGTACCGATAAGAGATGTACTCACTTATTCTATGACAAAGCAATCACGTAATTTCTTCCATGTAATAATCTAATGACATAAGCACTAAGCAATTATGCCCACTTCTAAGCACAATTAGGTATATCACAATTAGAGAGTCTTTCACATACACCCAAGTAAACGGGAAATCCAAAGACTTCCCTAGGCAAATAACAAAAGGTGTACTATAGCATCACGTGGGTGTACGTAACACTTGAGTAGATTGCTTTGTGGCACTACAAGATTCAGTCGCATTGTCACATTGCTGGATATGTTTTGAGGGCCAACCACATGATTCATTGACATTAGTAGTATCTATCGGCTTCGGTCTTCTCAAACAAATGCTGTGATGCTGCTCAGATAGTGGGCATAAGTTTTCAGGACACGTCAGGGAACTGGTTGGACGCCATATGTGCTCCTTTGACGAGTTGGTGATCTAGCACAAATTGTATTAAAGATGTTGTACGATGGTGTAAAGTGGAACTCTCATTTGATATTCAGGGAGTAGCATATACTGTCGCGCAAGCATCTATTAATTCCCAAAAGTTTGTATGGGAGTTCTTGGTCTAAAGGAGCTCAATATAAAAGCATTTTTGTGTATCAATAGCAAGAAGTGGAGGGAATATATATAATGGCCTGGTACCATGGTACAAAATGTTGGTATAGTACGTAGTTCACAAAAATAAGACGAATGAGCTTGTAGTGCTTATCAGCATCTAGTATTCGGAGACAGGAAGCTCTCAACGCCTATAAATCTGCCTGGGTAGAGCTCAATACTGGATGCAGAGAACACAAGGATAGGACAGGTGATCTTTTGGACATCAAATGGACACCTGCTTATGCTGACAAATGTGCCTTGTTCAGATGTTGAATTACAGAATTCAGGTGTTAACTGTGCTCATCTGGTGAACTCGCGATGAGTAGATAGTTTAGGCAAGCTTGACCGAATTCAAAGATAGGGAAAATGCTGAAATGTATGTCTGGAATTTGTCATGCCGCTTGGGAATTGTAGAAGATTAGAAATGATGAACGGTGTCACTATTAGTATGATATTTGAAATATACACATCTTCTTAAAGGATTTGATGGTTGAACCACATGAAGCCGATTTCAGGGAAAATTGCTGCATCATATATCAGTGACATCATATACCAATGTGAAGTACTGGGTTGAAACAGCTAGGCTCAGTCGACTGTTGGTGCTACGCCGTCAGCACCCCGATTTAGACTTCCGCACCATTCGCAGAACACAGTAACACCAACACAGAGCACACATTGGGCTGAGTGAGGTAGGCAAAATCTGTAAATATATGCGTATTTTCGTATGGCTTTCTCGAAAATTCTTTTCAATTGCAGCCCAATCGAGATAGTGCTTCTAACATGATTTATGTAGTACATCAACTTCATGGTTGAGTTGCCATATGCAGAATTATTTCTTCTTCGTTTCTCTGTCATCATAGCCCTGAGACTAGAGCTCTTTCTCAAAGAACCATCCCGAACTGTTGTGGTGGCTCCGTGGTTTGATATATGAAACAGTGACAATGTAGTGTGCTATAATATCGTTGCAACGAAAAGAAGCAGGTACAATTGCAATGCCTTAAAACACAAGTAATAATCTGACCAATCGCTTCACACCGATACAGAGCTTTCTTTAGCGGTTAGTCTGTCAAGAATGTTGAAAATTAGCGCTAGTGTTGTGCACACTCTTCCATAGTCCTCTTTATTTTTGCGATAATTTGCTTGTACGTTCGCTGGTAGCATAATCTGGTACTTTTCCTGAGTGCACACATGTAATGTTGTTAGGACTAAGTTAATAGCGGGCAGGCGCATATAGGTGGACGGTTATGGCTTTGAACATTTTTATTTTATTTTATTTTATTTATTTTTTTTATTCAATACTGCCAACCACCCTTTGGCAGCCAGGGCAGGAGTGGTACAGTGCAGAGTTTGAACACAAAGTTTACACGTGACAAGTAACACGGTCCGCGGTACACAGGGAAGCAATAATGCAGTAAGCTTACAGATTGTCACGACACACAAGCGCACGCAATCAGTAACACGGCCCACGATTCGCAAAGCAGCAGTAATTCTCGTTACAAATAGCTAAATGAATATACAATAAAACCGGCAATGCTAGTCCATTGCAAAATACACAAAGTACACTACGCGCTTTGACCAGGAAGCGTGAAGAAAAGATTAATCGGATGTTGCCATGTAAAGATAAAAATATTGCGCAAACAAACAAACAAAAAAACAAGCAGTGTGTGTTGTGGCATGGTAGCAAGAGAACACGTGAAATACGTTAGTTCAATAGAACAGGGGAACTAGACCAGCACTTCCAATCATACACAATTTTGAATAGCCGTTGAAAAAGCATTTTGATTATTTAAGCTAGTAACGTCGCTTGGCAAAGTGTTCCATTCTGCTATCGTTCTCGGGAAAAAGGATAGACGGTGAGCGTTTGTTCTCGTGAGAGGCATTAGGATTGTTTTGTTGTGCTTGTTCCGGGTGGGGCGAGACATGTTGAATTCGATATAAGTATTGAAGTCAAGCTTAGAATAACCATTGATTATGCTGTGTAATATTTTAAGTCGATGTGATTTACGGCGGGACTCTAGTGTTAGTAGGTCAGAACGCCTGCGCAGTTCTGTCACGGATACTCGCCTGCTGTATGCGTTGTGAATAAATCGCAGCGCTTTCTTTTGTACCCGTTCGAGCATCGCTGAATCCGTCTTTGTGTGTGGGTCCCAAACAACGTCTGCATATTCGGGCAAGGGGCGGACCAGCGTAGTGTACGCAACGGTCTTCGTTCTGCTTGTACAGTGCTGAAGTCGGTGTCTTAGAAGCCAAAGTATGCGCAGTGCTGATAATGTAATATTTTGTATGTGTTTGTTCCAGGTGAGGTTTGATGTCATGGTTACACCTAAATATTTGAACTCGTTAACAACCTCTAATATATGATTGATATCTGGGGTTTAACGTCCCAAAACCACTATATGATTATGAGAGACGCCGTAGTAGAGGGCTCCGGAAATTTAGACCACCTGGGGTTCTTTAACGTGCACCCAAATCTGAGCACACGGGACTACAACATTTCCGCAACCTCTAATATAACATTGTTAATTTGATAAGCATATTGAAATGGAAACTTTTTGCGCATTATTGTCATTTGGCGGCACTTTGTTGTGTTGAGGCTCATGTTCCAATCGGCACACCAATTACTAACAGCTGTTAAGTATTTGTTGAGAACTTTCTGGTCATTTACCGATTCAATAGGGAGATAAACAACGCAGTCATCGGCAAAGAAACGGAAACGCACCGGACAGTCAAACTGTAAATCGTTTAAATAAATAATGAAAAGCAACGGACCTAAGACGGAGCCCTGTGGGACTCCAGAAACAACTGATGACAAATGAGAGGCAGAGTCACCTATCTGAACGTACTGATACCGGCTTGATAAGTAGGAGTCCAACCACTGAGTTATTTTCTCATTTTTGACCAAGTTTCGAATTTTTAACATCAGGTTGCTATGGGGTACTCGATCGAAAGCTTTTTCGAAATCCAAGAATATAGCGTCAATTTGCCCCCCCTTATCTAAAACTTTTGAGATGTCGCTAGTCGTGTGTATTAGTTACGCCGAAAACCATGTTGATTGCTCGTAAAAAACATGTTGCTCTCAAGATACGTTACTAGGTGTTTAAATATAAAGTGCTCCAAAACTTTACCGGCTGTACACAAAAGGGATATGGGGCGGTAGTTTTTTACAGAAAGTTTATCGCCGGATTTATGCACAGGAGTAACTTTTGCAGTTTTCCAATCGTCTGGAACCACACCACTTAGTAGACTTTCGTTAAATATAATGTAAAGGCATTTCGAGCACCACTCCGCATACCGGTAAAGAAATGCATTTGGTATTCTGTCGGGACCTGCGGACTTTTTAGGGTCAAGGTTGAGCAAAGCCGAAAATATTCCCGGCTCGGTAATAGTTATATCGGGAATGTCAAAGCCAGGAATATTGAAATTAGTGCAGCACTGGGTTGCACGTACAAATACAGACGAGAAAAAAGTATTAAAAGCCCTTGCTATCGAGCAGGCATCGGACACTTCCCTGTCGTTTATTTTAATTTTGCTGACTGGGTCTTTCTTTTGGGTGATGTGAGTCCAGAACTTCTTAGGGTTGGTGAAAAGAAAGCCGTGCATCTTAACATTAAAAAAGTGATACTTTGATTCTTTGCTTTTTTTTCCGTAGGTCAGCCCTTAGGGAACGTAACACGTTAGGCGTTTTGGGCGCTCGGGAGAGACGCTTAACACGACGTTTTAAGTGAATTATGTCACGCGTAATCCACGGGCTTTGGCGGTTAATCTTTCTTTGTTTTTGTGGGACATATTTGTTAATACAAGTATGCACGGCCGTCTTGAAGTGCAACCATAATCCGTTTACGTCGAGATACCCGTTATTGTGTTTGCTCTTAAAGGTGTCGAAATCTAGTTCGAGGAAGTCCAAAATACTTTCTTTATCAGCACTGTTAAAATCTCTAAATGGCTTAATGATTGCCCGCGAAGTTGAGGGCAACATATGACTTTTAAACTGTACTATTTCATGATCTGAAATCCTGGGCAGAACATTGACATCAAAACCGAGCCGTTGAACGGATTCAGAAAGAAAGACAAGGTCAAGTAGTGACCTTGAGTTTGTCGAAACACGAGTAGGTTCATGCACAATTTGGCCCAATTTACAAGAAAAAACAACATCAAGCAGTAGTTCGAAATGATCGCAGGTAGGAACGGCACGCATCGAATCCCAGTCAATTCGGGGCAGATTAAAATTTCTTACTAATAAAGCATGCACATGTATAGGCTTAGTTATTGTAGTTTACAAGCTGGCGTATTTTGTTTACGGGGTCTGCTGTATGTCGCAATCAGAGCGAGGCGTATCTGAGCATAATAAAAGTACACACATATGTGACCATGCTGGGTCACGTTTTCAAGGGCGTAGCCAGTGTTTATTTCTGGGTGAAGCGTCGATCCGAAGGTGTGGCGGAACCGTATTATTGTATTGAGTTGTATAGTTTGAACCCAAACTTTTGGCAACGCCTAGCGCCTTATACTACCACTTAATTTAATTGGGGCGAAAATTGCGCCCTTATTCTCCTCTTTACGGACGTTATTCTCGCTTGGTGTTTACGCGTCATTCTCGCGCGTACGATCGTGGCTTTTCACGCATGTCAAGCTCAAGACTACTGCAGCTGCATACCGTACTGAACTCCGGCATGATGAAATGAACTATGTGCTGCCATCAGATCAGCTGATGCTGGTTTTCGCGATGTTGCGAGGATCACCTGAAATTTCTTGCCGATTCTTTCTAACAGTGACTTTTGATCGTCCTCATATTCCTCAGGTTGTTTTTGCCACAGAATCACGCAAACGTTTCGCGAAGACGTTAGCTAAATCACGGCCTGAGAGTCGGAACTTGTGATGCGCCGATCTGAACCGCCGTATTCCATCCGCTATGATAGGTGTCCATGTGACACGCAACGCAAGCTTAGCAGAGTCGTAAGAAGTAGTACGCTTCTTTGTTGCTTGTACAGACAGCTGGCGCTGAATAAAAGTTATCAGTGTGCATACTACTTCAATAAAAAAATTCGTTTCACAGTGTTTTGCGCCAACCACGACCTCGGTCGTGATACCTGCTCGCCAAGATGAGCGACAGAAGGTTTTGACATTTGCTGGTTGACTACACCATCGCTGCCTTTGAGTGCTAAATATCACTTTTTTAAGGAGGCTTGAAATCCTCTTTAGTTTTGTTGTGAATTAATGTTTCCCTGGCCAGCAATTTTTTCCGATTTCATCGACGCTCCCTTACCAAGACCTGGCAACACTGAATTTGGCATCCGGGTTTGGGGCAGAGAAAAGAAAATTTCACCTGCCTCAGCAACGACAAAGACGAGCTAGATTACATATGTGAGTATAAGTTATTGTTCTTTTGTACGGGTGCCTTCTTGTTCATATCTTCCCCGTGCATCTTAATCAACCGCTCGCCGTAGTGGGCGAGTATTCGGCGTGTAAGTAGGACGAACTGTTGCGGCTGGTCGCGTACGTGCGGCCCGAGTGATCGATCTTTTTTGTTTCGATTCGAGAGTACATAGTAGAGTACAGGTAATTTTTAATGTGCAACTTGTGTAAGCTTACCGCAATATGGCGGGGCCTATGTCGTCTGCCTATGTCTTTGGTATCCGTTAGAAAAGTGCCTGCCTGTCGCCAATGCTAATTTTATGTGTCTGGGTGTCAAACATGTGCAGTGGATCGGCAGTGTGAGCTAAATGGTGCATGCACGTAGCACAAGTTGCACCATTTGGCATAACCGCTTGTTTACGATGCACCTAAAACAAGGCCAACTATCGCAGTCTGCCGTGGGTTCAGCATGGCCATTATGTGGAGCGTGGCCCATTGCAACTAGAGGCAGTTCTCTTTGTGGGAGGTTAGTGCGCTAGACAAAGCTTGTGTAGCTTGCAAGATACATTAGATATAATGAGCAGCGACGTTTAAAACACTTCTGGCATCAATATGAGTAAATATTAGTGGCATCGACATTTATGTCTGTTACTTCGCAGCAAAGAAAGTTGTGGTGGGGATTAAGTTGCTACCAGGGAGGTTAGCTTGGCAGATAACAAAAGGAGGTCTGAGTTACTTGTTTCGTTTTTTACTTGCTTTTCAACACCAACAATACTATTCAGTTCATCTTGAAAACTTACTCGTGGCAAGTCAGAAACCAAATATGAAACTTTAAATAATAATTAATCTGAATTCCTATGTTTGCCTTGTCTGTTAGCTTCGTGTGGTTTTAATAATGTAAACGCCCCCCATTCCTCATCGAGTGATGCTGCTTCTATGCACAAATGTGCCAAACTAAGTTTCCTGCACCATCCTAATAAAATTAATGTAGATTATGCCATGCTGCACCAGAGTCACACGTGTGACAGTGTGTATCAGTGGAAATAGCATTGCTAGTCTAAACATTTGCCGCTTGATTTCGAGGCCACCAATCTCGCAGCCATACACCAAAGATCATTTTAGAACCTGAACAGTGCTGTCACGCACTATGTGCTACACTGCATGCAGCAAGAAACCAGATGCAATATTTAACAACCCAGAGGTGCAAATTCAGTTGTGGTGAAGAAGTTCTGCGCAAGTGCACAACAACCATAAAGCAAGTAATTTTTTTGAAACGGTGCTGTTATAGCGGAGTTAAATGCGTTTGATTATCTAAGCACAGTAATCACTCCTTTCATTCTTCTTTTCAGTACCCTCTGTTGGTACCTCTTCCGAAGCCGCTTTGCTCTCTTGCCGAGCATCTCTCCCAATCTTGCGCGGCCCACATTATCGATGACCCATTGCTCCAAACACTGTCTTGTTACGGTTGCCGCGACTCCGCCCTCTGTCAACTGTGTGCTTGTTGGCAAATCGCTGTTGCTTTGCCAGCCGGTGCTTATAAGAATAGTCTTGTTATGAACCCTGTCCTACGGACCACAGAACCTGATTTGCAAGCACGTGCATGCATGGGGGCACCACGACAAATAACGATTGTCGTGGACACCTTCTTGCAGGCTAACAGGAAGTCTTAGGTGCTTGCTTGACCAATTGACCAATTGCAGCAAAATACTTCTACACGTCAGATTCAACTTCTTGATGTCACGTGCCAGCCCGAAAGGCATGGAGGGAATGTTTCTTGGAATTTGTGGAACACTGGCGGCTTGTTGCACTGCCACGTGGAAAATCATGATCATGTATCATTTTGCTTATCATGCTCGTGTTTACTTCAAATGTTTGAAAAATTATGTAGAAGGTAGTTTAGGGGCCCTTTAAATGGACCGGAGCGAAAGCTGAATTTTCAAATAAGGATTGCTTTAGCTATTTGCTTTTTATGAGAAACAATGCAGGGCGGCTGAGAAGAGGCTATAGCCAGACACAGATAGGGGCTAGGGAAGCTCTATTACACCTTTGCAAAGTGTAATGTACTATGAACGGCCTGTTTCGACGTGGGAGTTAATTTTTAAGCGCTTTATTTAGAATAGCAGGAGATAGAATGAAAGAACAAAAGGGATCAAAAAGCTTGTAGGCAAGCTAAGACAATTCGGAAATGCTTTCAACACATGTAAATCTATCAAATGAATGCAGCACATTGTCAACATCGACAGCTTGAGATTGCAGATTGGGAAGATTTCAGCCATTTATTTGTGTCTTGAAAAGATGCTAGGTGGTGTTGCGATTCGGAAGAGACATTTTGTTGTGATTTTCGCAGCAGTATTAGGGTAAGTGAGGTGCAGAACAGGCTAATTCAATTCTTTGGGCTCAAGCGCTTCATTTCAATCGAAACCATGCTGTTTGGATGCCATTTTGTTTCCGTTTTATTGACGCAATATGGCCTCCACCCGTTCAATGCACCTTCCATGGCCATTCTCATGTCTTGACCATGAGAATAGCCTTTACTAATCTAGTGTGGCTCTATTTCATTCTTTTCTCTCAGTCTGCTCTGTTCTAAATAGAACACTCACATGATAGCCCCTCCAATTCTTCGCAGATACAACTTGAAATGAAACTTTTTACTATTTCGTTGTATTCAAAATAAATAATGCTTTGCTGCTGTAGTCATCAACGTACGCTATGTATGGCATTAACACACAAGTAAAATTTTTAAACTTTTAGTTTTCTGTGCGTGAAAAAGAAAATGAAAAGCGTATTCATAAAGTAGGTGGTTATTAGCTGGTATTTCATTGAGTACGCTATTAAGGGCATGTGCTCCTAAACAGCACAGTACGTGTAAAATATTTGTATTCACGTAATCACTTTCGGGGCTTGTTTGCACCTTAAAATTTCACGCCGTTTGCAGCAGGGCAGTTGTGTATCGCCTTCTGAACATTTGCGAAACCACTTTTGTGCATAAACAGTGGAGCGCACCCACAGTTAAGGGTAACAGATTTGACAAACAGCATTTTTTCAGTTTTGAACAGTGTTGAGACACTTGAGTCTTCTATTACCATTTTGCGGCACACAAAAGAGGATACAAGATTTTTTTTGAAGGAGGATCACCCTTTGGAATAACATATTCGCTCTTCTTGTGGTATGACAAAAATAATTATAACAGGCGGAGGGTCACAGCATTCAGTTTGCTCTTATGAAATTGGCCGCCACCTCTGAAAGAGCACATGAAATGCTGGAAAAGTACACATAATGAAGCAATACGTGTGCAAACCATACTACCAAATGTTACTTTATTAAACTCCACAATAAACAAGTAACAATAAGCAAAATGTCCGAGCACAACCAGTTCATTAGATGAGGATTGATGACATGCAGAAGCTACGTGGCTAATATGTAATTGTTATCGCAATGTAATCGACAAAGTAATGCTGTGAACACTAGAAGAGGCAAGTTTGAGTAGCCGTGATACAGCTTTGAAGCTCGTGCACAAGGCCGGTTTGTGCCTGCTTTTACACGGTGCAAAAACTGTTTCATTATGGCATGGCATGAAAGAGCGTGCTGTGAAGAGTGCCTATGCTGTCCCACATAAAGATAGAGCGGCAAACTAAACAGGCATTTATTGTAAGCAGCAAACTGAGCCACAGATCTGGACCTTCACGCCAGCCACGAGGAAGTCAAATAACATAGAGGTTATTTTCCGGCAAACATTTTTAGCATCCTACTTTCCTCAGTCTGAGCAACATGGCACACGAAAAATTGTTGGCACTACCACCCCTATCTGCCACCACACGTTAATATGAACACTTCGTGCCCGCACAGGTGGAGTGCGCCCAGCTTTCAATATGGTGGTGGTGGTGCAAAATAAACAGAGAGGTGCATAGGTGGGGTGGTTTTCAACGCGACAGAATTCACTTCGATGGGCGGCTAGGTGATGAGGTGGGTTGGCGACTTGCAGGACGCGCAGTAGCTTTTTTGGAGGCAAGCGGGCCCTTCGGGGAGCAGGATAGCTAGTAACGAGAAAAACAACATGGAGACTCTTTGACAGGTGGTATGGACATATACGATTGTAAAGTGGCACCAGTATCTAAGATAGGTAGAGTCCGGGGTAGAAATAGACGTAGCCACGAATGCCGAGTCAATTCAGACAGAGGATATACTAACATGCAGGGTGGTAGGAACAGGCTGAAGTGAGAAGAGATCGAAGAACGGCTAAGGGAAGAAAGACCAAAGGTATACGGTTTTGTAGAAACACATCTCGGGGACATGAAAATCCTCCGAACAATCTGGACTACGCGTGGGAATATTGTAATAGAACAAAAGGCAGCAGAAAGAGGGGTGGTATTGGGGCATTCATCCATGAAAGTACTGACTGGCAAAGGGTCAAGCAGGAGTGCAAGGAACATTTATGGCTAAAAGGGAAAGTGGTAGGTCCAATGACAGTCCTTGGTTTCGTGTACTTTTGGACAGAAGCAAAGGCCAGAGAGGAAAACCAGGCAATGGTAGAGTGTATATCAAAGGACATTCAGGAGTAAGCAAGACAGTGCGAGATAATTACACTAGGAGATATGAATGCGCACATAGAAGATATAGATGGGTATACCGACCCGCCAGGAAAAATAATCATGGATATGTGTGAAAGGCTTGATTTGATCATTTGCAACAGTACCGAGAAGTGTGAAGGGCAAATAACATGGGAGGTAGGAAGGCTGCAGTCGACGATAGATTACGCACTGATGTCACATAGGATGTATGATAAGCTCAAGAGAATCGACAAAGATGAAGGTGGCTCCAGAAGTCTGGGATGTGATCACAAACGCAGCAAGCTAAGTTTTGGTCCAGCAGTGAAATTGGGAAGGAGACAAGATGAGCAACCACAAGAAAAATTTTATACAGAAAGGTAAATTGAAGTAGCCACTAAAATTCAGAAAGTAATCATGGAGGATAATACAACAGTGTGGACATACATGAATCCATTTAGAATGATTGAGCTAGAGCTTGCTAAGACGCGTGACAAGTCACCCTGGAAAAGAATACGCAAACCCAAAAGTTGGTAGGATCAGGAAGCTAAGGGAGCCATAGGAAAACGTCAGGAAGCCTCTACGGAACACAGACATGCTAAGCAGCGGGGTGAACTGACAGATGATGTTGAAAGAAAATGGGAAACATTTATAAGTGGTAGAAGGGTTGCATCCCTTCTCATCAATGAAAAGAATGGAAGAAATGGAGCTCAGTGGCTGGCAGAAGTACATAAAAAGATAGAAAGACAGCTGTGAAATTTGGTAACAATTTAAACTCCCTAAGAAATGAGACAAGCCTAGAGCAAAGGTTTAAAACTACCGCCCAAGGTGCTAGGCTAGAACGGGATGAAGCTATTGAATATACAAGAACAAGGGTCACTGAAAAATTTCAACAAAGAAGTGCTTTATGCACCACTATAGACAAGGATGAATCAAGTGGCGCAATGGCGCCATTTTTACAACGAGAGTGGGAGAGGGCTGACAAAAGTGTTCCGAGTAGTGCATCAACAGGCCCAGATGGCATTCCAAATATACTGATAAAGACATTAGATCCGAAGTTTAAACAGGCTTTGAGAGAGGCAGTGAGCAAACTAATAATCGAGAGTGATGTTACCGATGAATGGAAACTTAGCAGGATGAGCATGATCTATAAAGGAAAGAGGGACAAAGCTGACATAAACAACTACCGTCCTATAACAGTAAAATCAGTGGTCTACAGGCTGGCGATGCAGATTATAAAGGAAAGACTCCAGGCATTGATAGAGGGTTAGGGGATGCTGGGGGAATTGCAAAATGGGTTTCGGTAACACAGGATGTTGGAAGACAATTTGTTCTCACTGACGCAGTGCAACGAAATAGCAGAAAAGGAACACAGGCCCCTGTGGTTAGCATTTTTGAATATCAAGGGAGCGTACGATGGCGTTATTCAAGAGGAATTGTGGGGAATACCGGACACACTAGGCATGGAACAAGTAGTCACTAATCTTTAAAGGATATCTATAAAGGTAACAAGGTAGGTATAAAGGAGAAAAACAGGTATCCAAGCCTGCAGAGTTGAAACGGGGGCTTAGGCAGGGGTGCCCCCTGTGACCCTTATTACTCAATATGAACCTACAAGGATAAGAGGCCAAATTAGATTGAAGTGGACTGGGATTCAACCTTTCTTTCGACAAACAAGGAATACTCTTTGAACAGGCACTACTAGCATTGATGTACGGAGATGATATAGTGCTAATGGCCGAGAACAAGGAAGATTTATAGAGATTGGGGGACATCTGCGGTAATGAGGGAGAAAGGTTAGATTTCAAATTCGGTAAAGAAAAATCAGCAGTCATGATTTTTAATGACAATGAATGTAGTGAGCTTAGAATACAGGAGGTCACGCTAGAGATAGCAGATAAATACAAGTATCTGGGCGTATGGATAAGCGATGGGGTCGAGTACCTAAGGGAATACGAAATATACGTGACGACAAAGGGTAACAGGAATGCAGCGGTAATAAAAAACAGGGCACTGTGGAATTACAATAGGTATGATGTTGTCAGAGGGATATGGAAAGGGGTCATGGTTCCTGGTCTGACGTTCGGCACTGCGGTCTTGTGCATGAGATCAGAAGTTCAAGCAAGATTAGAAATTAAGCAACGTGGAATAGGTAGGCTTGCCTTAGGAGCTCACAGGAATACAACAAATCAGGGAGTACAAGGTGGTATGGAATTGACATCATTTGAGGGCAGGGAAGCTAGCAGCAAGATAAAATTTGAGGAGCGATTGAGAGAAATGGGGGAAGAGCTTTGGGCTAGGAAGGTATTCAGCTACTTGCACATGAAGAATGTCAATAAAAATGGAGGAAGCAAACCAGAAAATTGACTGGTAAATACTTAGAAAACAGCAGGGGGCAAACGAAAAAGAATTATGGGTTAAGAAGAAGGTGAAGGAAGCTGAGACCGGTATGTGGAGAATGAGCATGATTAAGAAGTCCGCGCTACAGGTCTATCGAACTTTTAAGCAGAAAATTGCCAAGAAAAAGATCTATTATAATACTCGAGATAGTTCTCTACTGTTTGAGGCCAGGACGGGAGTATTGCGAACCAAGACATATCGGGCCAAATACGAAGGGGTAGACATGGTATGCAGTGCGTGTGGAGAGGATGAAGAAACTGCCGAACAGTTGATAATGTTCTGTAAAGGGCTTTGCCCTATAGTTCAGGATGTTGGGGCAGAGCTTTTCAAAGCACTTGGGTTTAGGGACAGGGAGGGCAAGATAGACTTTAAGCGGGTAGAATTAACTAGAAGGAGGTTATCTGATTGGTGGCTAAAGTCAAGGCACGAGTGAAAATTAAACCCTTCACTGCAAAGTACGAATCGTCAACCTCACTTTTTAAAAGTAAAAAAGTAAATCTAGTTTTTAGTTCATTAATTTTAACTGCTTCGTGACGCTAGCAACCGCCCGATCTAAAGTGTACAGCCCTGCCCCGCCGCGGCGGTCTAGTGGCTAAGGTACTCGGCTGCTGACCCACAGGGCGCGGGTTCGAATCCCGGCTGCGGCGGCTGCATTTCCGATGGAGGCGGAAATGTAGGCCCGTGTGCTCAGATTTGGGTGCACGTTAAAGAACCCCAGGTGGTCTAAATTTCCGGAGCCCTCCACTACAGCGTCTCTCATAATCATATAGTGGTTTTGGGACGTTAAACAACATATGTCAATCAATCAAGTGTACAGCTCTATCCATCCATCCTTGCATCCACATTGTAGAGATGCGCTCAGTGTCTGGTAGATGGCAGCAGATTCTGTACATGGTCTGTACAATGCTGTCGGGCGTTTCAAAAACACAACAGTTTTCCAATTATTTCTTTTTCTAGCCTAGCAAGTGTTGTCGTTCTGCTCGTGTCGACTATTGCTTAGACACCACTGCTAGTACAGAGTGCCAAGTTTCAAGATGGCTCGTAAGTGCTTTCTATTCATAGAAACCAGAAAAACTGAAGTCTCAAAGTGACGCTTCCCTTAAGGGCTGAGCTCCTGGTAGTCAAGAGACAGTGGGATTGGGCGTGTTGGTATAACAATATAAAGGGTGCTTACCAGCGCAAACGACAGGGCAGGAGAGGACAGGAGAAGAGACGAGACAGAGCGCTGACAGCGCTCTGTCTCATTTCTTCTCTTGTCCCCTCCTGCCCTGTCGTTTGCTCTGGTAAGCATCCTGGTAGTCACTTGTTCTTTAAAGCAGAGCATTTTTTAGCGAACTAAAAGCACCTTAACCATATCTGTCTGTCAATCGGTCTGTGTAATATCTATATGATCGATCGATTTAATCTTGCCTAATAAGTTTGGGTGCTCTGTGATCATCTTCTTAAGTTGACACCTTAGGACAGCCACTCACTTAAGAGTTGACTTAGTCGAGACTCACTCATATTAAAATTAAGCCATGTGCTTGAGTGAGTAAGGGTGAGTAATATTCCAGCGAGCTTGAGGCCGAGCGAGTCTGGTTTAAGAAAATTTTAGTGGGTAAGATTGAGCCCTAAGCACGAAGTATGTATAAGTGAGTTTCGATGAGCTCTAAATAATTGCCAACTAATGATTGACATGAACCAAAACTTGCATGACAGGACAGAGTATGTTATAAGAGGGTTTCATTCAGCCATTCTCTGACATTTGGTTTCTATAATATACAAGATGTTTATTTACAATACTTACAAATGCGTTAGAGAGCCGAGAATCTATAGTTGACTGTTTTCAAAAAGTCTCTTGTGACTGTCTTTTGGACCCCTGATTCACCCTGCACCAACCACTCTTGTCTTCCTCAATTGCTCGCTGCACCATCCAGTGTACCAAGGGTCGGTCGTGCAGTTTCCCTGACATATTGTGCGTGAGGCCCACCACCTGTGGCGCGAGTGCTGCAATTGCTGTGACGTGCAGGGTTGGGTCACGTGATCTCGCCTCGCACTGGCAAAGGAAAGCTGGCAGTTGCATGTGTGATTTTACCGTGACTTTGCAGTGTCTTCATTTTCGAACAGCGTTGTTTTGCTCTGGCCTCATGTGTGCGGACTTCTGCAGACTACACAATCCGGAAAGACACCAAAATTTACTGGCGGCATGCCACAGCGCCCTACTTAGGTGAGGGACTCTCACGGCGGCTTTCAATGCCACTTTCACCTCTCTCTTTTTGTGTTGGGGTTGTTATTCAACTATGGTGTTAACATGAGCACCGACCATGAATGCTCGAATAAAAGCGGAACATTTAGGTTTCCGCACGGGAGCCACGCTCACAACTAAAAATGTATGTGCGAACAGTCCAGTTAAGTTAATAGAATGTAGGTGTGTATATCTGCCGGAAGCTTCTATCATTGTCATTACACTCAATAATGTGCCCCGTTGTTGTCCGAATTGTCAGAGAGTCTAGATATAGCCCGAAAGTCCAATTCTTTTCCCTTTATTTTGGTAATTTCACCTTATTACAGTCTATTTCGTTGTCAGTTGCTTTTGCGTGTTCGGCCAGCACGTTGGACAAAACTTTCTTTCTTACATCATACATGTGCCGCTCCAGTTAGAGCTACTTCTTTCGCCAAGTTAACCGAACAGCAGCCTGTGCCACTCCTACCATCCTCCCTGGCTTTCCTTCTCTATGTGTGTATTCGACCACACTGGTTTCCATCCACCAGTAGCGTAGTCAAGGGGTGGTTACCCGGCGCTTGCCTCTTCCCCCCCCCCCAATATTTTCCAATGGTATATAGGGGCGCAGAAAATAAGTCTACCACATCTGCTTGACTAGTTGGGACACAGCCTCCTGTACACAGCTTCCTGTACCAAAGATGCAACCAATTCCTCTTTGATCACTTTGAAATAAGCTAATGTGTAAGGGAAAAGAGGCTGTTGTGACCTGGGCCCGTACTGCCAACGCACATGCATTGGTAAGGAGCGAGACAGCTGCTCACATTGCGCATTTTTGATACATTTCCGTTTTTTTGCGCGAAGCTGCTCTAAAAGCATAGTAATCAAGAAAATTGCACCGAACTGCTTTGAAATAGCCTCTAAAGTTAGAATTTCGATGCCGATCTCAGCTTCAGTGGTGAAAAAATGGCAAGTTTGACTAATAAGACGCACCCAATTGTGTTTTTTTTTCACTTCCCACTTTTCTGGTGACAAAGGCTTCCATGGCGCCGCCACAATCTTTGCACTTTAGCAAATATGCATGACCCCACAAATATGTGCTGCCATGAATTGAACGTGCTGCTTCTACTAGCCAGGCTGTGTGTTCTAGCGCCACTGTCAGCTAGCGAAAACCACCGAGTTGGGTGGCAAGCATAGCGGGGTTGACTTACCGGTTCTCTGTCGTGCATAGCGTGTTCCTAAAGTGACTGTGGCTTTCACGTTGACACTGCTGCATGCGGTCACCTACGAGTACGTGTTTGTTCTGAGGGAGTAACTGTAAACGTGGAGTCATTTATTCAACGCATCCGGCGCGTTTCCCGGATGCTCTTGCTCGTGCACTTAGGAACTCGAAATGGCTTCCGTGAGTGGCAGAATGTGTGCAACCTATACCCGATTTACACCCATTAGCTACTAAATTATTTAGACAGGCGAGTTCTTATTGCATTTTGCATTTTAATAAGCCATCGCAAGTGAAATCCGCACATCTGTGTCTACAGGTAGAGAAAAAAACTTGATTACATGCGAAGCCGCGGTGACAAAACGATTGTTCAAATCATTGTAAACTATATTACCGGGCACCTTGGCGCTTTATTCGTGACTCAACAGGCATCGGCAATCACTTGGCACAATTGTTGTTAATGGCGATTTGATCATTTGATTGCTTGATATATGAAGTTTAACGTCCTAAAACCACAATATGAGTATGAGAGACGCCGTAGTGGAGGGCTCCGGAAATTTCGACGACCTAGGGTTCATTAACGTGCACCCAAATCTCAGCGCATGGGCATACAACACTTCCGCCTCCATCGGAAACGCAGCCTCCGTAGCCGGGATTCGAAACTGCGACCTGCGGGTCAGCACCTTAGTACCTTAGCCACAAGACCCCCGCGGCGGGGCAATGGTGATTTGCCACTTCTTCGTTTCGTAATCGAAACTCGCAACAAGTGCTTAAAGAGGTGTCGCTGCATGCGTGCCGGCCCTGGGCTACACGACCTTTTGGCTTATCTCAATCAGTGTTTCCGTCGGCAGCAGCGTGACTTCGCTTTCTTTCTCTTCTTCTGTTTTTGCAATAAAACCTGCCTCTCTATGATCAGCGGTTTGTTTGCGTGGACAAGGATTTTTTCACCTGTGGTGTGCGAGCACATTACGCGGGTCAGGGAGCGGCGTGGGCAGCAATCGCAAGTCGATGTATTATAGGGAGTTCTTCATCGGCGGTGATGACCTATAGATATTGAAAAAATATAAAACGGGCCAATTTGTGCTATAATAATAGCGCATGGTTGCTTATGTGGAAAGGTGTTGTCCGTATCGCTCGCTTATCACTTAGTACCATATGCACGTGCTTTAAGAGATAGTCTATGCGGCGAGATTTCTTGGCTCTCACGTTGCATTCTTGGAGGTTGTCCTGCATGAGGTAATTGAGAACGGCAGTGTAGCATGCTTTTGTTTGTTAAAAGCTCTTCACGCTAATATGTCGGGCTTTTTTTTAAGCGAACGACCACTGCTACTTCACTAAGATTCTTGTGCAATCACAATTTCTTAATTTCGTTTGGAGTGTGATGTGTTTTTTTTAATACTTTCGCGGAATCTAGCCTTTAACAAAACCTTCTTTAGATATAATTTCAGGTGTTTCGAGGGTTAGTTAGGTCACGTGTGTGGTATGTAAAAAAGTAGTGCAGTTTATACCTAGCGATAATCTGTTCGAAAAATTCCCCTAAAGTCTGTTTCAGTGAAATGTGTATTATAAGCCAATTAAAATATGCGCTGGTGCCCCCGCGTTGCTAAACATTGGTATTTTTAATCTCCCAGGACAACTTAGTATAGGCTGCTAATTGCTCGAAAATTGAATTTTTGCTGCTCCAAGAACTGCTCCCAATTTAGTTTCAGCCGTCTCACCCCAGTTTGAGTAAAGCGTTAGCCTTAGGTCTAAAAACTGAAGGTTTAATTCCTGCGGCAGTTCTGTCGTAAAGTGAAGCACGCTTCCATTTTTTTTAAAGAGACACTAAAGAGCAAAACATTTTTTGCATATTAGTAACTGTATTTTACTATCCCATAAACACCTCTCTTGCCGCGACATGATGCACGGTAACGGAGAAAAAATGAAAGAAGAAAGTTTGGGTGGAGATTACACAGAGATTGTCGTGCCAAACATAGTGATGTACGAAATATTGAAGGCGTCTTTTGGGGGAGTTCCACATAGCTTCTACTAATAAAAATGAAGTTTATTGTGTTCAGTGGGGGCTAGACCTAGCATACGATGGTTGGAAAATTTCATTGAGCGAATGTCGTGAAAATACGAAAAAGACATTTCGAACTTGGTTGTATGATGCTCGAATGCAGAGGTGCAACAGCGGCGCTGATTGCGCCAATTTGATGAAATTGCTCATTTGTGCGCCGAGCTGTGCGAAAATGATGAAATTTGCCGAGATTGCGCTACGCTGCGCCAAAACGCCCGGCTTGCCTAAAATTTTCTCATTTGCCCTAATTTGAGCGAGTAATGGAGACCACTTTAGCCTCTTGTATAGTTTGCATCATCAATCCATGCGGGCAACCCTAACCCCAAACGGCAGGGTAAGATAGCTGCTCATTAGGTCAAGACACTCGCGAAACTCGATCGACCAGACGAAGTAACAACGCCGCGTGCCTGTTGGTCTGCTGACGGCCGCCAATATTTACCGGCTGGACGATGCAACTACATCAGAAAAGATGTGTCACCGTAGCCAGAAACACTTCGTTGTAAATATGAATTTTCTTGTCAGCAAGTGCGGGCATGGCATGTTAGAAATTATAAGGAACTAAAGCTGGAAGTGTACAAACTCTCAGCACATCGAGCTTGTACACTACCAGCTTTAGTTCATGCCGTGACCACGTCAATTGCCATAGCAACGGCACATGCGAAAGATATCCGGTTCTGTTGCGAGGCCAACTGGCGCATGCCATTATTACTTTATTTGGTCAAATGCGCCTTGCAAGCAAGCCAAAGCGTTGTGCCCTAAACCAAAGCCCTTCATGAAAAAAAAATAGTGGGGGAGGGGAGTTGTGGCTCGAAAATTTCTTGGTCTTTTTCTAACCTGTGCAGAAACACCGCTAAAGCCAGCTTCGCCATAGTACATGGCTGGCCTGCGAAAACGCGTTATCATATTTTGAAGGGGTTTATAGTTGTAGTCTCTATAAACTGCACAATTTGTTCAATCACAGATGTATGTATATGCCACATATTTGTGAGTACTAATATGCTCGCTGATGTCTAAAAAAGTTACTGGCTAAATTGTTTGAACTACAACATGATATCTCTTTAGCTGTAAAAAGTCGTTATTTTTCAGTTTTACGAATCTCACTGTCACAATCTTGGGAAATCCATATTTGAATTTTCAAACAATTTGACAGGCCTGGTGACTTCTAATATAGACCTCTTCATTGTTTGCGGAGTGGGGTGATTAAAGAAAATACTACTTTGTTGAAATAGCAGTGCTCATATTCACTGTGCATGATTTAGGGAATGATAAATGGCTTGCACTTATATATATATATATATATATATATATATATATATATATATATATATATATATATATATATATATATATATATATATAGTCCAGTAGATCCTCCGTGAGCGGTCACAACGTGGTTTATTTCGACGTTTCGGCCTAGAGTCTGGCCTTCATCAGGATTAAAGATACAGTTTGTCGGTGCTCAGCTTTATACAATTTCAAATCAGAGGGAAAGGAAAGAGGAAAAAAAGACAGGAAAAAAAGAAAGAAAAAAAGAAAAAGAGAAGAAGAGAAAAATAATATACGGTGGACGCCCCTCGGGTGCCCCTCTTCCACTCTTCCTTCCACTTCCCCCCTCCTCTCTCCACCTCCCCCTTCATCTCTCTCCCCCTTCTCCCCTTCACCTTTCTGATGTCAGCGGTCTGTGTATGTTTCCGTTCACTAACGCATTCCTCCCGATCAGACGGCCCCTCCTGGCACTGGCGGTTCGGTGTGGAGCAAAAAAGAGCTTTTCAGGAAGTTCTAAGTCTTTAACTACTCGGAGTCCCGTAAACAATTCGTCGCAGAACCTATATATATATATATATATATATATATATATATATATATATATATATATATATATATATATATATATATATATATATATATATATATATATATAGGTAAATCTAAGCATTCTTGCTCAAGCTGCTATAAATTCAGTCTTTTGTGGTAAAAAAATGAATGTTTTTCCGCTTGCAACCTGCTGCAAGTTTGAGTTTTAATGCTCTAAAAGAAAGATTTTGCTGCTCCGAAAATTGCTCCAAATTCTAGTTCGGCTGTTACACCCCTGGCAAATGTTCAAGAACAAAATTTAACAATAAAACTTTGACTTTTGACCTTGATTTTTATTCATTAATAATGAATTGATGACAGTGAAACTTGTAGCACTAGAGTTCTCAGACCACAGTTGGTTAATTGTTTGCCAAGTTATTGTTTCTGTTTATTGTCCTGGTATATCTACCTGCGGCTGGTCTGGAGGCGCACGCTCGCTTTTTTTACGGCCTGTGTACAGTAAGGAGGCTGTCTTTCTACCTGTCGCCGCCATCTAGTTCCAAACTAACTCGCCACCGTCCATTGGAAAAAAGGCTAATGCACTCAAATAATTTTCAGGTTCATTTCTACTGTCGCACTTCCTGGTGGTACCAATGTAATAGAAACATGGTAGGAGGCATAAATCACAACTCTTTTTGGATACTTGAGGACAGGAGTAACTTGATAAATATTCCATTCTGCATGCACGTACCATTGTGCGTTACGTTCAGAAGGCTCGGCCACATGATCCATCACTAACTGGCAGACGAAATGACAGACAACGTAATTTTTTTTCTGAGAAAAATAGTTTTGGGAACGTTTACTTTGAATCCACATGCCGGCAGCCAGTGCCTATGCAAATGATAAAACTTGCACATTTTCGTTCAAGGTATCACATTTGGTATTTACTGAAATAAGTACTTCAAAAAGGCGAAAGTAAAAGCATAATAGGGATGGTCACTATTTTTCACAATTACGTGTGAATAGCACTCGCAATAGCAGGAGTAATAGCATTAGTAATAAAAATGTGAATGAAAAATATTATTGTTCAAAATGAAAACACAAAAGTTAGAAACATAAAAGAGCATGTAGTGATACAGTTCTTCAAAGTCCTTATATTGAAGAAAAAACAACCCCAAGCCTACACAGTCACAAATGCAATCTTCAGTGCCTATGAAAAAATGTGAAACATTTTCATACGCAATAAGGTTCGCCAGAAACACAGAGGAATAATACAATTTCAGAGAATCAGAAAATGTTCTCATTAGTACTAATATATTTTCATCGCGCCTGAAGAAAAAAAAAAGCACTGTTGGCAAAAATTTGTCGTGATGCTTTTAGCTGAACTAGCGACATTGTTTCTAACGCGAAATGCTTTTGTGTGGGCTTGTAAACAAAGCCAGACGACATGTCATTTTGATCCGTTACCATTTTTATGCAATTAACTAGGAGAATCCGGATAATCTTTTCAGAAGTAATTAGTGCCGACGCTTCTGCGTGCCTGTTGTCCACACTTTTCGGACAGGCCAGTAGCAGTAAATCTTTAATGTATGGCTCAAGAATCAACTGTGATTGTCAAGGATTTTCGTTCGAGGAAGTAATTTCACTGATATGTTTGTGAAAGACGCCATAGTAGAAGTTTTTGGGAATTGTCACCATGTGGAGTTCTCTAAAGTGCGCCTAAATGATAAACCCAAGCACACGAGCCTCACACATTTTTTAATTCAGCGAATAGGATGTGTTCAAGCATTAAAAAAAAAGATTTTGTGCCGTTGCGTGGGCGTATTCATTACCCAATGCGTGAGTGCGAAAAAATGAAAGCTTTGCCCACACACACCTCTACTACTCTCACTGCATCCTACAAATGGAAAACTAGTTAGCACGAGAAAGTGGCCGGGCACAGCCGATTTACAATGCAATGCGTATGCGGCAAAAGGCGTTCTGAAGAGTTGGCTCTCGAAGCACGCATGCGGAGTGCGCTGACACTGTATAAAACAGCTATATATTACTTAGGGCGGCTGCTTAGGCTATAAACGCAGGGAAAGAGCGAGCGCCTATAGACCGGCTGTGATCTACCATCTATTAGTTAATATTGTTCTTTTCACAATTGATCAGGTAATCATGCATGTACCGAAATACCTACTGCCAATACACCTAAAATTACTCTCTCAATTTATTCGATTGGCTTCACCTAAAAGAGTACGGAGACAAATTTCCAATATTTAGGAAGTCTTGTTTTATAAAAGACGATTGGTTTCAAGAAGGAAGTTTTTGTTGCGTGGGAAAGCATTGCATTTGTTTCTAATACCTCTACCATTAAAATACAGTCAGTTTCGATATCAAGCGGGTGGATTCTGCGTGACATGACAAGGCAGTGTGACATTGCAGGAACTTGACAACTCGCTACGTACTAATGGTAGATATGCGATCTGCTCGTGGTACATATAAACTATGAGTGCATTGTCCCTATTGACCATGACAGTGATTTCTGTGATTCAGGCTGCATGGAAACTCCGTTTGCAAACTCGGAGGAACCTTGTTGACTCATCGCGATAATGTCCACTCCATTGCTTGCCAATACTCTGGAGCGCAAAATTTAAAGTCAAAGTAACTATATTATGGATGCTGGTTGACTATTGTGTGGTAAGTGGTAACACTACTTGCATACCGAGGAAACTAAAAATGTCCCTTTTGCAATGTCTCAAAATTGCCTCGGTACACCTTTAAAAAACGCTAAAACCAAAAACATTTTTCGCGTTTTACTCATGTACACTTTTACAATCCAGGAAATACCACTTGTACCGCGAAACGACGCTTGGTAATCGAGATAACGCGCGAAAAGAAAATGTGGGTGGAGATGCCGCCTAGATCTCCTCGCACAAAACCACCTGACATTATAAAATTCAAACGCGTGTACTGGGCCTTACCTAAATATTAATTCATCGAAATTAGGTACACTGTCATCAGTCGGTGTGATGGACCTAAGATACGAAGTTTCAGAAATATTCATTAAGCCATTGTTGCGAAATACAATATATTTTCAAAATTTGAGCATCGCAAAATTAAAAAAGAAACTTCAATCGCAATTTTCTCCGCTGATAATGAACTTGTGGCATAAGAGGTCTTGGTGTGCAGCATGTCAGTCTAAACTGAGACATTGGTTCTTTTAGTGTACCTTTAAGACAATATTGGAAACTGCTGGTGCAACACTAGTCACTGCAAACACTGCTTTGAAGCAATATTTTATTTTATTCAAGTAAAACATCAGAGGTTCACCGACGTTATAGTCCTATCACTTGGCCCTGGAACTTGGCCTTGTCGTTGACTTCGTGTTGTAGCGCCTTAACAGCAGTCATGAGATCTTTTTGGGTCATGGAGTAGCGTTATTAAAATTCCTATCTTGTTCCCAATTCAGGGGCTATCGTGACATTTATACGGCAGAATTATCCGAAGACATGCAGTGAGTTTAGCTTTTAAGTCAAAGACCTGTAATACTGTGAAATGGGGTTACTTTGTGACAGATTTTTTATGTTTTTTTTTCTTTTTAATCATCAATATAAAGGCAAATGAAAATGGCAGAACGTTTATAAAACCTTCCCTCGCACTACGGAGTGTTCTATTTATTCGCATTTTTATAACAAATGGCTCTATTGAGGTGGGGAGGTGAGGTGGGGCAAGTCACTCTACATCGTCTGGGGCAGCTTTATGACAAAGTTGTTTTCGGCTGAATATAATTGGGAATAAAGACTAGCACAAAGTTACATAGTCAAAAGTTCATTTGAGTTATCTACAACTGGGTTCTGTTCTAGCAACCTCACAGTTGTATTAAAATTTATTCATACATGTACCTCCTCAATCAGGATGTTTTACCTCATAGATACCTTGTTGGCCTATAGGATTCAATTGAGTACAAAATTGCGTCTTCACAGTCCGGCCATCTCCAGTTCTTTAGGGTCCTCCCCATAGTGCTGATGATGTGCTTGTCAGGTTTGAAGTTTGTCGCTCATCCCAGGTAAAAGGGTCGTTCAAAGTTTGATATGTCGAAGTTATCTTTCTCGAAGGCTTTTTTTTCTCCGGAACCCGCACCATTGAATCCTAAACGTTACTAGAATAGGGAACCAGCGCTGGAGTTTCCACGGCCACCCTGGCGTGAGAGCGCGCACTTCCCAGCTGCTCCCGCAGATGAGAGTGGCGGCTGGTAGAGATGCTGTGTGTGCGCATCGCCGTAACAAAACGAAAGTAGCGGCTACTTGGGCTGCTGGTTGGAATTGTAGTTTTTGAGATAAATATACTTCCTTAGTACACAGAGAATGTTTCAGAGGGAAGATATAGGAGAGAAATAGGACAGAGCGCACACACACAACCAATTTTATTGAACAGATGGCGGGAAAACATATACAGCCAAGAGGGTGAGAAGATCCCCCACAGAAGAAAGGAAAAATGGTGGCGCTTGCGCCAGACCACCTTATTCCAATCTTAAAATGACAACTTAAAGATACCTGTCAATTTGTCGGATGATGAATGCAGGAATCTTTTCAGTTCACTTGTCATTTTAAGACTGGAATAAGGTGGTTTGGCGCATGTGCCATCATTTTTCTTTCTTCTGTGCGTGATCTCCTCACCCTCTTGACTGTATATATATTCCAGATATCTGTGCAATAGAATTGGCTGTAAGTGTGCACTTTGTCCTATTTCTCTGCTATATCTTCCTTTTTCTTATGGAGGTGGAAATGGTGTAGGCCCATGTGTTCAGGTTTGGGTGCACGTTAAAGAGCCCCAGGTGGTCGAAATTTCCGTAGCCCTCCACTACTGCGTATCTCATAATCATATGGTTGTTTTGGGACATTAAACCCCACATAATAATCAATGCTATATCTTCCTTCTGAAACGTTCTCTGCGCACTTAGTAAATATGTTTCTCTCAAAAAAAAAAAAACAAAGGGGTGCTAGCGGTACTGCTGTGTATGTAAGTGCAACAGTATGTCAAAAGGAGGACGTATAGAGGAAAGAGAGAACGTAGAAATAGGAACCAGCGTTGCATCCAAGCGGTCTGCTTAGTGCTGTTGGGCTCGTTTCTAGTGCTGTCGGGCTCGTTTCTAAACCGGATGAAAGTGTCTGCTATATTTATTCAATAGTGAAGACAGCCACAGCTGCAGTGAAAATCAAGGCCAAACAGTCGAGCTTAACGGTGGTTCCGGAAATGAAACGAGCATATTATGCAACAAACTGCATTGTAAACTTATTTATCTGGTCCACTGAGCATTGAGTAGTAAATTTCAAGAGTAACAAAGTTTCCATGCGTCCGTCCATTGGACCATCACCACTAAACTCTATCTGATTCCGCTGCGTGTAGTGAATGAAACGATAGGCAAGTAGTCTTTTTTTTTTTGGAAACAATTGCGTATAAAGGAAAGCTGCGTTGCCCACAACACTTGTGCAGGGCCACGTTCGTACGCCTCTGAACTATTATAAAAGACACTCTCGTGGTGAAAACTCGATGCCGAAGTGCCTCTAATTAACTTAATTTGTGCAAAAGACAGGGTTCTTGTTACAAACAAAGAAGCGGACTACTCAAATCTTAGCTTTATGGAGCCAGCCAATTCGGTAAGCGTTTTTCTCACTTGCTGCCGCGGTTAAGTAACATCGAAATTTATGCGTTACTAGAGAAGTATGAAATGTCTTCGATGTTTATTTGATGTTTAGTTCACCTAACACACAGTTTCAGGTTTTTCCGCTTGCCTTTGTCGGCCCAAAATGAACAGGTTTGTTCAACATCGATAACGGTTTGTTCAACGATAACGGTTTGTTCATCGATAACGGTTTGTTCAACATCGCTTTATTGTGCCAACAAGATATCATTCTAAGGTACGCTGTAGGGCGCGTACCAAGATTGTGACAGCTAGGGGTTCTCCAATGCGCACGTATCTTTTGGTTCACGGGTGTTCTTTTTATATTTCGTCCCCATCTGAATGCAGCCATTGTAGTAGGATATCCATCCCGCGCTATCAAGCATAAGACCACGACACAACCCGTGCTATGCTGTCACACCGGTTTGCTTGATCAACGTCCACCTACATACATACCGCAGGCAGAGTATACATATGCCGCCACAAAGAAAGTGATGCCGCAGCCGTTACTTATTCGTTTTTTACTACAGAAGTGCACAGTCTAGTATCGTCGCCGCACGGGCATATACGCCCGTACTACCATAGCCCAAAATCCCAACCATAAAATGATTATGAGAGAGTTGCATCACTGCACAATACTGTCTCTTCAATGCCACATGCATAGATGCAGTCCGCTTTGCAGAGCTTCTGTCCCTTTTAAACTGCTATTTCTGTGACAGTAGCCTTCAGAAAGTTTTTATTGCCACAGTGCACTGTTGCTGGCGCAATGGCTTTTAGAGCTGTTCGTCAAAAAATAAAGCATGGCAGCGCCACAAGTGCGTGCTCTCCCTGCAGCCGGTCGTCTGGGCGCGAACGGCTCAGTTGTGTCGCGACTCTCTGCCAAATGCTGTTTTTTGGTGAGCCACCTATCCAGTCTTAGTCTTCTATGAAACCAAGACATTGAATCAATGCAAGTCTCAAAAAGCACGTGAAATTTCGGAGGTTTATTTATTGCGAAAAGAACAACATAGGAAACCACAACAGCAAATCTTTCATAGCATTTGCAGATACCATTTTAAAATTAATACAGGAGCCTTGCAATGATCCACAAGTGTCAGTGCTGCAATTTGATTTGCATAGATTGTTTCATTTTGTATTGTCTATCTGGTGGTCAGTCATTTTCTTGTGCAGTATTAGCTGATGTGTGCACAAGAATAATCCATAGCTGAAAGTTTGTGCGTTCGTGTGTCTTGTTGTACTGTTATAAATTTACACAGCCATAGGCTATAGCTGCAGACTAGCTCACCTGGCTTGCAACCCTATAAGTCAGGTTGAGAAATCATCAAAGACCTTGTGTTTTTTTGTAAATTAGTCAAACAACTTTGTTTTAATCAACTTTCTTTGAAATCATTCCTAAATATTTTGGTCTGTAGCAATTTTTTTGCACAATGACTGTTGAAGTATTTGTTCATTTCTTTTCATAATGGCCACATGGCATTCGATCTAGATAATTCATTACAACGTCTGCTGTCGTTGTTTTCATTTGTTTTAGCTTGCATATATGTTATACTGCAGTGCTTAGAACTTATTTTGAGGTGTTTATTTCTATTCACGTATGCAGGTGTTTAAAAAAGCTCATGTTTCATCAAGACGTGGCTGTTGAAGTCCATTTGCCTCGATGGAGGTTAGGCAAGGCACTTCACAAATGTGTTCATAGATTTGCAGCCCAATCGCTGCTGCCCCTCACAGCAGGGACCTGCAACAGCTGTGATGATTGATTTCCTGCCCAATCGCTGCTTGCAGGACCCTGGGCAGCCCACCGTCATTGCCTCATCTCCTGCTGCAGCCTCTAAATCATTGCCCAACCTCTGATGCCCTGGCCTGCCCTGTGGCCATAGAGTCTTGCTGAACTCGCCTCCTAGTTTGGGCTGCATTACTGAACAGCAGTAACTTGAAAAGCTGAACTGAAAAATGAATGGTTTGACTTGGTATATTTAAAAATAAAGTTACAAAAATTGTGTTCTGGTATTCTTATTTGTAGATTGCTTGTGTGCGGAATATTTGCATTGAGCAGTTACTTTAGTTAATATTTTTTAGCTAATACTTCATGGAACAGCCTATGTTACAATTTCTCACAAAAGTGTCGAGGAATGTGTGGAGAAAACTAGACAGTAACTAGACTTGTGTAGTCTTGTGCTCTACATGTGTAGAGGGTAATAGGCAATGCAAGAATAAAGACAAAAATGCATGATTTAGTGGAATGTGTAGTGTTTCTACACTAGTCATCCAGTGGTCAGTCGTCTTAAAGTATACTACACCTTGAATCTCGTACGGGGCTGGTATAAGCTGCCAGGGGAAGTTATGGGGGCCCAATGTGAAGTTTACCTGCTAAAAATGCCAGTAGTAAAAAGCCGTTAATATTATCAGTGGAATATTGGCAAGCCAATGGTAGCCAATATTCGTCGTAAAGCAAATGCTGGCGTAGTGATGACGTTTATTGGCAACAAAGTGTTACGAGAATGGTCCTATGCTGAATGTATGTTGGGAACTACGTCGGTGAAAGGACGGGCCTTCATTGGCATGTTTAGAGTGGGATGTTGTCGACTGCATATAGGCACATTTGCCAATATCCAGTCGACACCCTCCCACCGTCATGAACATATGATACAGCATAACGTCGGCCCCCGGTCCGCTTCAACATCGGACCTACATCGGAAGAAAGTGCACCTGGCCAGGATGCCGACCTTGGACCAATATTGTGGCCGACGTTAGCTGATACGGGTCCAAGAGTGGTTCAACGCTGGTGTGCTGCCTCGGTACCTATATTTTCCTGAGTAGTGTCGTCCGTTAATTCTCTATATTATAGAGGTGACTAGGTCGACTAAGGAAGGGTATGGCATTGATACTTTTTTGAACACCAAATGCCGTGAGTACCTTGAAAGAGCGGAAGCTGCTTTGAGTATGGCCAGGATATTTAGGTGGTTTGAAAAAAAAGTACACGCATTTTACCGGGCTTTCTAACATAATTTGAGATATAAAAGTCTATGCAACTAGTAAGGTCAAATACTATTATTTTTGTCACACTATGCTCTGTAGCAGGTGTAGTTAGGGTGGTGATAGTGGTGCATTATTCAAGCATGTAACCGAGTGCGTTCACATCGGCAGTGGCCTATTTTAAAAATAAACCTGCTGTATAGTAAAAAAATTACCATTTATTATACCGACTTGGTAAGCGCACCATTTGCATAAACCCAATAATTATAAAGCGATTCTTGTATTATACCTATGTTAAGAAATTTCAACAATACAGGGCAAAGAGACAACAGTTTGATTAAAAACCCCTCTCGTTATAACATGCATGAAAAGCACGATACCAGAATATTTTAAAGTGCATGTAATGTCGAGACTACTAGACTGTCTATTGACCTTTTAGAAGCAGGGTATCTCCTCCACGATCAAGGGGCAACCAATTAGCCTTCTCCTTCGCTTTTCTGTGAATCTTTCCTGAATATAGGATATTATTAGGACTGATTTATATTGAATAGTTTTTGCCTACACACTGAAACCTAGTTTTTTATGTAACTGCATTGAAGGGTGCCAAACCACCTCCAAATATTTTTAAGATTTCAAGCAAATGTGTGCAAGGAGCTCAGAACAGTGTCCTAATCAACAATGACAGCTGCAGCAGCACAACTAGCCACAGCTGCATAAAAAAGTTGCTAGAAACAATCCTTTCTCCTCTCTGAGCCTTTTGGAAGTGCTCAGCCCCTCAGTGCTCACCTTACATCAACATTGTTTAAAATACGTGTTTGCGTGCCTACTGCTCTTGCTCCTTGGACAGTGAAGAAGCGGACAGGGCAAAGAAAAGAGGTAAGCCAATGAGTGAAGCATAGGGATAAAAAGCAAAATAGGCGAGGACCTTTTTTGTATCATCCAATATGAGTAACATTACTATTGCGACAGCATATAGAAAAATTATCACGGCTATGTATCCATTGCAAACTCATACACAGCCACAACACCACGACTAAATTTCAACCTTGTGTTGGTTCAGGATCTCTTCATAGTGGCAAGCTAGAGATATCTGCATTTGTTGGACACATAATAGGACGCAGTGATATGTGATATGGTAAACACAAATAAAATGCACGTCATAAGGCTTTATTTTATAGGTGGCCACAAGTAACTCAGGTTGCAAAGTCGCATGCCACACCCTAAACAGACCTCAACAACCCCTTCGATCTAAACTTGCATTTGCTACTTGCTCAAAAGCAAAATAGGCGAGGACCTTTTTTGTATCATCCAATATGAGTAACATTACTATTGCGACAGCATATAGAAAAATTATCACGGCTATGTATCCATTGCAAACTCATACACAGCCACAACACCACGACTAAATTTCAACCTTGTGTTGGTTCAGGATCTCTTCATAGTGGCAAGCTAGAGATATCTGCATTTGTTGGACACATAATAGGACGCAGTGATATGTGATATGGTAAACACAAATAAAATGCACGTCATAAGGCTTTATTGTATAGGTGGCCACAAGTAACTCAGGTTGCAAAGTCGCATGCCACACCCTAAACAGACCTCAACAACCCCTTCGATCTAAACTTGCATTTGCTACTTGCTCATTACCATTTTAGTCACAAATAAACAGTTGAATCAGTTATAGAGATGTGCCAGCTTATGCTAAGGACAAAATATGAAGGGCGTTTTGTCATTATTGAAATCTGTTCTTTTGTTCAAGAACACTGGCTTTCAAACACAAATGCATTGCTCTCAAAGCATCAAGACCAAAATATAAAGAAAAACAGAAGTGTCATTTTGAAAATTACAGGCTACGCTGTGGAAAATAAATATTTGATATACTTGAGATGTAAGGCACGCACAAGAGGTGCGGCCATATTTGTGTTTTTCTTGTGTTACAACCTGCTTGCTTTACTCACCCAAAACATCTGCAAAGAAGCCATGAAAACACCAAGCAGCCGATGCTGCATGGACAAACATATGTCCAGGGATTCCACCATTCTTATTGACTAAGCAGCACTGCAGCCTCCACAGTACTGCAAAAATTTTTTAAGACAAATTGAGTTTTATGCAACATTTTTGTTTTGCAGATATACATTAGGACGCATAACCACTCTATAGGAAGCTTCCATGATATTGTGCTGAGCAGCAATACGAATGCCAATATCAAGTAGGCCTCCCAGCCTGCCACTTTTTTTCTTTCCGTTCATAAAAAATAATCAATCCATACTTAGTGTTGCCCCCAATGTGTAGTGCTACTGGCTGTGCGGTGAGGAATTGGAATGCATTTAAAACACAATCATATGAGTGGCAAGTAAGCATGCAATAGCCTTTTGTTAGCTGTTCAGGAAAACTTCATGAAGGTTTTCTAAAACCCATTTTTATAAACACTATTCATTTTGATATTAAAAGTTGAGAGCACTATGGGAAAGAACCCGAATTTATGTTTAATCAATGATTACTTGTAATGTACTGATATGAGTGCAACTAACTGAATATGAAAAGATAAACTTTGCTTGGACATTTAGTGTTATGAACACTATTGCACTTGCCAGCTGTACTTTGTCCGAAACAGCGGCAAGCTGGGCTAGTTTTTATGGATTAGCACTTAGTAACAGCGCGAACTAATAACTAGAGACACCAGTAAGAACACTATGGGACATGCACAGACTGACACCTAAATAATTCATTGCATAGAATTTCGCCTGAATATCAGACAGACAACTCGTGTAAATGAAGGTCAAGTTGGAAATTAACAAGTTACAAAATCAACAATGCATGCTTTTTCTAACTGAACCCTAATTCAAACGAGGTATGCAGCAACAGGCCTCTACCGGGGTACGTCACAGCATGATGTCACTGGCGCGCGTGTAACGTGTGGCTGGCAATACACTACCGCTGGTGGTTCAGCGCGGCACAGTCGTGTGGTGTTTGGGGCAAGTTTTTCTTTTTTTTTCCTTTTTAGAAGCATAAACTTCACGTGACAGTGGTGACATCAGCTGTAGTGTGTGTCAGCAAACATCTAACTGAATGGTGAACTACGTGATAAAATATTTGCCACGCTGGCTGTTTATCTTGAATTGAACACAGGTGGCAGCCTGTGCGAGGAACAGCTGCATCGTGTTCAGGAATGCGCACTGTTGATTGTGGCTTGCAGTTTGCATTGAAAGGCATCGAGAATATTCATTCATCAACTGAGAATATTGTGCATGGTGTGTGCAGTGTGAATAACAATGCATCTTCTTTGCGAAGGCCTTAGCACTCGTGGCAGAGACCAGTTGTCAAAAAAAAACTTGATTCGACATCTTAGTCAAAGTAAATATGGACTTGACGCGATCATCTGCGAGTGGGTACATCTCGGTGTTTGCGCTGTGTGCAGAAAAAATATTGCATGGTCACCGGGCTGGAAGATACCATTTGCTGAAGCTGCATGTGTGCATCACGCCGACGAGTACGCAAGCCAAATAAAGTTATAACTCGTTTTATTGAAGGCCTCATATGTCTTCATGTAATAAGCTGAGATTATTCTTTCACGTATACTCAGTACTTTTACCGCTCAATATTCATGAAGTGACAATGCACACTACAAATTGCGTGTTAAGTCTTAAGGGAGCAATGTAAATATGCAAATAGGTTGTAGGTGTCAGATGCAGCGACGTAACTGCGCAAAAGAATATGTATATAATAAGGCTACAGATTTAGAATCGCATACATCTCAGTGGTCTATCAGGATCGTCACCAACAACCTCCTTTCCAACTAGCCCTTGCATCGAGGGAGGGAATGGCTGGCGCGGTGCTCGTGGGGACGTCACACTGTTTGTAAACATACAGATGTTTCTTACTTAGGCAACATTTTGCACAATAAATTTTTAGTAAGACAGACTGTACTCGTCCCAACTTGATCATACTGATGTATTTTGTTCTTACTTTGTGCTGCGAATTACTAGGCATTTAGTCACCATGATTTTAAAAACTAATTTCAGTGCTTTCTCTCATACTGCTAACAACTGTGGCGTTACATAAATTGGGCTAAAAGCACAACAGAAAGGCTGTCACAATAAATACACCATAAGTATTTTCCTGCAAACAAAAGTCGGCACTGGTCCTGTCATTACCCGTCTTTCTTCCCTCTTTGCCTTGTTTGTGCTGAAACAGCCAAACACCCGATGAGTTAGAAAAAAAATAATAATGCATCAAATATAAGTGCTTGCATCAGCAACTACACAACAACGTGATAACCGCACCCTTGCTACACAGCAGTGAAACATATTCCGAACATGCTGGCAGTACAATATGTTATAAAAAGCAACTCTGGCAGATTACTAAATCTCATATTGTACATGCAAGCTTTCTTCACAGTCAGGCGTACCATGTAGGTGCTGGCCGGTACATTATTAGTTAGCAAAGGCGTCTTGCAGGTACCGTTACAGATTGCACGAACACCTCTCTCTCTTTACACTAGGCGCACACATTATACCTTTTAGGAAGCATACGCCACTGTTTAGGTGTATAATAACACTCCACCGTGAACGTATTGCTTAACATACCCACTTAGGTGGTTGGCTAGGTGAATCGAGCCAAGTTAAAAATTGTATCGCCCGCGAACGTGAACAAAATGCTGCTTTCCTTAAATGGCACTGCAGGCTTCGTTTAATCAACAACGTAGCAAGCGCCGTGTCGCCCTCCTCACAACATTGCACATATGAAAATATTGATCACCACACACATGCACGTTGCCGCAGTTGTCGTGAATTAGCTCCAGTAATGCCGCGCCGATACGTTATGGCTCCGCTGTTGTTAGCGTTGTCAAAGCGAATCGGTAACCGCACTCGCAAAGGCACGTAAGGCTGCCATTTCACGACGCTTCGTTCGAGTGCGGCAACACGCACTTGCACTGAGTGGCATACTTAGTCCACATGATAACGTGTCGCCCTTACCTTTAATTTCTTTCACATTGTCCTGAAGGAATTCGACCACAGGCGTCAGCCGTCAACTCGGAGTCCTTCGAGCACCCGCACAATCCGCCGATTCGTTGGACGACTCACACTTCATCCGCACTCAAAAAACCGCGGGAATAGCGCGCAGTCTTTGCACATCACACAAACGAGAAACGGCGCTTCCTTGGGTAAACGTAATGCTTCGTGCTCTCGTGTGTAGCAGCGGAACACACGAGAGATGCGCGGAAACGGCATGCCCACGGAAACAGAGAAGACAAGCAACTTGTGGTTTCAGCTGTAGATAGATTGGACTTTAATATCTGTGTGAGGAAAGAAAGACATCTGTCGCTGCAATAAACTGAAAACTATATGTTATTTGGCAAAATAACTTTATAAGTGATAAACAGTTATTCAAGAAACAAGTTACAAATTATGAATACTGTCGCAGGTCTTCGTTTTGTTTTGTGTTTTGTTCTAAAGGACGACAGCCTCCTACTGCTCCTACGACAGACGTAGCGCGACTTTACGTTCGGTGCGTGTCGCGGACGCAAAGCTCTACAGTAGCCGTATCAGAGTTCTCAATTCTCAATGAATCATAGGATGACTTCAAAGCAGCAACGTTTTGACTTAGTGCAGAACGCGATGTTTCAAGGCATGATATTTCTTTGCTCTGAAGCAAATTGAAGCAAGCCGGCCGGTGCAATCAGGTGATGTCGCCGCTACGCGAGGCATGGTCTTGCGGATTAGCGTCAAGCCCCGCGCTCGATTTGTCATCGAGCGAGAGAGCTACTAAGTGGAACACAGCTAGCGGCAGGGATTAATGGCGTATCACTCTAATTTCCTGTGGTGGTCGACTCAATTGCTAGAGAGCCCCGGGAAGCAAACTTCAACTGCTCCAGCTTGTGTTTGGCCGTAAAAATACTTGTTTTCATCCGCAAGGAAGCAGCAATCTAAAGATAAAACACATGCAAAAAGAATGTCGTGTAAATACAATCACAAAACTTATGCACACAATAATGGATACGATTGCATATAGTACATAAATATGCCAATGCATACCTTATAAACAGCAAATTTGTATGAATATTTTAAACAAGTCTCATCTACTCTTTTGGCGCGCATGGCTTAGCAAGCTAACTGACCAAGTTCACGTACGCGAACACGGCTCAGTGGCGCAGGTTCGAACCCCGCTTAATCTCGGTTTCTTTCATGGTTTTTATGTACTGATATTTTTCTAGTGCGTTAGGCGCTAAAACAAAATAAAAGCAATATTGCGTTCTAGTACGTATGTGGGATTGTGTTTTCTGCACAACAGTCATTAGTATATTTATATTAATTATCAAACTTTTATTTACTTCACAATATAACAAAATTAAGAGCTAAGGGAAACATTGGGTCTGCTTGATTGTGAAGAGGCTGAAGGAGGGAGAAATCTCCAACCAAAAATTTATTTGATAAAAAACAGAGCATTTCACAGCCGGACCAGCTCCTTCTTCAAGGGTAGGCCCTAGGTATACGCGAGACTTGCTATGACCCATCGCAAGCTGGGACAGTTCAGGGAAGGCAATATCTCTGAGAAGCAGTTCTGAAATATATTTTGGTTGAAGTTTTTTCGTTTTTCCAAAATAAGGACTGAACAATTGTGATCGAGCCAAACCGAGAATTGGGGGCACGAAGTCAAGAGACAGAAAAGAAAAAAATGTTCATCGTTTGAAAAATTACCCTTAATCAAAGGAAGAGTTATGGTGGACTACGTTACTTCACTCACAGGAAGAATTCTAGGTACACATTTGGATAGTTTAAAATGGAGAATGTAACACACAGGCACATTGGTTAAATTTCTTTGCATAACAGTTGAAGCATCCATTAAGAACAGAAGCGTGAAGAGAAGCTCTTGCGTCAGCAATTTTTTGCGCTTTACATTGCTTGTATAAGTCCATGCAACCATAATATATATTAAAGTTATTGTTTGATCTATAATTTTCTTATTCATTAAAGCAGGCCCATAAGTTGTGTCTTATATAGCACTGCAATTGAAGCGTAATCTGCAGGGTAGGCTCTAACAATGCTTTTGAAAATCTCATAACAACACAGCTCTATACACGACCATCCGTGCATCAATGATAAGCACCATTTTGAGTCCGCACATATCACTTGTGCTCTCATACCTAATTATTTTTCTGACCATTTCCTCTACCCCTACGCTGTAGGGCATCAAATCATCAACCTGGTTGACCTACCCGCCTTTCTTTTGTCTTCTTCCTCTCTTTTTTCTGTTACCTTTCAATTTCCTGTGTACTTCACAAGGCATTATTTATGTGCTTGAAGATTCACTGCCTATCGTAAAGTAGAGCAGACAGGCAATTTCGCTTCATGCATCTGTATTTTAAATTTCCCCTTTTGATAACTTGCATGAAAACTGATAACCAAGTAGCTCGGCACGTGTGCAATCACACCACAAGATACCAGGTGTGCATCTGTTACTTCGTGTTCTAAAAAACCTGAATAGACCTGAGACATTCATTTTGCTGTTGTGTTTTTGTTTTTGTCACGCCACACACGCCGTGTTGCTTGTGGTTATTTTATCGGCTGTGTGTATACTGCTTAAGCGGGTAATCTGGGCTCAAGGGGGCCATCTATTCTGCGATATAAAATTTCTATGCGTATTTATTTAGCAAATTAGCATGTTTTAGGAGAAATAACTAGAGAAATAAACGTTGCAAGTGAGCACCCGTCCTGTCGACATGTTTTTTTTTCTTTTATGTGGTCGTCACTTTGGTGCGAGACTAATTAATTCTGAATATCTTCACTTTTATTACTCTAGATTTTCCTTCTTCAATTTTTGCGGCCATGCCTTTCTGAATTGTCGACATTAATATTTTGTGCATTCACAATGACACTACTTTTTCCGCCTGCAGTGTAGCACCACCACGGATGGAATGGTATTCGTAGCTCAGACTGCCATTTTTCTAGTAACGTTAACATCTCCAGTCTTATTAGTCTGCTCGCCTTCCTTATTTTTCCATCATTCCATAAAAAAAGCTTTTGTATGCTCCGTATAACTTCCTCAAGGAAGTTTCCGTATACTACGTAAGGCTTTCCCTATTTCAACATCTTTTTATATTTTCCGTAAGTAATTTTCCATATATACGCCATGACTTCCGTATCTTTCCATATCTTCTTCCACAAAAGTTTCTCTGCATGATCCATCTAATTTCCGTATGCTTCCATATTTTCTTTAAAAAGTCTTCCTTATTTGCCATACCACTTCCGTAAGCTTACATGAAAATCCATATCTTCCCCGTATAGCTCACAAAGAAGTCGTACAGAGTCCATACATTTTTCGTAAGATATCATACGGAACGTTTCAGTATGATTATGAGAGACACCTTAGTGAAGGGCTCTCGAAATATCGACCACCTGGGGTTTTTTAAATCTGAGCACACAGGACTACAACATTTCCGCTTCCATCGGAAATGCAGCCGCCGCAGCCAGGATTCAATGCCGCTACCTGCGGATCAGCAGCTGTTTACGTGAGCCACTTAATCACCGCAGTCAGGCTAATAACGTGGACAGAGCGCTAGTTTCAACTGATCTTTTATTTTCGCACGCACTGATAATAACATACCAAGCGAACGGAAATTACATGAACACAAAGAACATTTTGTGGATTCACATGGGTGAACCGAGCACGTGTACTTTGCATTTCCACAACATAGCGAAAAAATTCTATGTCACTGCGTCAAATCAAGGTAACGAAGGTCGTTTTGAGAAAGCGATATTGAAGGTTGGCTAACACACATGTCCGATATTCCTGTAATTTCATACCCCCCATAATATTGCTTATCATCTTGCCAGGTGCCTTAAATATGATTGCCATCTTCGAACAAGGTTTGCATTCACAATCTCGGCGATAAAAGTCCAAATGAGCCAAGATTGCTTTCCTGATAATGTAATGATGCCCTTCCCATTTCTTATGATACATTGGTCCGTCTGACCACCACAGGTTCTTCGAAAGGTAAGAAGAACAGCACAAACAACGTTGCAAACACAGGTTATGGAAAGTGTTCTATGATTATCGAGGCAAGCGTTTGCACTGGTACATTCTGAATAAACGCGTAGGCATAACTTTTGTAAACCTTCGGAGACTGTAAAGATCACGGGCCATATTCACAATGTTTTCTCTTGGCTATGCATTTTCTTAGCCAACAATTCTCTTATCGTCGAGGAATTACAATAGCGCGGGTACGAATTTAACTTATTCGGCACTTAAGAGGGCAGGGACGACACACGATAGCCAATGAAACAGCAAGAAAATAAAGAAGTGTGCCAATATTAGCAAGGTAGGATGCAAAGCGTCTAGCATAAAAAGTATACGACGATAGCCAATGATTTGCTGCATATCAGTTCCAGTTCCGCGGGCGTTTGCCACAGCGCTCCCGCGATGCCGTGTTGTAATAGACCTTTGGGTGTGCTGTGCAAAGCCAAGCGCTTGCGTTTCATCAATGTCCGTAGCTATAAAAAGAAATTGCTCGATGAACCTAAACAATAATGCATGCACTATTTCGCCTAGTACAAGTGAATAACACTCCAGGTACACCACATAAATTAAACCACGCAAAAATGAATGCATTCAGTGTTTGAAAATATGCCCCGAATATCTTCCCCTGTTTTATGTGAGCAGTTACCTTGCATATTAATGAAGCTGCGCTGCTAACTAACTAATCTCGAGCAATCGAGCACGGAATAGTTATGAACGTAAAGATGTTTTGTAGGTAGACGTAAAAGGTTGTCTTTATTCGAAAACACAATTTTTCCACAGGCTTTTGTGCCTGTGGATGAATTCTGAAGAAATTTACAACAGCAGTATTAAATGAAATTGTGAGCACGATTTCACAGGTTCCATGCACCGCATCATTTTGATAAAGCCGAAATGCGAGAACATGATTACGCTTACATAAAACGAGGGAGAATCGTCTGGAAGAGATTCAGCGCTAATTCTTTCCACAAAACACGATGCAGTTATTTTGACTAACGGTGTTTGAGTGAACAAACAAAGCAAGGGGCATGTATGCGAGTCTTGAAGTCAGGAGGCGCTAGCGCATGTGCGAAAAGGACGATACGAAATTGGGGTACCCTTAAGTTTTCCCTTTAGGAGTTGAACGCGATAGCGAAATCCAGCTTCTAGAGCGCCCTTCAACCACTAAGTGCATACTTACTAATATGTTTTGTTACATACACAGTCACACACCCACACACACACACACATACACGCACACAGTAGACTGTACGAGTGCGCCTGCGGGAATTGTGCATACAGGTTTTTTATCTAAAGCAAGTCACATCACCTCCAAGATACACGCCGAGCGCTCGTCATCTCGGACTTCATAATCTTACAATGCTTCACCGATGGCAGCACGTTATCTAGCATTTGCTGTTGGCTTGGTCAGCGCCTCTGGAAAGGCATGATATTTTTTTTTCACTAGATAGACATAGTTGTCTATATTTAGAGCGGTTTAAAAGTTTTTGTGTGTTTTTAGCGGCGTTGGCTGCACAGTCTCGGCCTTTTTCGACGTATTTTTAAGCCTCCTAAATGCGTCTACAAATCACCGAATGGGCTCGTTTTCATCGTGACACCTGTCGATCAAAATGCGTTAAAGGGGCCTTGAAACGCTTTTACGAGTAACCATAGAATGAATTCACTAGAATAGCTTATTGCCTCACGAATTCAACACCGCCAAAATTTCAAGAATCCGTCCAGTTTGAGTGAAGTTACAAAGATTGGTCGCATGCTGCAATAACATTCTTTCTTCTCTCGTCCCGACAAACGCACTGGAATCTAAGCAGCGAGGAGTGGCAGAGGCAATAAACTACGGCGCACGTGTCTCGTAACCTTGAGCACTTCTTTCGTTTTTTTACTTAGAATGCGCGGCTTTTTTCAGTGTGTTAGCATGCGAACGCGTGAACAAGTAGCAGCCTTTCGCGAGATCTCTGTAACGAGCTTTTTCGCGCACACACGATTTTTCGCTCACAACCAACGCAGCCGACGCCGATAGTGGAATAGCTGCGAAACGAGCTCTCTAATGTTATCCCAGGCAGCACATCACCATTGGACTGACCTTGGACCCGTAACGGCTAACGTTGGCCGCAATATTGGTCAATGGTTAGAATCTCGGCAAAGTGCAACTTCTTCTGATGTAGCACCGCTGTTCAAGCCGACCTGGGGCCGACGTTCTACCGTTGCATTCGCCAATATCCAGCCGATGGCGGCTTTCTCTACACATGGTAATGAAGGCCCGTCATTTCACTGATGTAGTTGCCAACATACATCCAGCATAGGACCATTCTCGGGCCACTTTGTTGCCAATGAAATGCCAGCATTACGCCAGTATTCGCTTTACGACGAATATCGGCTACCATTTGCTTGCCAATATTTCACCGTTATTCATATGGGCTTCTTACTACTGGCATGCCTGAGCTAGTAAACTTTACACTACACTTCTAGAACGTCCCTAGCAGCTTATAGCAGCCCCGTGCGAGCTTCCCGGTGTGGTATACTTCAAAGCGACTGACCACTGGATGACAAGTGTGGAAACACTACACAATTCCACTAAACCGTCCATTTTTGCATTTTTTCTTGCATTGCCTATTACCATGCCCACATGTAGAGCATAAGACTGCACAAGTCTAGCTACTGTCTAGTTTTCTCCACACATTCCTCTCAGAAATTGTAACATAGGCTGTAACAATTTTCAAATGTGGATTTCCCAAGATGGTGACAATAAAATTCGTAATACTGAAAAAAAACTGACCTTTTACAGCTGCAGAGATGTCATATTATACTCCAAATAATTTTGCCAGTAACGTTTTAGATTTCAGCGACCATATTAGTTCTTACAAATATGGATCATATACGTACATCAGTCATTGAAGAAACTGTGCAGCGTTTATAGTATACAACTATAAACCCCTTCAAATTATTATAACACTTTTTCGCAGGCCACTCATGTACTATGGCGAAGGTGGCTAAAGCGGTGCTTCTGCATAGGTTAGAACAAGACCAAGAAAATTTCAAACCACCCCCCCCACCTAATTTTTTTCATGAAGGGGTTAGGTTTAGGGCACAACTTTTTGGCTTGCTTGCAAGGCGCGTTTGACCTAATAAAGTAATAATGGCGCGCGCCAGTAGGCCTCGCAATGGCACTGAATATCTATCGCATGTATTGTTGCTATGGCAACAGACGTCTTCACGGCATAAACTTAAGCTGGTAGCGTGCAAGCTCGATATGCTGAAAGTTTGTACACTTCCAGCTTTACTTCCTAATAATTCCCAACATGCCATGGCCGCACTTGCTGACAAGAAAATTCATATTTCTAACGAAGTGTTGCTGGCTACGGCAACACATCTTTTGTGTTGTAGTTGTGTCATCCCGCCGGTAAATATCTGCTACGGTCAGCAGACCGACAGGCACGCGGCGTTGTTACTTCATCTGGTCGATCGAGTTTCGCGAGTGTCTAGACCTAATAAGTAGCTATCTTACACTGCGGTTTAGGGTTAGGGTCTGCCCGCATATATTTATGATGCAAACTACAAGTGGCTGAAGTGGTCTGCATTTCTCGCTCAAATTAGGGCAAATGAGAAAATTTTGAGGCTGGTCGGGCATTTTGGCGCAGCGTGGCACAATTTCGACCACTTTCATGGTTTCCGCACAGCTCGCCGCACAAATGAGGAATTTCGTCAAATCGGCGCAATTAGCGCAGCTGTTGCGCCCCTGCATTTGAGCACCACGTAGCAAATTTTCAAATACCTTTTTCGTATTTTCACGACATTGGTTCAATGAAATTTTCCAAGCCATCTTATGCTAAGTTTATCACCAACTGAACACAATGTACTTCATTTTTATTGAGTAGAAGCTATGTGGGACTCCTCCAGTAGACACCTTCAATCTTTCGTACGTCACTGCGTTTGGCACGGTAATCTCAGTGTAATCGTCACCCAAATTTTCTTCTTGCATGTTTTCTTTGTTGCCGAGCAACATAATGCGGCAAGAGAGGTGTTTATGGGATAGTAAAATACAGTTACTAATATGCAAAAAATGTTTTGCTCTTTGGTGTCTCTTTAAAGAAAATGCAAGCGTGCTTCACTTTACGACAGAACTGCCGCAGGAATTAAACCTTCAGTTTTTAGACCTAAGGCTAACGCTTTACTCAAACTGGGGTGAGACGGCTGAAACTAAATTGGGAGCAGTTCTTGGAGCAGCAAAAATTCAATTTTCGAGCAATTAGCAGCCTATACTAAGTTGTCCTGGGAGATTAAAAATACCAATGTTTAGCAACGCGGGGGCACCCGCGCATATTTTAATTGGCTTATAATACACACTCCATTGAAACAGATTTTGAAGGAAGTTTTTGAACATATTATCACTAGGTATGAACTGCACTACTTTTTTACATACCAAACACGTGACCTATCTAACCCTCGTAACACGTGAAATAATATCTTTAAAAGGTTGTGTTTAAAGCTAGGTTCTGCGGAAACATTAAAAAACGTCACACTCAAAAAGAAATGAGAAATTGTGATTGCACAAGAATCTTAGTAACGTAACAGTGGTCAATCACTTAAAAAAAGCCCGACATGATAGCGTCAAGAACTTTCAACAAACAAAAGTATGCTGCACTGCCATTTGCGGCCGCCTCATGCAGGACCACCTCCAAGAGTGCAACGTGAGAGCCAAGAAATCTCGCCGCATAGGCTATCTCGTAAAGCACGTGCATATGGTCCTAAGTGATAAGCGAGTGATACGGATAACACATCTCCACATAAGCAGCCACGCGCTATTATTATAGCAGAAATTGGCCAGTAATATTTTTTCAATATCTATAAATCATCACTGTCGATGAAGAACTCCCTATAATACATCGACCTGCGATTGCTGCCCGTGCCGCTCCGTGACTCGCGTAATGTTCTCGCACACCACAGGTGAAAAAGTTCCTGTCCACGCAAACAAACCGGTGATCATAGAGGCAGGTTTTATTGCAAAAAAAAGAAGAAAAGAAAGAAAACGAAGTCACGCTGCTGCCAACCGAAACACTGATTAAGATAAGCCACTGATTGAGATAAGAAAACACTGATTGAGATAAGATTAGGAATTAGCACCCGGTACAAATTCGTCTATTTGCTGACGATTGTGTTTTGTTTAGAGATGTAACCTGCATTAGTGACTAATGTGACCTTACTACTAACTTAGGCAATCTATCAAAATGGTGTGAACAATAGGGAATGCTTCTTAATGCAAACAAATATGTGTATCTCCCCATAACGTGCAAAAAAGTCCCATTAGACAACACATACAATTTAGTTGAAGCACCTTTACTCAAAGAAGCCTCCTATGAATACAAGGCTTAACGTTAACAATGATTTGTGGGCTTTAACGTCCCAAAACCACCAAATGATGATGAGAGACGCCGTAGTGGAGGGCTCCGGAAATTTCGACCACCTGGGGTTCTTTACCGTGCACCCAAATCTGAGCACACGGGCCTACAACATTTCCGCCTCCATCGGAAACATAGCCGCCGCAGCCGCGATTAGATCCCGCGACCTGTTGGTCAGCAGCCGAGTACCTTAGCCACTAGATCACTGCGGCGGGGCAGCTTAAAGTTAACAAGTACCTTATCCTGGAATTTGCACGTAAATAACATCTGCTCTGCCGCTTTCCGTAAATTATGCCTTCTCCGCCACAAGCTCAAGACTGCTCCGCCTAGCGTGAAACTCCTCTCCTACTTTGCCTTAATTAGGCCTAAACTAGAGTATGCCTCCATAGTTTGGGATCCCCATAACGTTCAAACCTTTAAAAAATTCAAAAAAGCAGTACAATTCATGTATAGTAAATTTATATCAACCGACTCTCCCACTGCATTACTAATGGCAAATGGTATAGAACTATTACAAATTCGAAGAAAAAAAAAGTCGGCTACAGTTTCTTTCAGGCATAGTAACCCGAAGGCTATCCTTAGACATCGCAGCATGCGTATCCTTCTTGTTAAGCAGACCCACTCGGCACCACTATCCTCATTCCCTAAGGCCAATCTTCGCAAGGACTGATATTTTTCGGTACTCCTTCTTCCCACAAACAATAGATGATTGGAATAAACTAACCGAAGCATTTCCTTAACGCCCTGGACTATTTGTGTAAATATTATTCTTCCATGACTTCCTTAGATTTGTATTATCAACTCGTTGTTCAATTGTTACTTTTATTAAAGCCATAACCCCTCTGTCTTATATGCAAAGAAATTGTGTGAAAAACGCTTTGCAACCTTGTGCTAATAAGTTGCTATTCTGCTATTAAGTATGTTCCATGTATGCTCACCCTGCTTGGATTTTTGTCCGCAGTATTCTATAAATAAATAAATAAATAAATAAATAAAAGCTCGTGCAGCCCAGCGCTGGCACACATGCAGCGACACCTCTTTAAGCACTTATTGAGAGTTTCGATTACAAAACGAAGCAGTGGCGAATCGCCATTAATGAAAACTGTGCCAAGTGATTGCTGATGCATAATGAGTCCCGAATAAAACGCCAAGGTGCCCGTTAATATCGTTTACAATGGTTTGATTACTCGTTTCGTCACCGTGGCTTCGCATGTAACCAAGTGTTTCTCTCTACCTGCAGACAATGATGTGCGGATTTCATTTATGATGGCTTCTTTAAATGCAAATTGCAATGAGAACTCGCCCGTCTGAATAAAGTAGTAGCTAATGGGTGTAAACCGGGAATAGGTTGCACACATTTTGCCGTTCACGGAAGCCATTTCGAGATGCTATGTGCACGTGCAAGAGCATCCGGGAAACGCGCCGGATGCAGTGAATAAATGACTCCACGTTTACAGTTACTCACTCAGAACAAACACGTACTCGTAGGTGACCGCATGCATCAACGTCAACATGAAAGCCACAATGCCTGGAGGAACCCGCTATGCATGACAGAGAACCGGAGAGTCAACTCCGCTATGCTTGCAACCCAACTCGGTGGTTTTCGCTAGCCGACAGTGGCGCTAGAACACACAGCCTTGCTAGTATAAGCAGCACAGTCGATGCACGGCAGCATATTTTGGTGGGCTTACGAATATTTGCTAAAGTTTAAAGATTATAGCAGCACCATGGGAGCTTTTGTCACCAGAAAGATGAAAAGTGAGAAAAAAAAACAGAACTGAGTGCGTCCTATTAGTCAAACTCGCCATTTTTTCCCCACTGAAGCTAAGGTCGGCATCAAAATTCTATCTTTTGAGGCTGTTTCGGAGCAGTTCGATGCAATTTTCTTGATTACTATGCTTTTAGAGCAGCTTCGCGCAAAAAACGGAAATGTATCAAAATTGCGCAATGTGAGCAGCTGTCTCGCTCCTTACCGATGCATGTGTGTTGGCAGTACAGGCCCAGGTCGCAACAGCCTCTTTTGCCTTACACATTAGCTTATTTCAAAGTGATCAAAGATGAATTGGCTGCATCTTTGGTACAGGAGGCTGTGTGCAAGTCATGGGTGCACAAGGTATTGAGCAGTATTTATGTTCAGATTCAGAGGTTTTCAACAACAAGGTTTCCAGAATATGCGGTCATTTGATCCTGCGAAAAGTTGGTGAGATGAATCAAACATTTCAGCAAATGTGAAGTCAGTGAGAAAAATCATAAAAGCCGCTTTAGCCTGCTGCCCTATGTTCACGTTCTTTATTGATACAAGCTCTTATTAGTACATGAAGATACAGACTTGTTAAACTTGTTCACAAAATGGCGCACTATTAAGAGTGTCATCCAGATATGATGCGGCAGTTGTATGTATGGCTCTCAAGAAGCTGGGCAGTACTTGCACACTTGTTAAGCTCGGGACCCAAGGCAAAACCAAAAATAAAGGTGACTGTAGTCAAAAACACCGAAGCTCCTCCATTCCTTGTGTTACAGGAGTGGTGTACGAGATTCCTCAGTCATGTGCCAATAGTTATATTGGTCAGACTGGTAGGTGCATGTTAGATTACGGGGACACCAGAAGAAATGCGAAAAGGATATCCGAATATAAAACTTGTCTGCTTATTGAACACAGTGTCACTGTAAGCTACTGTTCAACAACATCAGAGGTGCAACAGCCGAAATACAACTTTGAGAACTTTTAGGAGCAGTAAAATGTTACATTCGGAGCACTAAAATGACAATTTCGAGCAGGGGACAAGGATATAAATATGCAATTTTCATACTATATACCAAATTTTGAACAGTATGAAAAAGAAGGCTTCCATTTAGAAACAAAATATGTACAAACCTTTCGACATCAACTAAATTCTGCAGTGTAAACATGAGCACTGCTACTTCAATGAAAGTTGTATTTATAACCACCCACTGAAAAACATTGATAAAGTCCATACCAGCATTTGCTGGGCCTGTAAAATCAATTGACAGACTTTGAGAATTTAAATATGGATCTGCCAAGCTTGCGACCATGAAATTTGGGAGACGCCTGAATCTGAAGAGCACAGGTGGTGAAAAAACAAAACAAAAAGCGGTGCACAAGTTAGTTTTCTTTTTTTTGAAAAAATGTCATACACTGCTCCAAATTAGTTCCAGTAGCATATTGAGACATCAATGATTAAACTGATACTCATAGTTAGGCAACGTACAAACGCACCAGTAATGGAACAATATGTGAAGTGTTCCGTGACTAGGGATTACAGCCCCTTCCAAATCTTAATACGCTTTTCCACAAAGCACTGTTGCGATTGGCAAAGGTGGCCTATTCAGGATTCCCTCCACGGGTTAGAATCCCAAGCCAAGAAATTTTCTAATCACTACACTGTCCGTTCCCCAACTTCCCACCTTGTATTTTCTGGTTTTTTTCCCATTCCCATTGTGGGGTTAGGTATCGCTTCAGCTCTCCCTTGAAGGCGAATTCGACCAGGTAAAGTAACAACGGTGTGCACCCGTTCACCTAACGACAGTACCACAGATGTCCATCACCAGGACCGCGGCTGGAACGACGCAACTTTAAGAGAAAAACAAAAGGGGGGGGGAGCTCAGAGCTGTCAATGAAATAGGGGTTGTCCAGCTTTTTTTAAGCTTTATTCACAAACTGTGCGAAATTTTGCGGCAGCTCTTGGAGATGAATCAGTTTCCGAAGCTTATCAAGTTTTCGCCTGTAGATCAAAACAGCATTAAGAATTGACAGTGGCTATGGGTTCATCCTACAGACGTAAGATATAAGCAAAGAACCCTGTGAGCTGAGGTCGCAGATGGCAGAGGTGTAGGCAGATAGCTTTTTTGAAGGGGGCGCCACCTTGATTAGAATAGACAGAGCAGTCGGCATCATAGGTGCAAGTGACCCCCAGGTGCAGGATGCTCCATCTGAAAAGTCAGAGCATGTGATAATCGCCGGGGACTCGAATTAAATAGATGTACGGAAGCCATCAAAGAGAGGGTAAGAGGTGACAAGAGTGTTGGAGTAGGGGCGTTCCCAGGACGCAAGCTGGAAGCAGTCATGAGGCAAGCGAGCGCAAAACTCAAAACTACAGCTGATAGATGAAACCTCGTGATAATTTCAGGCGGTTTAAACGATGTCCTAAATGAAGATATAGCAGGACTAGCAACTACACTGGCGAAAGGCGTCGATGACTAGCGCGCCACTTCTCCTTAGGTACAGGTAGCGATATGCACGATACCGTAGGTACCGGTGCGACATAGCAACCTGCAAAGGGCGGTTGTCAACGAAAACCAAGAGATATAGCAGATGAGTCGAGACAAAGGCTTTAAGGTGTTGGAAATAAACAGAGAGGTGCATAGGTGGGGTGGTTTTCGATGAGACATAATTTACTTCGATGGGTGGCTAAGTCATGAGGTAGGTTGGCGACTTGCAGGACGCGCCGTAGCTTTTTTGGGAGGCAAGCGGGCCCTTCGGGATGCAGGATAGCTAGTAACGAGGAAAACAACCAGGGAAACTCTTTGACAGGTGGTATGGACAGATACGATTCCAAAGTGGCACCAGTATCTAAGACAGGTAGAGTCCGGGGCAGAAATAAACGTAGCCACACGCGCCGACCCAATTCAGACATAGGGTATATTAACATGTAGGGTGGTAGGAACAGGCTGAAGTGGAAAGAGATAGAAGAACAGCTAAGGAAGGAGAGGCCGATGGTATACGGTTTTCAGGAGACAAATCTCAGAGACATAGAACAACCTCCTAACAATGCGGACTGCACGTGGGAATATTGTAATAGAACAGAAGGCAGCAGAAAGGGGGGTGGTATTGGGGCATTCATTCATAAAAGTACAGACTGGCAAATGGTCAAGCAAGAGTGCAAGGAACATTTATGGCGAAAAGGGAAAGTGGCAGGGCAAATGACACTCCTTAGTTTCCGTGTACTTGTGGACGGGAGCAAAGGCCGGAAAGGAAAACCAAGCAATGGTAGAGTGTATACCAAAGGACATTCAGGAGTTAGGGGGAGAGTGCGAAATAATTATACTAGGAGATATGAATGGACACATAAAAGATATAGATGGGTATACCAACCCGTCAGGCAAAATGATCATAGATATGTGTGAAAGGCTGGATGTGATCATTTGCAACAGTACCGAGAAGTGTGAAGGGCAAATAACATGGGAGGTAAGAAGGCTGCAGTCGACGATAGATTACGCACTGATGTCACGTAGGATGTATGAGAAGCTCAGGGGAATGCACATAGACGGAGGTGGCTCCAGAAGTCTGGGTAGTGACCACAAACGTATCAAGCAAATTTTTGGAACAGCAGTGAAAGTGGGAAGAAGACAAGATGAGCAACTACAGGAAAATTTTTACTCAGAAAGGCAAATTGAAATAGCCATTAAACAAGTTGAGAAAGTAATCACTGAGGATAATAAACAGTGTGGACATACACGAATCTAATTAGACAGGGCTAGAGCTTGCTAAGGCACGTGACAAGTCACCCCGGAAAAAAAGACACAAACCCAAAAGTTGGTGGGTTGAGGAAGTTAAGAGAACCATAGCAAAACGTCAGGAAGCCTCTAGGGAACACAGACGTGCTAAGCAACGGGGTGAACCGACAGATGATATTGAAAGAAATTGGGAAATCTTTCTAAGCTGTAGAAGGGATGCATCCCTTCTGATCAATGAAAAGATTAGAAGAAAGGGAGCACAGTGGCTGGCAGAAGTACATAAAAAAGATAGCTTGGCAGCTGCGAAATATTGGAACCATCTAAACTCCTTAAGAAGTGAGACGAGCTTAGAGCAGAGGTTTATAACTACAGCTCAAGGTGCTAGGCTAGAAGGGGACGAAGCTATTCAATATATAAGAACAAGGGTGACAGAATCTCAACACGAAGCGCTTAATGCACCACTATAGACAAGGATCAATCAATTGGCGCAATGGCTCCATTTTCACAACAAGAGTGGGAAAGGGCTTAGAAAAGGGTTCCTAGTAGTACATCAACAGGCCCAGATGGCATTACAATTATGCTGATAAAGACATTAGGTACGAAGTCTAAGCAGGCTTTGAGAGAGGCAGTGAGCGAAATAATAATCGATGGAGAAGTTCCCGATGGATGTAAACTTAGGAGGATGAGCATAATTTATAATAGAAAGGGGGACAAAGCTGACATAAAACACTACCGTCCTATAACAGTGACATCAGTGGTCTACAGGCTGGTGATGCAGATTATAAAGGAAAGACTGCAGGCATGGATAGAGGATGAGGGGGTGCTGGGGGAACTGCAGATTGGGTTTCGGAAACAAAGAAGGTTGGAAGACAATCTGTTCTCACTGACGCAGTGCATCGAACTAGCAGAAAAGGAACACAGGCCCCTGTGGCTAGCAATTTTGGATATCAAGGGAGCGTACGATAGCGTGGTTCAAGAGGAATTGTGGGGAATACTGGACACTCTAGGCATGGAACATGTAGTCACTAATCTTTTAAAGGATATCTATAAAGGTAACAAGGTAGTTATAAAGTGGGAAAAACAGGTATCCAAGCCTGCAGAGTTAAAACGGGGGCTTAGCAGGGGTGTGCACTGTCACCCTATTATTCATGATGAACCTACAAGAATGAGAGGCCAAATTAGAGGGAAGTGGACTGGGCTTCAACTTTCTTCCGTCAAACAAGGAAAACTCTTCGAACAGGCACTTCTAGCATTGATGTACGCAGATGATACAGTGCTCATGGCCGAAAACAAGGAAGATTTACAGAGATTGGTGGACATCTGCGGCAATGAGGGAGAAAGGTTAGATTTCAGATTCAGTAAAGAAAAATCAGCAGTCATGATTTTTATTGACAATGAAGGTAGTGAGCTTAGAATACAGGAGGTCACGCTCGAGACAACAAATAAATACAAATATCTGGGCGTATGGATAAGCAAAGGCGCCGAGTACCTAAGGTAACACGAAATATACGTGTCGATTAAAGGTAACAGGAATGCAGCGGTAATGAAAAACAGGGCACTGTGGAATTACAATAGGTATGATGTTGTGAGAGGAATATGGAAGGGGGTCATGGTTCCTGGTTTGACGTTCGGCAATGCGGTCTTGTGCATGAGATCAGAAGTTCAAGCAAGATTAGAAATTAAGCAACGTAAAATAGGTAGGCTTGCCTTAAGAGCTCACGGGAATACACCAAATCAGGGAGTAGAAGGTGATATGGGATGGACATCATTTGAGGGCAGGGAAGCTAGCAGCAAGAAAAAATTTGAGAATCGATTGAGAGAAATGGAGGAGGAGCGTTGGGCTAGGAAGGTATTCAGCTACTTGCACATGAAGAATGTCGATACAAAATGGAGGAAGCAAACCAGAAAATTGACTGGTAAATACTTGGAAAACAGCAGGGGGCCAAACTAAAAAAGATTTATTGGTTAAGAAGAAAGTGAAAGAAGCTGAGACCGATATGTGGTGAATTGGCATGATTAAGAAGTCCGCACTAGAGATATATCGAACGTTTAAGCAGCAAATAGCCAAAGAAAGGATCTATGATAATACTCGGGGCAGTCCTCTACGGTTTGAGGCCAGGACGGGAGTATTGCGAACAAAGACATATCGGGCCAAATACGAAGGGGTAGACACAGTATGCAGAGCGTGTGAAGAGGAAGAAGAAATTGCCGAACACTCGATAATGTTCTGTAAAGGGCTTCACCCTGTAGTTCAGGTTGATGGCGCAGAGTTTTTCAAAGCACTGGGGTTTAGGGACAGTGGGGGCAAAATAGACTTTAAGCGGGTAGAATTGACTAGAAGGAGGTTATCTGATTGGTGGCTAAAGTCAAGGCACGAGTGAAAATTGAACCCTTCGCTGCAAATTACGAATCCTCAACCTCACTATTTAAGGGAAAAAATAAATCTAGTTTTTGATTCTTTAGGTATTACGGCTTGGTGGCGCTGGCCACCGCCCAATCTAAACGGTACAGCCATATTATTCTATCCATCCATGGTTCCTAGCTAGGCAAGTAGATGTAGTAGACCGTTATTTCGGCGCCCCTATATGCCATAGGAAAATTTCGGGAGGACAGACATATTTGCAAGATTGTTGCAGTGCGTGAACAAAGGAGAAAGGACAAGGTAGACAGAAAGAGCGCTGACTTCGAACTAACTTTATTTCACAGAGTGGCGGGAAAATATACGTTTAAAAAGAATGGTTACAGAGCATGAAGGTAAAAAGCAAGCCTAATCTACACAGCAGCAACAAAGCACGTCTGATGGGTGCTCTATTGCCTGAAAGCCCAGCCAGGTAATCACGTTCAGCCTTTGATAAAGCAACCAATAAAATGCTTACGCATTCATCTCCTAGCGATTGTATTTTTTCGGCTTCAATAATTTCTCGGGCAGGGGCACGGGCCTAGTGTGGCACCCCCTGGCTATGCTACTGGTGGATGGAAGCAAGTGTGGTCGAGTACACACAACAAGAAGGAGAGCTGGGGAGGATAGTGGGAGAGGTACAGGGTACTGGTAGGTTACCATGGCGAGAGAAGTAGCTCTAACTGGAGCGGCACATGTGTGATGTAAAAAGAAGGTTACGTCGAATGTGCTGGCCCAACACGCAGAAGCAACTGACAACGAAATAGACTGGAATAAGGTGAATTTACCAAAATAAAAGGAAAATAATTGGACTTCCGGGCTTTATCCAGACTATCTGACAATTCGGACAACAACGGACACATTCTTGAGTGTAATGGCGATGACAGCAACTTTCCTCAGATATACACACCTATATTCTATTTTGAATTATACATAATTGGACTCTTCGCACATTCATATTAAGTTGCGAGCGTGGCTCCTGTGCGGAATCTTAAGTGTTCCGCTCTTATGCGAGCATTCATAGTCAGTGCTCATGTTGACCCCTTAGTTGAATAACAACCACAACACAAAAAGAGAGAGGGGACAGTGGCACTGAAAGCCGCTGTGAAAGTACCCTTACGTATGTAGCCCACGTTGGCATGCCGCCAGTAACTTTTGCTGTCTTTCTGGATAGTGTAGTCTGCAGAAGTCTGCACAAATGAGACCAGAGCCAAACAACGCTGTTCGAAAATGAAGACACTGCAAAGTCACGGTGAAATCACACATGCAACTGCCAGCTTTCCTTTGCCAGTGCGAGGCCAGATCACGTGACCCAATTCTGCACGTCACAGCGATTGCAGCACTCGCGCCACCGGTGGGGGGCCTCACGCCCAATATGTCAGGGAAACTGCATGACCAACCATTGGTACGCTGGATGGTGCAGCAAGCAATAGAGAAAGACAAGAGTGGTCGGTGCCGGGAGAAGCAGTGGTTAAAAAAAAGTGACAAGAGACTTTTCGAAAACAGTCAACCATAGAATCTTGGCTCTCTAACCCATATGTAAGTAGTGTAAATAAACATCCTATTTATTATTTAAACCAAATGTCAATGAATTGCTGAATCAAACCTTTTTATAACATACTCTGTCCTGTCACGCAAGGTTTGGTTCATGTCAAAAATTGGTTGGCAAAAAATCAGATGCTCACTCAATCTAACTTATACATACTTCGCGCTTCGGGCTCATTCTGACTCACAAATTTTTTTTTAAACCAGACTCGCTCGTCTTCAAGCTCGCTTAAATATTACTCACCCTTAGTCACTCAAGCACATGGCTTATTTTGAGTATGGGTGAGTCTCAAGTAAAACAACTCAAGAGTGAGTTGCTGAACCAAGGTGTCAAATTAGGGAGGCGATCCCAGAGCGCCCAAACTTAATAGACTAGATTAAATCGATCGATCATATACATACTACACAGACCTACTGACAGACAGATATAGTTAGGGTGCTTTTAGTTCGCTCAACAAATGCTCTGCTTTAAACAGCAGGTACATACTACACAGACCTACTGACAGACAGATATAGTTAGGGTGCTTTTAGTTCGCTAAACAAATGCTCTGCTTTAAACAGCAGGCGACTACCAGGAGCTCAGATCTTAAGGGAAGCGTCACTTTAAGACTTCAGCTTTTCTGGTTTGTATGAATAGAAAGAACTTACGAGACATTTTGAATTTCTCTGCTCTGTACTAGCACTGTTGTCCAAGTGATGGCCGACACACTGCCCTAAACAAGCCTCGGAATGCAAACCACAGGTCAATAGCACGAGAAAAAAGGAATTCCTTGTTATGATGGCAGGACGACAACACTTTCTAGGCTAAAAAAAGAAAAAGTTGGAAAACTGATGTGTTTTTGAAACACGTGACAGCGTTGTACAGACCTTGTGTAGAACCTGCTGCCATCTAGCAGACACCGAGCGCATTTCGGCAATGTTGAAGGCTGGACGCGTTCCACCTGTGCAGGCACGGAATGTCCATATTAACGTGTGGTGGCAGATAGGGGCCTAAGTGCCGACCAACTTTCGTGTGACATGTTGCTCAGACTGAGGAAACTGGTATGCTAAAGGAATAATTGCAGGAAATCAACCTCCATGTTTTGACTTCGTCGGGGCTGACACGAAGGGCCAGATCTGTTGCTCATTTTGCCGCTTGCAATTGAATGCCTGCTTATATTCTCAGTTCTATCCAGATGTGGGACAACATAGGCACTGATCACAGCATGTTCTTTCATGCCATGCCAGAGTGAAACAGTTTTTGCGCCGTGGGAATTCAGACACAGACAAACCGGCCTTGTTTACGAGCTTCAAAGCTGCATCACGGCTTCCCATGCTTGCCTCTGCTGCATTTCACAGCATTACTTTGTTGATTACATTTCGATAACAATTCCATGTTAGCCACATACCTACTGCATGTCATCGATTCTCATATAATGGCCTGGTTGTGCTCGAACCTGTTTCTTATTGTCACTGATTTATTGTGGAGTTTCATAAGGTAACATTTGGTGGTGTGGTTTGCACACATATTGCTTCACTTTGTGTACTTTTCAAGCACTCCATGTACTTTTACAGAGGAGGTGGCCAATTTCATGAGGGTAAACCGAATGCTGTGACCTTCCCTTGTTATTATTATTTTTATACACTAAGAAGGGCAAATATGTTATTCCAAATGGTGATCCCCCTTCATAAAAAATCTTGTATCCACCTTTGTGTGCCGTAAAATGTTGATATATGTCTCCAGTGTGTCGACACTGTTAAAAGCTAAAAAAATGCTGTTCTGACAATTCTGTTACCCTTAACTGTGGGTGTGCTCCCGGTGTTTACGCACAAAGGTGATTTCGCCAATGTTCAGAAGGCGATACACAATTGCCCTGCTACAAACGGCGTAAAATTGTAAAAGTGCAAATAAGCCCAGAAAGTGATGACGTGAATCCAAATATTTTACACCTACTGTGCTGTTTACGAGCACATGCCCCCCTGAAGGGTGTTCAATGAAATACCAGCTAATCAGCACCTTGTCTTGTCTTGTCTTGTCTCCTAGGAGATCTTGGCTCACACCCACATGGGGGATTGGCCACACTGTACCTCATAATAGATCATTTTTTACAACGCTTGCTAAAAAATAAAGAGAAATTAGATAGAAACAATAATAATGTTCCTTTGAAAAAACGTGAAAAAATTGCAGCAGAATGCGATAAACCAGACTATATAAAACAAATTAACAAGAATGAAGAAGGGGGAGAAAGAATTGGATATATCTGGCAGTACCACTAGCAGCGTATTCTTCCGGTTGCCTGAATGAATTTATGTAGCGCTGACAGAATAGCACTGTGGCCCACGCCCAACTGACTGGCTCCAAACGATAATAGGGTGGATGTATTGACTGGCAATCTGAGCATACCAATCGGTCTTTCAAGAATTATTCGGCGCAGTGAGGCGAAGCGGCGGCATGTGAGAAGAAAATGATCTATTGTTTCCGGTTCATTGCAAACTACACATAGGTTAGTTAATGAAAATCCTGATTTGTTGAGATAAAAATTTAACACAGGAACTCTACGTCGAAAGCTTGTGCGGGTCACCTCACATTGACGGGAAAAGCATTTTGCGGTGTTTCATGTGAATTGCAAATGCCTAAATTCTTCAGATTGTAGAAGCGACGTTTCGTTGATTTTTAAGAATAACAGGCGTTTGAATCGTTCGGCAGTAATAAAAGTCAACTGTGGAGCTACTAGCACCACCGGGAAATTTAAAGATGCTGAAGCGAGCGAATCAGCAATTTCATTTATCAGCACCTACTTTATGGATACGCTTTTCATTTTTGTTTTTCACGCACAGAACACTAAATGTTTAATAAATTTTACTTTTGTGTTAGTGCTATATTTAGCGTACGTTAATGACTACAGCAGCCCGGCATTATTTATTTCAAATATAATAAAGAGTAAAAAGGTTCATTTCAAGTTAGATGTGCGATAAATCGGAGGGGCTATTTTGTTAGTATTCTATCTTGAACAGGGCAGACATGAAACAAAAGAATGAAATGGAGCCACACTAGATTGGTCAAGGCTATTCTCAGGGTCAACACATGAGAATAGCCATGGAAGGTGCATAGGACGGGTTGAGGCCGCATTGCGTCAATAAAATGGAGACAAAATGGCATCCGACCAACATGGTTCAATTTAAATGAAGCGCTTGAGCCAAAAGAATTAAATTAGCCTGCTTTGCACCTCACTTACCATATTTCTGCTGCGAAAATCTCAACAAAATAACTCCTCCAAATTTCAACACCACCTATCGTCTACTCAAGACAAATACACGACTGAAACCATCCCAGTCTGCAATCTCAAGCTTTGAAGAACAACACGTGCCAATATTGATGATGTGCTGTATTAATTTTATATTTTTACATGTGTTGAAAGCATCTCCGCATTCACATAGCTTGCCTGCAAGCTTTTTCATCCATCTTTTTCTTTCATTCGATCTCCTCCCATTCTAAATAAAACGCTTACAAATTAACCCCCACGTTGGCATAGGCTGTTTCTAGTAAATTACGCTTTGTAATGGTGTAACAGAGCTTCTTTAGCACCCAGCTGTGTCTCCCTATAGCTTCTTCTCAGTCACCCTGCACCTCATGAATAGCAAATAACTAAAGCGATCCTGAATTTAAAATCCGGCGACCGCTCCGGTCCATTTAAAGGGCCCCTAAACTACCTCTTATAATTTATTTTCAAATGTTTGAAGTAAACACGTGCATCATATGCGAAAAGCTGCATGATAAATGATTCTGCACTTGGCAGCGCAACGAGCCGCCAGTGCTCTACAACTTCCAAGAAACAATCCCTCCATGCCTTTCGGGCTGGCACGTGACATCGAGACGTTGAATTTGACGTGCGGAATAAGTATGCTGCAATTCGTCAAGCAAGCACCTATGACTTCCTGTTAGCCTGTAAGCAGCTGTCCACGCCACTCGTTGTTTGTCGTGATGCCCGCGCTTGCACGTGTTTGCAAGTCAGGTACTGTGATCCGTAGGACAGGGTTCATACCGACACTATTCGTATAAGCACCGCCTGGCACAGCAACAGCGATTCGTCAACAAACACACAGTTGACAGAGGGTGGAGTTGCGGCAACAGTAACAAGACAGTGTTTGAAGCAATATGTCATCGATGATGTATGCCGCGCAGGATTGGGAGAGATGCTCAGCAAGAGGGCAAAGCGGCTTCGGGAGAGGTACCAACGGAGGGTAGTGAAAAGAAGAATGAAAGGAGTGATTACTGTGCTCAGATAATCAAACGCATTTAACTCTGCTATTACAGCACCGTTTCAAAAATATTAACAGCTTTATGGTTGTTGTCCACTTGCGCACAACTTCTTCACCACAACTGAATTTCCACCTCTGGGTGGTTAAGTATTACATCTCGTTTCTGGCTGCATGCGGTATAGCACATATTGCGTGCCAGCACTGTTAAGGTATTAAAATTATTCTTGGTGTATGGCTGTGAGATTGATGGGCTCGAAATCAAGGGGCAAATGTATAGACCGGCAATGGTATTGCCACTGATACATGTTGTCAAACGTGGGACTCTGGTGCAGCATAGCATAATCTATATTGATTTTATTAGGATTTTGCAGAAAACCTAGTTTGGTACATTTGCGCGCAGAAGCAGCATCACTCGATGAAGTATGGGGGGGGGGGATGTTTACATTATTAAAACCACACGAAGCTAACAGACAAGGCAAACAGAAATTCAGACGAATGAATACTTGAAATTTCATATTTTGTTTCTGACTTGCCACGAGTGAATTTTCAAAACGAACTTAAAGCTATTGTTGGGCTTTCAAAGCAAAAACAAACGAAAAAGTAACTAAGACCTCCTTTTGTTGTCTGCCAAGCTAACCCCGCTAGTAGCAACATAATCACCACCACAACTTTCTTTGCTTCGAAGTAACTGACATAAATGTCGATGCCACTAATATTTACTCGTATTGATGCCAGAAGGGTTTTAAACGTCGCTGCTCATTACATCTAATGTACCTTGCTAGCTACACAAGCCTTGTCTAGCGCACTAACCTCCCACACAGAGAACTGCCTCTAGTTGCAATGGGCCAAGCTCCCCATAATGCCCACGCTGAACCCATGGCAGACTGCAATAGTTGGCCTTGTTTTAAGTGCATCGTAAAGAAGCGGTTATGCCAAATGGTGCGACTTGTGCTACGTGTAAGCACCATTTAGCTCACACTGCCGATCCACTGCACAAGTTTGACAACCAGGTACATAAAATTAGCATTGCTGACAGGGAGGCACTTTTTTCAAATATACACGAGACATAGGCCGACGACATAGGCTCCCGTCATGTCGCAGTAAGCTTAGACAAATTTCAAATATAAAATATTACCTGTACTCTACTATTTACCCTTGAATCAAAAGAAAATGATCGATCACTCGGATCGCACGTACGTGACTAGCCGCAACTGTTCGTCCTACTTACTCGCGGAATACTCGCACACTACGGCGAGCGGTTGATTAAGGTGCACGTGGAAGGTATGAACAAGAAAGCACTCGCACAGAACAGTAACTTATACTGACATATGTAATCTGGCTCGTCGCTGGCGTTGCTGATGTCGCTGAAGTTTTCTTGTATCTGCCGAGAACCCGTATGATAACATCAGTGCTGCCAAGTCTTGGTAAGGAAGCGTTGACGAAATCGGACAAAATCGCCCGAAATGTGGCCAGGGAAGTATTTATGCACAACAAAACTAAAATGATTTCAAGCCTCCATAATAAAAGTGATATTTAGCACTCAGTAAAGCAGCGATGGTGCAGTCACCCAGCAAATGTCAAAATAATACTGTCGCTAAGCTTGGCGAGCTGGTATAACGACCGAGGTCATGGTTGTCGCAAAAGACTGTGAAATAATTTTTTCTTAATGAAGTAGCATGTAATTGATAGCTTTCATACAGAACCAGCTGTCTGAATAACCAACAAAACAAGCGTACTACTTCTTATGACTGTGATAAGCTTGCGTTCCGTGTTACATGGACAACTATCATAGCAGAAGGAATAAGACGCTTGCGATCGGCGCATCGCGATTTCCGACTCACGGCCATGATTTAGCTTACGTCTTCGCCAGACGTTTGCGTGATTCAGCGCCAAACAAAACTTGAGGGGTCTGGTCACGATCAAAAGACACCGTTACAATGAATCAACAAGAAATATCAGGCAATCCTCGCAAAATCGCGAAAACCAGCAAAAGGTGATCCGATTGCAGAATATATATTCAATTTATTCATGCTGGAGTTCCGGATGGAATGCAGTTGCAGTAGTCTTTAACTCGACATGCGTAAAAAGCCACGGTTGTACGTGCGAGTATGACGCGTAAATACCAAGCAAGAATGACGGCCGTGAAGACGCAAAGAAGCGCACAATTTTTGTACATTATAAATTAAGTGGTAGTATAAGGTGCCAGACGTTCCCGCAAGGGTGGGTTCAAACTATATAATTCACTACAATAATACCGGTTCAGCCACACCATGGGTTCGATGCTTCACCCAGAAATAAACACTGGCTACAACCTTGAAAACGTGACCCAGGACGGTCACATGTTTGTGTACTTTTATTTATCTCAGATATGCCTCGCTCTGATTGCGACATAGAGCAGACACCGCGAACAAAATATGCCAGCTCGTAAAATACAATAAATAAGCATGTACACGTGCATGCTTTATTAGTAAGAAATGGGCAAAGCTATAACCGTCCATCTATATGCGCTTGCCCGCTATTAACTTAGTCCTAACAACATTACATGTATACACTCTGGAAAAGTACCAGATTATGCTACCAGCGAATGTATAAGCAAATTATTGCAAAAATTACGAGGACTATGGAAGAGTGTGCACAATACTAGCGCTAATTTTCAACATTTTTGACAGCTTAATTGCTAAAGAAAGCTCTGTATCGGTGCGAAGCGATTGGTCAGATTATTACTTGTGTTTTAAGGCATAGCAATTGTACCTGCTTCTTTTTGTTGCAACGATATTATAGCACACTACATTGCCACTGTTTCATATATCAAACCACGGAGCCACCACAACAGTTGGGGATGGTTCTTTGTGAAAGAGCTCTAGTCTCAGGGCTATGATGACAAAGAAACAAAGAAGAAATAATTCTGCATATGGCAACTCAACCATGAAGTTGATGTACTACATAAATTATGTTAGAAGCACTATCTCGATTGGGCTGCAATTGAAAATAATTTTCGAGAAAGCCATAGGAAAATACGCATTTATTTACAGATTTCGCTGACTTCACTCAGCCCAATGTGTGCTCTGTGTTGGTGTTACTGTGTTCTGCGAATGGTGCTCAAGTCTAAGTCAGGATGCTGACGGCATAGCACCAACAGTCAACTGAGCCTAGCTGTTTCAACCCAGTACTTCACATTGGTATATAATGTCACTGATATATGATGCAGCAATTTTCACTGAAATCGGCCTCATGTGGTTCAACCATGAAATCCTTTAAGATGTGTATATTTCAAACATCATACTAATAGTGACACCATTATTCGAGTGTGATCTTCTACATTTCCCATGTGGCATGACAAATTCCAGACATAGATTTCAGCATTTTCCCTATCCTTGAATTCGGTCAAGCTTGCCTAAACTACCGAGTTCACCAGATGAGCACAGTTCACACCTGAATTCTGTAATTCAACATCTGAACAAGGCACATTTGTCAGCATAGGCAGGTGTCCATTTGATGTCCAAAAGCTCACCTGTCCTATCCTTGTGTTCTCTGCATCCAGTATTAAGCTCTACCCGGGCAGATTTTTAGGCTTTGAGAGCTTCCCGTGTCTGAATACTAGATGCTGATAAGCCCAACAAGCTCTTTCGTCTTATTTTAGTGAACTACGGACTATACTAACGTTTCGTATCATGTTGCCAGGCTACTATACATATTCCTTCCACTTCGTGCTATTATGGCTAATATATTGAGCACCCTTAAACCAAGAACTCCCATAAAAACTTCTGGGGATCAACAGATGCTTGCGTGACAGTATATGCTACTCCTTGAATAACAAATGATAGTTCCACTTTACATCATAGTACGACATCTTGAATTCAATTTGGGCTAGATCACTGACTCGTCAAAGGACAACACATGGCAGCCAATCAGTTCCCTAATATGTCTGAAAACTTATCTGAGCAGCATCACAGCATTTTTTGTGGAGACTGAAGCCAATAGATCCTCAAAATGTCACTGTATTTGTGGTTGGCCATGTAAACATATTCAGGAAGCTGACAATGCGACTGAATCTTGACGTGCCGCAAACGACCTACTCAGGTGGTACGTACAACCACGTGATTCTATACTATCCCTTATGTTATTTGCCTGGGGAAGTCTTTGGATTTCAGGTGTACTTGGGTGTATGTGAAAGACTCTCTAATTGTGATATACCTAATTGTGCTTACAAGTGGGCATAAATGGTAAGAATTTATATCATTACATTAATACATGGAAGAAATACGTGGTTTGCCTTGTCATGGAATACGTGAGTAAATCTCTTATCGGTACATGTTACACTCCATCAGATACAATCGTTGCATCTATATTCCCAAGAACTGCAGCAGATGTCAGACATTTCCGAAACATATCATAGAAGCTGTTAACATTGTAATTGATGCCCTGTCACATCGCTCAAACAGCATGTTCACCTGTTCCAGAGAAATATACACCTTAAAGAAGTGGTGACTGGCTGACATGACAACAAATTCTGCCATCTGCAAGAAATATAAGCTTTGACGCTGCTAGGCTTTCAGTGGGGCAGGGTCGTTTGCCAGTAACAGGAGATATTTTAGCTTCAACACTTGCTTTAACCTAAGAACTGACCATTTATGCCCACATGCAAGCACAATTAGGCATATTACTAGACTGTCTTTCTTGCCCAAAATACGTGGGAAATCCAAAGGCTTCCCCTGCAGATAGCGTAAGGTGTATGGCATCAAGTGTTTTTATGTACCACCTATGTCGAATGCTTTGCAGCACTTCAAGATTCAATCACAATGCCACATTGTTGGACATGTTTGCAGGCCCAACCACTTGATTCAGCGACGTTTCTGGGGATCTTATTGTGCCATTGACTATAGTGCTGCCTTGCATAAGATAAACCTTTAGGCTTCTATTGATTGCATGGTTCAGCGTTGGATGGAATATATTCTTACTGCAAACATTTTTAGGTCACGCAATGTTGCTCCTGCTTTTGTAGCTGCTGGCTACGTCACTCATGTCATCTTTGGTCCGAACAGATAGAGAAAGCCAATAAGGACCGACAGTATTCCAGTAAGCCCTACCTCCCCATGAGCAATGGAATTAATGAAACGTATATGCATGATATCCAAGGCAGATATTGGTTGGAACACTGTAAAAGTGGCTTTTAGGCGTGACAGTAGGTCTACCCAGTGACCATGTTCTTTTACTCTGATCGACACAAAGACCACATTCCTGCCAGTGACTACACATCTCGTCTATGTTACATCATTAAGAAGCTTCTATCTATAGCTGTGTGATAGCGTATTGGAAGGCACATATGGTAGCAGTGAACTAGACTCTTGTACATGCATGCCTAATCAAATAATGTGGGCTAACCACCCTCATTGGTGTCATGCTGCCTACTTTAAAAAAAACCTTTATCAAGTAACTTTTAGTGAAGTTTTATGAAAACAAGACAGAGGATTCATTTCCTATGCAGAAGTGATCATCAGTGCACAAATGGCCTGAAACAGCAAAATATCCCACTTACATACCATGAATAAACATTCCCCACAATGCCGCGATTAAAATTGCAAGTTAACTGGTTGTCAAGTCAATCTAGCTAATACAGCCTTTACCAGCACCATTTCTTCAGGCTAAGTGAAAATATTTTTTGTGTTTTATGCATTTGTTATATATAAAATATAGAGTATGTGCGAAACAAATGCCGCATGGAATTTGTGACACCTCAGTTATGAAGGCTGCAAAAATTATTGAACAGCTGTAAAGTTATCTTATGATTCAGTAAATCTATGTTTTCGTGGGTTTAGAAATGTGCTAGTTCTCGAGTGCCACAAATAAAAAGTGAGAATGTAAATTCAAATATTTATTGCCTAGTACTTATGCTCAAGTGTTTTGAAAAATAAAGTAATTTAATGTTTGCCTTGAGCTTGACACCTGCAACCAGACCTCGTTTAAAAAAAGGTTGAGGCACGTTCTAAATGACTGAATTTTCAACTATTTGGAATAACAGACGGTGTGATCTTGCATCTCGAGCTTTGTTTCATTTGTAGATCGGCAAGCTCGTGGTCGTAAGTCATGCCTAATTGTCTTTGCTAACTTATTCACATCATAAAAGTACCGAAGCATGTAAAGCAATATTTGCAAAAATAAAGATTAAGACCGTGCATGTGCCCCTGAACAGCAAAAAGCAATATTCACGTAACCAATGTGATGAATGCTGTTAACCCTGTCGTACATAAAACGGTCCTTCAAACATTTTGAGAGGCATGCTTGGTCATGACTCTGACATGGTTTAGTATTACAACTATGGGAGCCAGAAAGCTTGAATAGAAACTGACAGATTAAGTTGGTATGGATTCATGATATTAGAACACTACAACGAAGAAGATTAAAAACAAATGAGCAACAGGAACACAAGTGCCAATTTGCGGCTGAAGTTTATTCGAAATTGCAAAATGGATATATAGTACATCCAGATGGCAATACGCAAAAATGACCAGAAATACCAAAAAATAAAATACAAGTTGTATACAAGAGTGAAGGATTTGTTTACCCCGCAGTATAACTAAAAGAAAGCTGATGCATGATTGTTTTTCATTTTGCCTGTATCTTCTCAATTATATATATTTTTTCGAAATATCGTCACAGGACAACTCAGGAAGCCTTTGATCACGCACGTTACTCAATAGTCTTTTGTCCTCCTTTATCGCGCCAATCTAAAAGCGAGAAAGCTTACTAGATCTCAAGATTAGTTATGGTAGTTCTTGCCTTACTTGTTTGAGTGAACATCCACTAGTGTGAGCTCTTTTCGACTCCACTGTTGCCATAATTGTTCTGTATCTTCTGCCTGAGTAGTTCTTTTTTGAGTCTACTTTAGCACACTGAAATAGTGCTACTATTCAGAATCCCGGCAGATTTAGTGCAGTGAACTGAGTTTAGTACAATGACCTGAGTCAACGCAGCAAGTTTTCCTGCAGTTTACTGAATCAAATACACATTCAAGGCAAATCAATTAAGAGTACAGCTAGTGATGACATTTTTATTATTGGAAAAGTTGTTTGGAAGAAGGCACAGCATTAGAGTTTAAGAAAGGTCATATAATTTCAAGAACATGTGACTATCTATATACATTTAATAAAAAAATAATAATGAACATTAGAGCCGAGTCTGACAGGGGCTATACAAGAAAGCACGTTGAATGCCATTCTCTGATGAGCTTCCAAGCTTCACTTCAGCTTAAGCAAGTCTGGCTTTATCCACTCGTTGCATGTAGAAAAATAGTAGAAACACAGTACTAATATTTCTCAATAATATACACAGTGTCGTTAGAGCAACAATTTGTTTTTTTCTATTTTAACACAGTTCAAAATTGAAATAATGAAAAGACGTCTCAAAGTTTACATGCCTCCTTTAATGATATTTATGTCTTTCATGCTTTTCATGAGGCCCAACTACTACACTAACATGTCAACGTGAATATAACAAATGGCTCAGACGTAAAAAGTGGTCAAAGATGACCATGCAGGCCATTGCTCATTTATTCAAAGAACACCATCTGCATGCAGCACCCCCATCCAGTGCCCCCTGTCTCCTTTATTTGAACACACTCCCAGCAACGATGAAGGTGGTGAGCTCATTAGAAAGAAATTTGGTGAGACGGTTTCTATAAACCTGTAAGCAAGAGTATTTTATTCATTTAAAGATGAGTTGTTTGTGTGCGTATGCCCCTATTTCACATCATGACGATGGGCAATAGGTCATTGGAACACTGTTATCGTGTTTGTGAGGCCGAGATTTCGGTTGGGAACGTTAGCGTTCCCAGTGTTCAAGATTTCCTGCAGCATCCACTCTAGCATAAGGTCATAGTGGGTGGTTCACGTGTTCATTGTTTCGCATTGTAGTCTGCCTCCATGTCTCGCCCACTTGCAGTCAGCGCTTTTGAGGGTATGTTCAAGAGTTGTACTGAAGCCATTGTTAGGAATCCAGGTCAAAGTATCTTCCATCAGTGCATAAGAGCCAGATTTGAGTAATGGCTTTCTTCTCAATCAGTGTGTATTGCTTTTAATGTTCTTGTGCAAGAAAGACATTGAAAGTATGTTTTCATGACTTTTCAGTGCTGTGCATGAACTGCTGGCAAGCCTGACAAGTTTTTCTTTTTGTTGTGGTGTTGTCTCAGTCAGGGCCCCACAGCCTCCTGTTGCTTCACAATATTTCACTTCGTAGGATTGCTCTTTGCATGCTTCTTCAGCACCTTGCACTATTATGAAAGCAGGTACTAGCAGGTGTGGACTGTGGTGCTTTTATTTGTGTTCCACAAATTTTTCCCTAGATTCATTTTCACACAAAGCAAGAAGTCAAAGTATGGTGGTAACATTTGCTTTTTGTTGTTTTCATTGTATTTTAGCCAGGGTCGGTGCCAGGATTGGCTTATACCGGGGGTGCACCCAAGATAAGCGAAGTTTTTCAGGAGGAGCAGAGAGGCGGGGAACTTGGCTATTGTGTTACGACTATGTTTCATCTTTAGAATATAGTCGTAACACATGGTCAAAATACAGCAGAGGGGTCAGGCCAAAATTGGGTGAGGGAGGGGATGGCTCCAGTCTAGCCTCCCTGTGCCTACCCCGGCACAACCCCCGATTTCAGCCCGCGTCTTTTCACAGCTGACGACCTCGTGTGACAGCTCTTCCTCGTGCACTCATTGTTTGTCAGTTACTTACTCGCCTTATAATTAGAAGGCTGTTCTTATGATGAAGATGAATCTCCGCCAATTCTTGTTTAGTAATTATCGTATGGCGTATCCTCAGTATCTTTTCTCAGTGTACCCTTGTTTTACTTGGCTGGAATATCAGCAACGTTACAACAATGAACTCTTAGCATGTTTTATGGACTGTAAAAGTAATCGCTGCTCTTTTTTCCGGCATTCCGTTTTTGATGGTTGGCACGTCAGTATTTCTCCTCTCAGCTTGTGAGTGTTTTGTAAGTAGGACTTTGTCACTGTAGCCTCCTGGTACTGGATGCAGTGCTCACTCAGCCAGCCTTATTGGCACAGCAGAAAACATGAAATGTGTGGGCTAATCACTGCAGGTGTGCGCTTCCTTGGTTGCGGCTGGTGTATCTTTGCAGTGGTCATGTCCTGAGCATGTATTACTAGCTCGACAGGCAAAGCTTCTTCTTTTAGTTAGCTGCAAATCCCGTGCGAAGAGGACTATTAACACTTGCTATGATTATAGCCCCTTCAGGTGTGAATTATGATGCACTGTGAACAAATGTGGGAAATTCAGATAAACCAATCACAAGGCACTCAATAATATATGCCAAGGAAGAAAATGATGTGTTCTTTTTTGTGAGCTTGAGCAAACCATTACAATTTCTATGAGATTAAATACTTCATCATTCTGCTTTAAGTTATATTTAGTTTTGATATAAAAGAAATGAAATCGTAAGCTCCTCATGTGTGTGCATTTAGTTTTTATTGCATTAATTTTGGGAGAAGAAAAGCAACACTTGACGTTGGTTTTAGAACACGATTTGAACGACCCTTCAAAGATAACGATTCCTTCACTAGAGTGATCAGCTACGGTTGTGCGCAGCAGGCTGAAGTTGAGTCAGGACATAATGACAAAGGAGAAGGTTAAGTTCATCTCAGGAACACGTCTTTTACTCTATTCTGGCCTCAAGTTGACAAAGCTAGCATAAACAAATTGCATATACAAATGTCGCCACTGATGCTAAGGGGTTATCTTTGTTTCTCATAGAAAAATGTTTCCATTTGAAAACATAAGGTTGCATATACATTGACAACATGCTTGATTTGGGCCATGGACTTATAACCTATGATATAGGCGGAACTTTGTGTGGTGCAGGGATAGGGGATTGACGTCCTTGGTCTTTAGTGCAGGCAACTAGGGTATGTGTTATTTGGATTTCGGTTTTCCATTGCTGAAAATTTCAAGGGTGTGCCATTTGCCCAGTGTCCCATTCCTTGGCTACACCACTGCAATAACTATGAAGCACATATCTTGCCCTTTTGTGCCTTCAGTGGCTCATCAATTAAACTGCCTCTTTGGTGGACGAGACCATTTCAGTCGTTGTTAATACAGGTAGGCTAAATATCTGATCTGCATTTCAAACAAAAGTGAAAAGGGCCGTTTCCGTTTGAAAACTCTTGAAAAAACGCGTTCATATACCACATTATCATAGAAACAAATGAGAACTTCATGTGTGTAGAGCAGTATAAGTTACAAAGATATAAAATATGGGAAGAGTGAAATGCACCAGCTACTTTAGCCAACTGCATCGTTCTTTGATTTTACTTCTGTTTGACTCTCACACAGATTATAGTACGTCCTGAAGACACATACACCACAAAATTGCACACAGAGTATGTGATAATTAAGACAAACGAACTAGTTATTCGCTGATCACAACAATCTTGTTCCCTCTTTTGCACTGAGTCTGGAGGAAGGAAACTATAAAAGTATGACTGAGCTAGATTAAGAAACACTGTGAGAAAGAAATTGCAAGACCTCACATGCCAAATATACAAAAAATGCACAGCTGCTGACAACACAGTCAACAGACTTCAGTACTACAAAAAGTCACTCACTCGTAGCTTAGGATTTATTCTTAGATATAATCTTTTCAGTTGTAAGGACCAGTCCTGACACCAGCTGTCAAATGATCCTCCTCATGTTGTGGAGATTACAGCAATTTTCGACACATTTTCCAGTTTGTAACGTGTACGTCCATTGACTTCTTGAAAGACAGCCAGCTCTCCTTAGCCACCTCACTAAACATAAAATAAATAAAGGACAGCGAGTGTGAAATAAAACTCTCTTTTTTACAGGAAGAAGCTTGCCAGATTGGCCCACAGCACTTTCTTCTTTCCACCAACTTAAAAAAAAGTAGAATGAAGGGGGGAAGAGAGGGGTCTGTGGTTCTCTGATAAAACAACACGACGCCGTGAGCGTGCGTATTTCTTGTTTATAAGCGATTTAGCTTACGTGGTTTGTGTTCTATGCATCAGCACATATGAACTTATCGAAACGTTTTTTCACGCGTCGTGCTGCGGGTTCAATCAACTCTACGTACTGCTTAAGCTAGGTTTTGTATTGGCTACAGTAAGAAAGCATATATATATATATATATATATATATATATATATATATCTCATCCCCTGATGAGATATATAACTTATCCCCTGATGAAGGGAGGTCCCCTCCCGAAACTGTTGAGAAATAAATATATTTATCCTTGTTGACAACGCTCCCGTTGTGCCATATCCCATATATATATATATATATATATATATATATATAGGAATAAAGGAGCACACTTACGAAACTTTGATAATTGTTTACTCTACGTTTCGGCTGTGGTACGGCCGAAACGTAGAGTAAACAATTATCAAAGTTTCGTAAGTGTGCTCCTTTACTCCTAATTATATTTGCACCAGACCCACAGAATTTCTTTTTTGAATTATATATATATATATATATATATTTATATATATATATGTATATATATATAGGATAAATATATTTATTTCCCAACAGTTTCGGGAGGGGACCTCCCTTCATCAGGGCATGAGTTATACTGACATGAGCTTCCAAACTTCCTTGCTGCCGCGTCCCTCTCGCCTTCAAAGACGTTCAAGGCGAGAGGGACGTGGCAGCAAGGAAGTTTGGAAGCTCATGTCAGTATAACTCATCCCCTGATGAACGGAGGTCCCCTCCCAAAACTGTTGGGAAATAAATATATTTATCCTTGTTGACAACGCTCCCGTTGTGCCATATCCCATACCTTCACGAAGACTAACTGGCCCATTGAATTATTACTCCCACTATATATATATATATATATATATATATATATATATATATATATATATATATTGTTACGCATGCCTGGGAAGAAAACGAAGATGGGCGAACAGGCTGGCTGCCCGAAGCTGGAGGAAGAAAGAAGACGACGACACTACGATCATCAACCTGTTGGCCGCTCCGGCGCTTCTCTTCGCGACCAAAATAAATGGCCCCCTTCAGCCGTATACGTCCTGGTCCTCCTTGTGCGTAACAGATTGGTGGAAGCGTGCTGGGTAAGACGAGCCCAACGACGGGAGCTTCACTACGTGGACAACGCCATAGCCGCCGCCTTGCCGGACTCCCGCCTGCGCCGATCGTAATGGCCCAAGATCAGCCATCTAACGCTTCAAGGCCAACTCCAATGGGTTCCTTGCCCTACTACCGAGTCCCGCCAACCTTCGGAGGAAAATCTGGAGAGGATGTCGACGCGTGGCTCATCCAGTACAAGCGAGTCAGCAAGTCCAACGGCTGGGATGCCGCCGCTCCGCTCAGCAATGCGGTCTTTTGTCTTACGGATACTGCGCTCGTGTGGTACGAAATCCACGAGGACACACTGACGACGTGGGACGTTTTTGTTGCAGAGCTGAAAGCGTGTTTCGGCGACTCGAGCGTCAAAAGGAAGTGGGCAGAGCAGACATTGTCTCAACGCGCGCAGCTTCCAGGTGAGACATGTACCACGTATATAGAGGATGTGCTGAAGCTCTGCAAGGTGGTCAATGATCAGATGTCAGAAGACGACAAAGTAGGGCATTTGCTGAAAGGCATAGCCGAAGATGTATATAATTTTCTCATCGGAAAAGAGCACCTAAGCTCGGTGACCGACGTGTTTCGGCATTGCCGAACTTTCGAACAGCTGAAAATGCGCAGGATTGCTCAAACGTTCGGCCGGCTTACAAATGTTACAACGGTCGCCAGCATCGACACGAGCAGCTGCCCAGACCTGTCCTCGACGATTCGAGAGATTGTTCGCGAAGAACGTTTTCGCTATAGAGAACAGACGCATTCAGCAGTTGATCACCATTCTGTAAACGACCAACATTCGGTATATGTGCCACGTGAGGCTGTGACTGCACCGCCGCCTTCTACGACCCCTTGGAAATTGATGGTTAGTGCTGCAGCTGTTGAGTACAGCGCACCCCCACAGCCAAGGAGAGCACCACGCTTGCCAGCTCCTCGCCATGACCGACGCCCTCAGCGTCCGCCTTATTCGCAACGCCCGGTCTATCCCTATTATATACGGAACGAACCGACCCACTACGCCAGGGAAGACGATGTTCGATTCATCGACGAAGAAAGAGAGTTCCGACCTCTCACAGTTTGCTACTCCTGTGGTGTACCATGACATATTTCGCGATTTTGCAGCCGTCGACGTGGAGCCCCACGGTATGGCTACCCACCACACTTTGCACGGCCTTCCGAACGACTTCGCGATGACCCACGAGCAACGTACTATGGCCCACCACAACACTTCACACGATCGTCAGATCGACCCCACGACGACACTAAGGCAACACACCTGCTGCCTCGCGACGACTACTGGACACGCAGCTTCCGGAACCACTCCCCTACAACTGACAGGAGCTTGACGCCTCCACCGCCTCGTGTTCCTCGTTCTCCTTCACCACGACGTCGCAACACGTCTTTTTACCCACAGGAAAACTAGCAAGCGCGGCCGATGAAGGTGAGGTCGCCGGAGACGTGCTAATATCAGTAATACCTCCTGTGTTGATGCTCAAGAACAAAGTACGTGTTTCTGTTGACGATGTGCCTGTGATGGATTTGGTGGATACGGGGGCAACCATTTCGGTCATGAGTGCGTGTTTTAAAAATACCTTGGGGCGGAAGGTTTTATTTAAGTGGAATCAAGCTTCGAAAATTTGCGGAGTGAGTGGTGATGCACTGCATCATGTTGGTGTGTGTAAAGCTGACGTGTTTTTCGGAATCTGTGTTATCCCAACGGAATTCGTGATTATTCCGCAGGCGACACATGATGTTATTTTGGGTATGGACTTTTTGAGGGAGTGTGGTGCGACTGTCGACTGCCGCACAGGAACAATAGTCTTGCCTGATCACGTTCCGCCAGCACTCTTGGAAAACCCTGTGGATGGTGAGACGGCATTGTGCATCTGTGGTGACACTATCATACCACCGTTATCAACCGTTCGTTCACTTGTTGGTTGCAGCGACAGCTATTCTGCCAACTTTGATGCCAACTTAGAACCAGTGTACACCAACTGCATGAAAAAGAATTTGTTGATCCCACATTGTGTGGTGTCGATCAGACGTGGACGCGCTAGTTTATGGACTGTGAATTGCTCTACAGAACCCGTGATGTTACCAGATGGTCTAAAGTTAGCCGTCGTCAGTGGACAACACGAGGCCTTACTGGTGACTGAGCTTAGAGATGCGCTGGAAGAGCATCGTAGTCACAGTTTTGAAACGGCTCTTCTATCAATGGTGAATAAGTCGCTGAGCACAAGTGAACGCCGAACATTGGTTAATGTACTTTCGAAGCACATCTCTGCATTCGACTTTGCGCAGAAAAACAAAGCGCCCCTAATCTCTGCTTCTCGGACATGTCACACTATCAACACGGGTTTGGCCAATCCGATTAGACAAAAGCCATACCGTGTTTCACCATCCGAGCGGCGGATTATTAATGAGCAGGTGAACGAAAAGATTGAAAACGGTATCATTCAAGAGTCGGTAAGTCCATGGGCATTGATTGATATGTGGGGTTTAACGTCCCAAAACCACCATATGAATATGAGAGACGCCGTAGTGGAGGGCTCCGGAAATTTCGACCACCTGGGGTTGTTTAACGTGCACCCAAATCTGAGCACACGGGCCTACAACATTTCCGCCTCCATCGGAAATGCAGCCGCCGCAGCCGGGTTCCGAACCCGTGACCTGCGGGTCAGTAGCCGAGTACCTTAGTCACTAGACCACCGTGGCGGGGCAAGTCCATGGGCAGCTCCAGTAATTTTCGTTAAAAAAAGAAAGACGGATCGTGGAGATTTTGCGTCGATTATCGCCAATTGAATGCTGTAACAAAAAAGACGTGTACCCACTTCCACGTATTGATGATGCCATAGACTGTCTGCATTCGGCCTCTTACTTTTCCTCTGTAGACTTAAGATCGGGCTACTGGCAAATTTCCATGCATCCTGAAGATAAAGAAAAGACAGCCTTTGTAACCCCTGACGGCCTCTTTGAATTCAACGTGATGCCATTTGGACTGTGCAACGCGCCGGCGACGTTCGAGCGATATTTGGACACTGTTTTTCGTGGCTTGAAATGGAGCATTTGCATGTGCTATCTCGATGACGTCGTCATCTTTGGCCGCACCTTCAGCGAACACAATTCACGTCTGGATACTGTACTGACTTGCATAAGAAACGCTGGCCTTGTTCTTAACTCAAATAAATGCCACTTCGGAGATCGACAAACCCTTGTTCTCGGACACCTAGTCGATCAGGAGGGCATCCGTCCAGATCCCCAGGAGACAGCAGCCGTTGAAACGTTCAATGTGCCGCGCTCTGTGAAGGAGCTCCGCAGTTTTTTGGGGCTTTGCTCCTATTTTCGCCGCTGTATACCTAAATTTGCCGATGTCGCATATCCGCTGACATGTTTGCTACAGAAGAATACTCCCTTCGAGTGGACTCCGGAGTGCGACTCCTCTTTTCGTCAACTGAAGTTCCTCCTGACGTCGCGGCCTATTCTTCAACACTTCAACCCATCAGCTGAAACTGAACTGCACACAGATGCCAGCGGCTTAGGAATCGGTGCCGTCCTAGTTCAACGCTATGGTAACCGCGAGCACGTGATTGCATACGCAAGCCGCTCCTTGAGTAGGCCTGAGCAGAATTACACTGTCACAGAACAAGAATGCCTCGCGGTAGTATTTGCGATTCAGCGGTTTTGGTGTTACCTATATGGACGCCCTTTTACAGTCGTCACCGACCACCCCTCATTGTGTTGGCTCGTCAACCTTCGGGATCCTTGCGGCCGTCTAGCACGCTAGGCACTTCGGCTCCAAGAGTATAACTTCATAGTCTCGTGCAAAAGTGGTCGACGACACGCTGATGCAGATTGCATTTCGCGCATGCCACTGAGCACTACAGAGTGTGACGCCGATGACCTCGATCACCTTGTAGCTTCTGTGTCACCAAAGTTTCCCGACCTCGGTACTTTCAAAGATGAACAGCGAAAGGACACCAGGCTATCATCGCTTTGCACAGCTCCTACAGCATGCCATTTCTGTGTACGCAACGGACTCCTATATCAGAAGAACTTTTCCAGCACTGGCGCACGTTTCCTCCTGGTAGTGCCAGAAAGCCTTCGGACGGCGATTTTAGGTGCTATGCACGACGATCCTACGTCCGGACATTTAGGTTCTGCGCGGACGCTTTACCGTGCTAAGGAACGCTTTTATTGGCCAGGAATGCGACAGTCAGTCGAGGCGTATGTGGCCAGCTGCACACAGTGTCAACGCCACAAACGCCCATCTACTGCTTTGGCTGGTCTTCTACAGCCCTAGCCACCTCTAAGCACACCTTTCCAACAGGTGGGCATTGACCTTTTGGGCCCTTTTCCAAAGTCGGCTAAGGGCAATCGCTAGATAATTGTATGTGTCGATTACCTCATGCGCTACTGCGAGACGGCGGCCATACCAACCGCAACTGCCAGCGACGTCTCTGTGTTCTTGCTGCAGCACGTTATCCTCCGACATGGCCCACCATACGTGATCATCAGTGATCGTGGGCGACAATTTACGGCAGATATAGTAGAAGACCTCCTTCGATTGAGTGAGTCCCGCCTTCGTCACTCGTCGCCATACCATCCGCAAACAAATGGGCTCACGGAGCGCACTAACCGAACAATTGTAAACATGCTCTCTATGTATGTGGCATCCGACCACAAGAACTGGGATGACGTGCTACCATTTATAACGTACGCGTTCAACACCGCTAAGCACGAGACATGATGTACTCAGATGTACGCACGACCGCCACGGCACACACTCGACACAGTTTTGCCATTCTCCGCACACGAAAACCTCTCAGTCACCGAAATCCTGTGCCTTGTAGAAGAGGCGCGTTGTATTGCTCGTCTACGCACTTTGGCATCACAGGAAAAATCGAAGGTACGCTATGACGTCCGCCACCGGCCTGTAACTTACCATCCAGGCGACTTAGTGTGGCTGTGGTTTCCGGTACGAAGACGCGGGCTATGCCAAAAGTTCTTGGCCACATACGGCGGACCATTTGTCGTTCTCGATAAAATCACGGAAGTCACATACACAATAGCTCGCCTTGCGAGAAGTGGTAGAAGAGCCGCTAAAACCCAAGCAGTCCATGTCGCTCGACTGAAGTTGTACACACCAAGGTGAATCAATTACCTCGCCCGGTGGGCTTCGTCTGCGAGAGGAGGAATGTTGCGCATGCCTGGGAAGAAAACGAAGATGTGCGAACAGGCTGGCTGCCCGAAGCTGGAGGAAGAAAGAAGACGACGACACTGCTATCATCAACCTGTTGGCTGCTCCGGCGCTTCTCTTCGCGACCAAAATAAACGGCCCCCTTCAGCCGTATACGTCCTGATCTTCCTTGTGCGTAACAGTATATATATATATATATATATATATATATATATATATATATATATATAATCAACAAAAACGTTCCACAACGAAATTGTAACTCGCGACGACCCATGGAGACAAGGTGCCTGACGCCCATGCTCTCCACTACACTTTACCAACCGCTCGCTGCAATGTTGTAGGTAATTCTTGTGGTCATTGCGATACAGGATGCTAGCGTCGGTTTGTGTGTCAGATTACGGCAAATGCGCGTGTTGTGCGCTTCATTCACCCTAACGCAACTGATAACTCCAGTTCCGACACGTCAAGCACTTGTGTGCCATTAACTGGTACAGCCCTGTGAACTCGAAAAAACCAAGTCGGTCGTGGCAATAGCATGGCAGGACACACGATACAATACGCTTTGCATCCGATATCCACGAAATCTAAAGCGCTTGGCGTGGCATCGCCAGCGTAATGCGACGAAACGAACGACGGTGCACGCTCGCGCCGGCTCACGTCGAAATTGGTCACCTACGGCAGTAGCATCTGCGGTTGCTTCATCACAAAGATCAGCACGATTTTCATCTGAGAAGCACCGCATCGGACACCTGACGCCTGACAGTCGACAAACTCGATAGATGTTTATCAGTAAAATAGTCTACCTTGCGCAAGTTCAATCAACCATCATGCATATCAACTAGGTGCGCATGATTTAATGACAAAAATATACTACTAATGCGCACGGCATATTGCTCTCTCGAACTTGAAAAATTGACACGTGAGTGAAACGAGAACAGCGCCAAATGCAGCAGATGCAGAAATCAGCTCATACCGGTCTAAGGTTATGCCAACGAAGTTGACTCTTTAGTCGATGCCGGCAATAACGTTCGAACGACGGGCCAATAATGCCAGCCTTATTGCATGGTTCCGTCCGTATTGGCTGCTGGTTGTACCACTCGGTCCAATGTGGCCGTTCTTATACGCTAGCACAGCCAATAATGGCGGGAAGTTCTGAATGCTGGTCCAACACCACCGTTCTATTCGGCTGACACAGCCATTACTGGCGGAACGTTGTCAATGCTGGCCCAGCATCGCCGTTCTATTAGGCTTGCACAGCCATTATTGGCGGTAAGTTTTCAATGCTTGTCCAACCTCGCCGTTCAATTCTGCTGGCGTAGCCATTACAGTCGGGACGTTGTTATATCTGTATCTTGCGCGGGCCATAAACTGCCAATCTATCCCCAACAATTGGCCAACGTTCTGTGCTGCCTGAGATCACGTTATTAGAAAGAGAGGCTCGCATTTAGCCTCGGCGAAAGCCTGAAATTGAAGTGAGAGATACCAAAAAAATTTCTCTTTCAGCAGACGTTAGAGAAAAACTGCCCAAAGCAGCGTCGAATGCTTGGAAAGCACAAAAAAGTGGCCGACGCGTTTTATGTGAGCAACAGCCACACAGAAGGCGAGATTATGGAGCAAAATCTTGTTTAATAAGCGATAATGGAAGCAAACTCAGCATTCAGTAAAAGTGGCACTTGTGGCAGTGAACTCATTGTAGTTGATTATCGTTATCATGCGCTGATATATTTTTATTTTTATTATATTTGACAAAATGTTGGAACGTATCATACGTTAGAGTCGGCTGTCCCAACATCATGACATTAAAGAACAAGATAAATCGTGCACGGTTATACAGCCACACTTTGTGGTTTCTGCCTTCTTGTACTTTGGGCGAACGCATTTGAAATATTTTTTTTCTATTTTTGACTATGTTTCACTGTACGTTTTGCATTTGGTGTTATTCGAAGCATTGACGATATTGTTACGGTGAGATGATGATGATGATGATGATGATCCTTGATACTCTGGCGCACACTCACAAAGGGGGATCGGCCAAGAACTGGGCGGCAGGACCTTAAGTAAAAGGATTATTGTTTTCAAACACAACGTAATTTTGGACTGAAAAAATTATCTAAAGAAAGAAAAGCCAAAAATCGAAAATGAGTATATCTGAGCAAGGAGCGATGCAGGCTATCAGATGCGATTTAGGACAGAGGTAATGGGGGGTCTAAAACGAATGATATATATATATATATATATATATATATATATATATATATATTCCAACACTTCAATCACGCCGTCAAATTCAAAGGTTAAAATTTCTATTCTTGCTTAAAAATAACAAACTTTCAATTAAACCCGAGGAATTCCTTCAGCCACTCACTTCCCGACAAACACGGCATAGACACTTCGAATCTCTGACTCCGTACAGCGCTCGAACTAATATTTTTAAGTTTTCATTTTTTCCGCGTACTATTACAGATTGGAATAAACTAACTGAATCGGCTGTGACTAATATTCACTCCTTTGAACAATTGGAATTCTGATTGCTTTGTTTTGCAACTTTGATGTACTCTTGTGTATGTATTTCCAACAGTGTACCATGTGTATTGCGGATTTTTGTAACTTTGATGCATTCCTGTATTTGTTCAAACTATCTTAATCAGTGTATCATGTGTATTGTGCCTAAATTTTGTTTTTCTCGTGATGCCCTTCCTGCTTGGGCCCTTCAATGGGCTTGCAGTATGTCTTAAATAAAATAAATAATATATATATATATATATATATATATATATATATATATATATATATATATATATATATATATATATGTGTGTGTGTGTGTGTGTATATTATATAGGCAGTTTAAAATGGCAATTGCTTTGTTTCAATTATGTATTGAATTGCCGCAGAGCAGACGTCCCTGTGGCTATAACCGAATTTAATGCTGCCAAACGACAAAATTACTGCCACATTTAATTCTAATGCTAAATTTTCCAGTGCACCTACCAGTAACTTTTCCGCTGATGGGAATATCGGCGACAGAACTGAGATATGGCAGATCAGCACTCGTGCCAACCTCGTTCTTATCTTCTTCCACGTGTCCCCTCAGTATCGTGGCTAATCTCCGTTTGCAGACGATGCCCACGGGGCGAGTTAGGATTCGTTGCGATGATGATAGCGTTTTAAATGGGCAACATGAACGACGTTGGTCTTGCTTGAGCGGTGGCCAGTTAGTTGACAACATCTGGGATATCACGTACGTGACATCGCTGAGACGTTCCAGAACATAAACGGACCAGTGTAGTTGGCCAGAAACTTTTGGCTGAGGCCGCGCTTGCGAAGCGGCATCCAAAGCCATACGAAATCCCCTTTCTCCAACAATATGTGCCGGTGACTTCTGTCGTAACGGTTCTTAGAGCGTTTCTGGGAGACGAAAGTTCGAAGACAGGCGATGCGCCGGGCCTCTTCTGCGCGGCAAATAGTTTCATCGAGAGTAGGTTGATCATTCTCGGAAAAAGGAAGAATAGTGTCAAGAGCTGTGCGGGGTTGGCGTGCGTAGAGCAGATAAGATGAACTCTATCCTGTTGTTTTGTGCTGTGCCGTGTTGAAGGCAAAAATTATAAATGTCAAGATCACGTCCCACATTTTGTATCCGGAATCAACATACATGAAAATCATGTTGACGAGAGTCCTATTACTTCGTTCCGTCAAACCATTAGCCTGCGGGCGATACGGGGTAGTGTGACGAAAGTGGCACGAAGCAAGACGAAGAAGCTATTGAACTACAACGGCAACAAATTACCGCCCACGATAACCAATGATGACACGGGGGGATCCATGGCGTAATATAACGTACGACAGCATAAACTGTGAATCTTGGGTGGCCGTTGCCGCAGGAATCGCCGCAGTTTCGGCGTAGCATGTGAGCAGGTCAACGTCCACAATAATCCATCGGTTGCCGTTCGTTGAACGCGGAAAAGGGCCAAGCTGATCAACACGGACGGCATCAAATGATGTACCTGGGGGTGCTGTGGGATGAAGTAGTCCGGCTGGCGCAGTTGTAGGACGCTTGTGGCGTTGACATTGCTCACAGCTCGCAATGTATGCAGACACACTTTTACGCATCTTCGGCCAGAAGAAGCGTTCTTGCGTGTGATGAAATGTACTAGAAAACCCCATTTGGCTAGATGTTGGGTCGTCGTGTATTGCTCGAAGTACGCGTTGTCGCAGACTTGTAGATACAACTAGAAGTAGGCGAGGGCATAGCCGGAATAATTCTTTTCATCGGGAACGCCATTCTTTAAGACGAAACAATGTTGAACTTCCATTCTGAAAATAAAGAAAGAAGCGAGACTGTTATCACTTCGTTGCTCTGTTCGAAAATTTTTTAGGTCAAGAAACGGAGTGTCCACTACTGCCAAATTTTCATCAAAGTTGTCAGTGTCACACTCGGTTGTCGGAAGGGGAAGTCATGAAAGGCAATCAGCGTCGGCATGACGACGACCGCTCTTGTAACAATATATATATATATATATATATACATAAGGGAAACAAGTGTATAATTAAGGGCTCATTTTTCGTGTTTTACACAATAATAGTGAGATCTAACAGACAATAATGCCAAGGAAGGTATAGCAGAAGTTATTAGGCCAATTGTAACGTAAATTAGAAGAAAGAAAAGTGGGTGAAAAGATAACTTGCCGTATGCAGAATCCGAACCTGTGACCTTCGAATAACGCTTTCGATGCATATATATATATATATAAATATATATATATATATAAATATATATATATATATTAATTTTTATCTACTGCCAGTCTCTTACGAGACCAAAGCAGGAGGGCATGAGTATCAGAATACAATGAATGCTTAGTACTTTCTTACATGCGGCATACAGAACTGTAGTTATTTTAAAATTGGTAATAATAATCCTAGTTACTTAGAAACATTATAATTGATTTATATGTGGGGTTTAACGTCCCAAAACCACTGATGATTATGAGAGACGCCGTAGTAGAGGGCTCCGGAAATTTCGACCACCTGAGGTTCTTTAACGTGCACCCAAATCTGAGTACACGGGCCTACAACATTTCCGCCTCCATCGGAAATGCAGCCGCCGCAGCCGGGATACGAACCCGCAACCTGCGGGTCAGCAGCTGAGCACCTTAGCCACTAGACCACCGCGGCGGGGCACATAGAAACATTAGACATAGGTATTTATGCACTCCAAATATTCACACATCGGAAGCAGCGAACTGAATCTTTGCTGCATAAAAAGAATCAATACAGTTTTATACAGAGAAGGCATTGTGTATACTTATACATCCAAATAAATACTACTGGAAAACAATAATGGAGGTCATGGTTGAAGAAAGCCGTTGTCTCAAAGTTTAGTCTCAAGTTTTGAAGTGAATTCTGCCAGTGATGGTGCGTTAGTAATGGAGGGATCTAACCTATTCCATTCGCTGATTGACAGGGGGAAAAAGGATTGCTTGAAACTGTCGTTGTTGGAAGAGTATTCTTTGATAGTATATGCATGTTTATGTCGTAGTGTTCGTGATTCTGCCAAAGATATGTACCTGGATGCATCGATCCGGCTGTGGTTATGCAGAATGTGGTGTAGAAATTTGAGGCACGCGATTTTTGCTCTTGTTGCAAGCGTGGGTAGACCGGAGGTTTCTAAAAGGTTTGTGGGCGAGTCGGTGCGTTTGTACTTATTATGTATAAACCTAATGGCCTTCCTTTGAACCCGTTCAACTTTTGCTATATTAGTAACACCTTGCGGGAACCACACAGTGTTAGCGTACTTCAAGATTGGTCGCACGAATGTGGTGTAAGTTAGGAGCCTAGTATCTGTCGGCGCGAAGGGTAAACGCCTTCGTAGAAAAAAACAATTTACGCAAAGCCGATGCTGTAACATTGTTAATGTGCGCATCCCATCTCAATTCGGAAGTCAAGGTGACGCCAAGATACTTCTGCTGCGTAACTCTTAGTAAAGGTACGCCGTTAATTGTATAGGTAAAGTCGGAGGGTTCTTTTTTCCTGGTAACCGTCATGCAAACTGTTTTTGTTAGGTTAATTAACATTTGCCACTGCTCACACCAGTGAGCAATCTTACTCAATGAATTATTTAAGAATAAATGGTCATCCGAACTGTTAATTGCACTATAAATAATGCAGTCGTCTGCGAAAAGTTTAATTTTGCAGTCTATGTTATCAGTGATGTCATTTATGTAAATTAGAAATAATTGCTGTAAGGTTTTTGAACATGTCATTGCCAAACAGATGGCTATTTTCTTGGAGACAAATGGGCTGATATGTAGGCAACTGCACGGGTTTAGACAAGGGCTTTCCACGTTATCCCAACTGATTGAAACTCTCCACGATTTTGCCGCTGCCGTAGATAACAGAGAACAAGTCGACGTGATATGCATAGACTTTGCAAAAGCCTTCGATAAGGTCTCCTACCATAAATTGCTCTTCAAGCTCAAACGAACAGGCGTAAACGAAAATATCCTGAAGTGGATTGAGGCATACTTAACGAACCGCAAGCAGTTGGTACGAATTGATGGGTTTGAGTCTGAATCACTTGATGTTTATTCCTGTGTGCTCCAAGGCTCCGTGTTGGGCCCATTGCTGTTTTTGGTGTATATAAATGATGTTGTTGACATTGTTAACCCTCCTGTAAAAATTTAATTGTTTGCTGACGATTGTTAAATCTATGCCCCAGTGACGTGTGTGAATGACCAAATTGTAATTAATGATTGTCTTGATGATTTTCAAACATGGTGCGATAAATGGGAGATGAAAATAAATTATTCTAAGACAACATATACGCATATAACTACCAAGAAACACGTTTTACCATTTACGTACAGCATTGGACCTAATTATTTACCGCAGGTGTGTGCATTTAAATATTTGGGAGTGCATATTACGAATGATTTGAAATGGCGTGCACATGTCGAGAATGTATGCTGTGCCTCTTACAGAAAACTGCGTTTCTTGCGTGTTAAATTACCGAATGCTACGAAAGACGTCAATCTGCTTGCATATAAAACATTTATGCGCCCTGTTTTAGAATATGCTTGTGCTGCCTGGAACCCCCACCAAAAGGATTTAATAGATAAACTGGAACGAATTCAGAGACTTGCCGCGCGATTTATATGTTTGAAGTATAAAAGGACTGATTTGGTTACCGAGATGTTAAAACTAAGTGGTTTGGAATCTCTAAAAATTAGACGACAAAAGCAGCGCCTAAAAGTATTTTTTCAGATATTGCATGGTCAAATAAAAATAGATAGAACAATTTACGTACACCCCCCGCATAAGCTCAGCAGCCGGATCAATCATGACGCGGCGGTTCGCCCCTTCGGTGCTCGCACGGACGTCTTTCGCAAATCTTTTTTCCCTGATGTTATAGAAGCGTGGAACAAATTGCCGCGACATATTGTTGAAAATTCTGACGTTAAAAAATTTGAATGTTCTCTTGATGTTTACTTTGCCGAGCATTGAATATGCTATTGTGTTATTGTTCAAAGTTGCTGAAAATATCAATGTCTGTGTTTACTTTCTATATCCTATGTTTCCCTCCCTGTAATGACCCTCAAGTGAGGGTTGACAGTATAAATAAATAAATAAATAAAATAAATAAATAATGGCCCTAGGATGGAGCCTTGGGGAACACCTGACTTAACTGGGGCCGTCCACGACGATACTCCTTCGAAAACCACGAACTGTGACCGGTTTATATGAAAGTCTCTTACCCAGTTCGTGATTTCCCCATCCCCAATTATGTTCTGCAATTTCGAAATCAGTTTAGTATGACACACTCGATCGAACGCTTTTGCTAAATCAAGTAGAATTACGTCAGTTTGGGCCAAGGTTGTTTATACTGAGTGCAAGGTCGTGGACAACCTCGGTAAGCTGCGTGATTGTTGATAAACCTTTCCGGAAGCCATGTTGATGGGGGTACAGAAGATTGTTGTTTTCTAGAAAAATAGTTAAATGCTTAGCGATTATATGCTATAATATCTTACATGACGTACTGGTGAGGGATATAGGTCTAAAATTAGAAGGAACAGCGGTATCTCCGGTTTTGTGTATGGGTATCACCTTTGCTACTTTCCATTCTGATGGCAGTTTTGCTGTTTCTATAGATTTGGGATAAATTATGCCGAGGTATTTACTACACAGTTCTGCGTATCGAAAAAGAAATTCATTTGCAATATCATCGTGGCCACTGGCTTTCTTCGTGTCTAGATTCAAAAGTAGGTTAAGAATGCCGGGGTCGCTTATAACTAATGGTTCAATGGGAATTCGGGCTGTAGGCAAGGCCGCAGGAGTGGTGCCATTGTCATCAGTAAAGACAGGTTGAAAATAATCGTTGAAGATATTGGCCTGGTTTGTTTTATCGGTATCGCTTAAACACGTCTTTGTTTCAGCGGCAGGGCGAAAATGTTTCCAGAATTGTTGAGGGTTGTTTTCTATGTAACACGGAAGCGTTGAAGTAAAATATTGCCTTTTGGCGAAGCTAGCTTTTTGTTTGAAGTCTGTAATAGCACGTGCTAGGTTAGATGCGGTTACTGGATTCTTGCCTTTTTTTTGATTGCTTGGCGTAGCCTCTTAACTTTTCGCTTTGCGTGTAAAACTTCGCGGGTTATCCAAGGATTATGTTTTTTTGCCTTTTTGTTTTCAGTGGGACAAAGTGGGTAACGCAGAACACAACGATACTCTTGAAGCACGACCATAGATGATTTACATAGGTCGTTGGATGTATAGCAAGGTTTGAAAAGTTTTCAAATTCGTGAGCTAAGTAGGTTACAATGCTGGCATCATCACCTTTAGGGAAATTTCGTACAGTAGTTACTGATGAACGTGGTGTTAAGTCATATCCTAGTTGGAGCTGACAGATTGGTATGCGGTGATCTGATATCCCCGGAGTCACATTGACGACTGATTTATTTAACGGGAACTGGCCACTAATCAATATAAGGTCGAGTACGCTTTTTGTTTGATCTTTTATACGTGTTGGCGCAAGCACGACTTGTTGTAGATTGAAATTTAAAATTAAATCAATAAGTGTCTCCGATGACTGTGACGTGTACTGCATGTTGTTCCAATTTATGTCGGGAAGGTTAAAGTCACCCATGATGATTAGTCGAGAGTTATGGGCATGAGTTTGAAGATAATCTTGGATCGCTATAATACATTTGTTGTCTGATGAGGGGCTTCTGTAAACGCACCCGGTTACTATGCTAATTCCATCACAATGAATTTTACAGAATACCGCCTCTGCGCCTATGACATCGGGAAGCACGACAAAAGGAATCGATTTGCTTATCAGCAGGGCCACACCCACACCACGTGTGGGACGATCTTTCCGGATTACAGCGTACTCCGGGGGAGTGAATTCGTCGTTTGAGATATCAGGCGTCAACCATGTTTCCGTGATGGCGACTATGTGTGGCTCCTGATCAAGCAGTAGTTGTTCAAGGCTTGCCGATTTATTTAGTATACTGCGGGCATTTACGGTTGGTAACGTTATTTCTTTGATTGGGCGTGTTGTCGGGTCTTCGGGCGGTTTACTATGCCGTTTTTTTTCTACTGGTACCCTTTCACCCTTTTCGTCGTCCCAGACAAAAGCGACATCGTTAATATAAAGCTTGGTGTATGCTAGTGCGACTTTGTTTTTTTTGCCGATTAGTTTTGGCGCTGTCCCAAAGCTTTTTCCTTGTCTCACGGGTTTTGCGAGCGAAATCCTCCCCTATAGAGAGGTCAGTATTCTTGAGCTTGAAGCAATTCTTCAAAATACTCCCTTTCTGTCTCGAGTCAAGAAGCTTCAGAATCACTGGTCGTGTCTTGTTTGGCGCATATCTGCCTAATCTATGAATTCTTTCAATTTGAACCGGCTCCAGCTCACGAACACTTTCTATTATACCTTTGTTAACTGCTTGCTCCAGTTTATCGCTTGTTTCGTCTTTCATTTCTTCTAGGCCCTAAATAATTAAGTTTGACCGACGGCTGCGGTTCTCAAGCTCCTCAACACTTTGCTCAAGCGTTTTAATTGTGCTATTCTTGGCAAAAACCTGGTCGTTGCAGGCTCTAAGTTTTTCTTCTAGTGCGCCTAGAGCGTCCAGTTTATTTTCAATATCCATTAGTCTCTGTTCCTTAATTTTTTTTAATATCTGCGGAAATTCCATTCAGTTGCTTGATGATTTGAGAGAGCTCAGGTCCGGGATTGGTCTCTGCATCACCGCCGAGCAACAACAGTTTTCTCACGAACAATGAGCATTCAAACAACAGATCACACAGCCGGGGGCACGGCAGCACCAACAGGCATCGGTCACTAGAGCGGATACAATTACCGAAACGTTTCCTTACCTGCACAAGGAATACGAAGTGGTTAGGGATCCGCTTGGCCAAGGTGCTGCCGTGCCCTATGGCCGCCGCGCTCTTGGGTGACGAACTTATAGGCTGATCCGCGAGGGGCGACCACGGGTGAGCGCTTGCGCCAGAATCCGTGAGTGTTGACGAGTGCTGATGGCGTTGATTATCCAGGACGATCCTTGCAACTGTCTCTGGCAGGTGGCTGTTCGTTGCATTCCGAGTGGCGTTAACCGAAAATGGCTTTCCGGTAGCGCTGGTGCAGGGTGGGAACAGCAGGCCGAGTAGAAACGTAGAAACTGCACAAGGAATACGAAGTGGTTAGGGATCCCCATGGCCAAGGTGCTGCCGTGCCCCATCATACATACATACATACATATATATATATATATATATATATCTTGGCACGGTGAGACGCCTTTATTTACAAGAGATTATGAATGCGAGAGTCCAGGGATCTGGCAGATCATCGCTCGTGCCGACCTCAATCTCTTCTTCTTCCACGCATCCCTCAGTATCTCAGCAATATATTTGAAATAGGGTAAATACTGCAGCGGCAAGGCCTTTCCTTATGCACTGCAGCAGTGGCGAAACAGAAACTCGTCACTTGTGGTGAGCTCCATGTAAAAGGGCTGAAGTGCATGGTGCTAGATCCAGAGACCAAGAATATTAGGCTGAAACTACTTTGGCTTCCGCCTCATCTTGAATCGCGACGTGTTAAAGAGGCGTTCCAAGCTTACGGCGTTGTGAAGTCCATTGAATGAGAGGCATGGAGATGTGCAGGAATGGAACAATGGACGACAACAAATAGAGACGTTGCCTTGGAGCTCAAGGACACCATCACTGTGAGCTCAATACCACGCCTTATGTCAATCTATGGCCACCAACGTCTCGTACTTATTCCCGGTAGGCCTCCACTGTGTCTTCGGTGCAAGCTAGTGGGGCATGTACGATGACAGTGCAAAACACCGAGGTGCTTGCTATGCCAGCGTTTTGGTGACTCGTCGGATGCCTGCGTGTCGACTTATGCCAACAAACTCCGTTCTGGCCAAGGCACAGAAGACCAACGTCTCGACCATTTTATGGATGTCACTGAGGTAGTTGATACGACAGGAGAAGCAGCGGGAGGAGCAGAAGGTGCCTTAAAGGAAGCGGAGCACTTGTCCATGGATACCCTTGGCACGCAAAATAACACCGCTAACGACGCCAGTGAAAACATAAATGAATGCAATGCTGCTGACAAACACCACTTGGAAGGCCTTAAGGACAAGCCTCCTGACAATGAGGAACAAGAAGGAATGGATTGCAGTCAGACAAGGAAGCGTCAGGCACCGGTCACCGATGAAGCAACGAGTGCGCCAGACCCGACAGAACAAGTGTGTTCGTGTGGTCCACGTGTCATCTTCTTTGGGGACCGAGAAACCCGCCGCCTATGCCAGCGTCTTGAGGAAAGTGCTCCTAAAAAGTGCAAAGGAGGTAAGGCCACAGGTTGGCCTGTGGCTAAAGGTGACCTACAAAAGTTGTAAAATATCAAAATGGCTACCGCGCTAATGTTTCCCATGTGTGTAGCGACACTAAACGTACGTGGCTTGAGGAATGTAAGGCGTCAGTGGCAGTTGCGCCACGTGCTTGAGCAGTACAAGATTGATATACTTGCAGTGCAAGAGAAAGATTTCCGCTGCTCGTGACGCCGATCTTGCACTGGAAGTTTTCCGTGATTACAATTTATACATCAGCCCAGCACGTGGTGCATCCGCTGGATGCTTTTTATTAATTAGAAAGCACTTGAATTATATTTTGACGTCACTACATGTTGATGGGGAAGGACGCCTCATTTGTTGTGACTTATCTTTTCGATCCCATAATTGGAGGTTTATCTGTGTCTATGTTCGCTCCAAAGTGAATGAAAGGAATTCTTTTTTCCTTTCTTTAACTTCGCTACTAAACATTGACAGATTTTTGGTAGTCTTTGCAGACTTTAATTGTGTTTGTGACGCTAGAGATCATTCATATATATGAAAGCGTTATGATGCAAGTGCAGCCTTATTGCAGAACTTATTGAATGACCACAATTTAATAGATGTGGGAGCGCATGCACCTTCCTCGGTGAGGTTCATGCACTTTCAAGGCATCTCTCATGCTCGGCTTGACCGTGTATATGTATTTCTAAGCTTATGGTTTCACATTCATAATTATGCTGTGAAGCCCATAATTTTTACAGACCATTGCTTGGTAACTGTTTCTTGGGGTCCTAAAAATTTTCATAAAACCCCTCTAAGCTGGGACCTATGGAAGCTTAACGTACAGTTGTTGCGCGAAGATTCTTTTCTTAAAATAGTAAAAGAATCGGTACAAGGGGTAACACAGTGTCGACAGCTACCAATTTTCGCTCAATGGGAAAGGTTCAAAGAAAGAGTCAAGTATCAGGCAATTAGTAATTCATGCGAAATAGCGCAAAAAAAGCTGAAAAGCGCTATCTTTATGAAATACTTCATAAGCTCCATACTTTTGAAAGTCAACACCCGGGATTGTACGGGGACGAGATAAATGTGATTCGAGCACAGATACAAAAACATGATACAGATTTATACAGAGGAGCTAAGATTCATTACCGTGTTACCCATTTCACTGAAGAGGAACCCACTAAAAGATCCCTCGGGAATGAAAAGAGATATGCACTTTCTAAACAGATACTGCAAATTGAGTCGCGGGGTTCCCTTTGCACAGAGACATGTGAAATAAGAGCCGCATTTGAAGATTATTACAAATGCTTGTTCACCGCGGCTGAGCTTCAGGAGAATTTTGAGGAAGAAGCTAACCACTTCATTGCCCTTGTGCCTCAGTTACAAGATGATGATAGACTCCCTGTAGAGGGGCCAATAACCAGAGAGGAAATTAGATTTGCAATAACAACGTTGGAGAAAAACAAAACTCCTGGCCCAGATGGCCTTAATGGCGAATTTTACATAGCTTTTAAGGAACTTCTGATACCTTTCCTTGAGCAACTTTTTAAAGAGGCTTATGACCGTGGTTAACTTCCTCCTTCTTTCTATCAGAGCCATACAACAATAATCCCAAAAAGTGCTGATCCTAACGCATTAGAGGGAGTTAACGAATACAGGCCTATATCGTTATGTAACGTTGACTACAAAATATTTGCTAAATTGTTGACAAATCAGCTACAGACAGTGATTACGAAATGTGTAGGTGACCGCCAAACATGTGGAATTCGTAGTCGCTCTATACAGACAAACATTCATATTGCACGTTCAGTTCTTGAGTGTATACATGGCAGCATGGACCAAGTAGCCCTCCTTCAAATAGACCTTGCAAAAGCATTTGATAAGGAACAGCATGCTTTTTTGTTCCGGCTCCTAAGACACCTGCAGTTGGGTGATGTACTATACAATGGTATCTCACTCTGTTATAAGAAGTGCACAACTAGGCTAATTGTAAATCGCACACTTTCCAATATAATAGAGTTAAATTCATCTGTACGTCAGGGATGTCCGCTGTCACCTTTGCTTTTTGCAATTTATGTGGAACCATTATGTTTAATTGTGCTTCTAAAGTCCAGCATAAGAGGCTACCGATATGATGCTGAGGAAGTTGAGGTTCTAGGTTATGCAGATGACATTGCCTGCTTTAGCGCTGATAAACCCAGCGTTCAAAAAGCAGTCAACACTACTTTACGTTTCTGTGAAGTCGCTGGCGCCAGCATAAATTTTGATAAAAGTACTGGATTCTGGCTAGGCATGTGGGCTACAACTCCTTCGGTCTTCGCAAATATTCATTGGAATGCGACTCCTATAAAATACCTTGGTGTGCCTCTCGATACCTTTCGTAACAGCGGCCCACACTGAACCGCTGCGATAACTACGATCCGCCGAAAGGTGGCAACATGGCACGGACGGGAGCTTTCAATTTTTGCCAGAGCTAAAGCGTGCAATATATTCCTTGTATCGAAGCTTATTTATGTTCTGCAGGTGTTGCATTGCTCTCGGGTACACATTCAAGCCTTTCATAGGATATTTGCCTGCTTTATTTGGAGCACTTCTTGGAAACCCATGAGAAGAGACAATCTTTTTCTTCCACTCGAAAAGGGTGGCCTCGGCCTTGTGCATTTGTTCGTGCGACAGTTGGTGCTGCGATTTTTCTGCCTCAAGGATGTGTGCCACCCATTTCTGTTAGCGGTTCTTCGTAACCGTCTATGTTACCACCTTCCTTTTATTCATGTCACAACAAGCATTGCTATGAAATTGCCGTTGCGGGGATTCCTAAAAAAATTGTTGATACTGTCAGTTTCTTGAAAGCCAGGTTTACCTCAGAGTATTTGTATACTATTGACAGAACAAATTTAACCGCTGCACTTGTGAATAATCGTTTCCCCGAACCTGTTTATCGAAAGCCATATTCGCTTCTGTCTGGTCACGATGCATTATTTCGTGTACGTAGAATGTGTATATCTCCTTCAGCGAAAATATTTTTTCTTTAAACTGCACACTTCCACGCTGCCAGTGAAAATGTGGCTGAATGAAAAATTCAATATACGTACCCGGGACAGTGAATTGTAGGCTTTGCAACCAACCTGAGACTATAGAGCATTGTTTTATTCATTGTCGTGATGCTTTTTATTTTTGGGGCATTCTAAAAAGAACGTTAAAAATAACTTCCAATCACAGCCCATGGTATTAGGTTTCTTTCGTTAAAAAAGAGTCTGACTGATAGTACTCCTCACGACTTGTTTATGTTGTTGGGACTTTATTCATTATGGAAGAGTCACATGATCGGTAAGCACGCCGAGCCACCACGGTCAACGAGATCTGTCTTCCGAGAAGCAGCTGCTCAAGTGCGCAGTGTTGTCGAGACTTTTGACCCCGTTCCGGAGTGGCTTCCCGTTCTTGACGCTTGTGTGTGTTTGCCTGACTTCTGATGAAGTATGTTCTGTGCACTTTACTGGTTATAATGTCATTCATTAAAGACAAAAAAGCACTGCAGCAGTGGTCGAGTGGCTACAGCGTACATCTACAATCTAGAAGGTACTGAGTTCGATTCGCAGTGTCATCAAGCATTTATTTTTTAGAAGGATGCATGGCCTGAGATATTGCGTGGCGGTGGGTACTCACTTTTTTGAGAAGGTGGCTTTCACGCTCTGTTTTTTCACTCCCCGTTTGATTCAACAAGAACTGAGTCGTGCTCATTCTTAAATTAAATATTTCAGGGTTCATATTTTCCCCCTTCATCTTCTGTTATAGCAAGAATGCTGAGTGCCGAAATATAGATAATGTTACGAGTAACTTGTTTAATGAGCTATTTGCATCGCAGAGAACCCGACGAGCAAGATGGCTTCAGACCAGCATCCAACGGAAAAATCCACTTCGTCCTCCTCTTTCATGCAGCCGTCTTTAGCGGCTGTTTTGTATCATAACCCCTGGCGGTAGAAGCACCGTAGCGGTGCTAAATTTACGCAGATGATGTCGAAGGGGGGTAATAGGGCTTTAGCCGAGCCACGTGAACGGTGTCGCTCGGAGCTGACGATGACTTTGTTGGATCGGTTGGAACAATCTCGTACGTGACGTCTGTCGCTTGGCGAACGATACGGAATGGTCCAGTGTAGGGTGACAACAGTTTTTCCGACAGTCCCACACGCCGAGTAGGTGACCAGAGGAGCACGAGAGAACCCGGAGAAAAGTGCACGTCCCTATGGTGAGAATTGTAGAGCTGTTGTTGGCGCGCCTGTGAAGCCTGTACACGGTTACGGTCGACTTGGCGCGCGTGGTCGGCACGGGCAGTGGCTTCACCAGCATATTCAGTGGCCACAGGTAGTAACGTGTCTAAAGGTAGAGTTGGGTCCCGGCCATATAGTAGATAGAAGGGCGAATATCCGGCAGTGTTGTGACAAGATGAGTTGTAGGCGAAAGTCACATACGGCAAATGAATGTCCCAATCATGGTAATCTGGCGCAACGTATTTGGCAAGCATATCGGTTAGGGTCCTGTTAAGGCGTTCCGTGAGGCCATTTGACTGGGGATGGTACGAAGTAGTAAATTTGTGCTTGGTATGGCAAGACCTCAGGATTTTATGAACGACAGCTGATAAGAACGTGCGGCCACGGTCGGTGAGAAGTTGACGGGGAGCACCGTGCACTAATAGTATGTCGTACAGCAGAAAGTCCACAACGTCGGTAGCGCCGCTGGTCGGGAGTGCTCGTGTGATTGCTGACCGCGTCGCGTAGTCCGTAGCAACAGCAATCCATTTATTTCCGGCTGTGGAGAGTGAAAAAGGGCCAAACAGGTCGAGACCAACTTGAAAGAAAGGGTCGTTGGGAACGCCGATCGGCTGAAGGTAGCTGGCTGGGAGGGAAGACAGCGTTTTGCGACGCTGACAGGGCTCACAAGCGGCGACATAGCGTCGAACAGAGCGGGCAAGTCCAGGCCAAAAAAAACCGACGTCGTACCCGATCGTATGTTCGAGAAACGCCCAAATGTCCCGTCATGGGAGCGTCATGAAGTTGATGCAGGACAGTGGAACGCAGGTGCGCTGGGATGACAGGAAGTAAGTCTGATCCGAACAAATCAAGGTTGCGGCAATATAGGATCCCGTCTTTCACTAAAAACATTCGTAAGGACAGGTCACGAGGCGTTGACTTCAGTTTGTCAATGATGGCTCGTAAAGAAGCATCCCGACGTTGCTCTTCGCCAATGTTTGACAGCTGCGACACGGAAAAAACGTCCGTGATAGCGTCAGTATCGGTTGCTTCGTGAACAGGGTAGCGGGATAAACAATCCGCATGCTGATGTAATCGCCCTGTTTTGTACATTACAGAGAACGTGTACTCTTGAAGGCGTAGAGCCCAACGAGCGAGACGTCCCGTGGGGTCCTTCAGGGAGGCTAGCCAGCAGAGCGCGTGATGATCCGTGACAACACGGAATGAGCGCCCGTACAGGTATGGGCGAAACTTGGCGACTGCCCATACAAGGGCGAGGCACTCGCGCTCCGTGATGGAATAGTTGCGCTCGGCTGGAGATAGCAGTCGACTTGCGTAGGCTATAACTCGGTCGTGTCCGCGTTGTTGCTGCAATAGCACAGCTCCTATGCCGTGTCCACTGGCGTCCGTGTGAACCTCGGTTGGGGTTAATGGATCAAAGTGAGCCAAGATTGGTGGCGTTGTAAGCAATGTCGTAAGTTGCGAAAACGATGACGCTTGGTCATGGCCCCAGGTAAACGAGGCGTCTTCCTTCAAGAGGTCTGTGAGTGGGCGTGCAATGGTCGCAAAGTCCTTAACAAAGCGTCTGAAATATGACCACAACCCCACAAAACTGCGGACATCATTTGTGGTCTTCGGAACGGGAAAGTTCGTGACTGCGCGAATTTTCTCAGGGTCTGGACGCACGCCTTGAGCATCGACAAGGTGACCGAGCACGGAAATTTGACGACGAACGAAGCGGCACTTGGAGGCGTTAAGCTGGAGTCCGGCTCAACAAAAAACGCCCAGAGTAGCTGACAAACGATCAAGATGCGAGTCGAATGTGGGCGAAAAGACAATAACATCGTCAAGGTAACACAAGCAGGTGGACTATTTCAGCCCTTGGAGCAATGAGTCCATCATTCTTTCAAATGTGGCTGGTGCATTGCAGAGTCCAAAGGGCATCACCTTAAACTGATAAAGACCATCAGGAGTGATGAATGCGGTCTTCTCGTGGTCCATCTCGTCGACGGCTATCTGCCAGTACCCTGATCGAAGGTCAATAGTTAAAAAATAAGTGGCACCGTACAGGCAGTCGAGGGCGTCGTCGATGCGAGGTAAAGGATAAACATCTTTTTTGGTAATTTTGTTAAGGTGACGCTAATCGACACAAAAGCGCCATGTTCCATCTTTCTTTTTAACAAGGACGACTGGAGAAGCCCAGGGGTTGCATGAAGGCTCGATAATGTTTTTCGCAAGCATTTTGTCGACTTCATGTTGTAATATTGCACGCTCCGACGCCGACACACGGTAGGGGCGTTGGTGAAGGGGGGTTGCATGGCCAGTATTTATGCGATGGGTGACAATGGTCGTTTGGTCCAAAGAGCTGCTGGCAAAGTCGAAAATGCTACGATCGCCCTCAAGAACGTGGCAAAGCACTGCAGCTTGCTCAGACGTGAGGTCCGATGACACCATTCGCTCAATGTCGGCGCCCCAAGAACGTGATGGAGTGGAACCACTGACTGAGCTGCAGCAATCGTCCACTCTGAAGGGCTCGACATGGTCATCTTGGAGAGCAGTAATTTTGGCCAGGGAGATACCCTGTGGCAGAACTTAAGTGGTGAGTGAAAAGTTGACCAGCGGAAGGAAGGTGCGGTTTCTCTTAATCGTCAGAATCATATGCGGCACAGCAACCCCATGCGTAAGCATCACTGCAGGAATCGGGGCCACCATGTAATCACCATCAGGTACTGGCGGCGTGGAGGATAAGTCGACATGTGTTTTGAAATGTACACATCTTCCTAAATGACTTGATAGTTGAACCACATGAGGCCAATTTTGGAGGAAATCTGCATTGTATATCTGACATAATATAAGAATGTGAGGTGCTGGGTTGAAACACCTAGGCTCAGTTGACTGTTGGTGCTATATCGTCAGCATTCTAATTTACACTTCAGCACCATTCGCAGAACAAAGTAACACCAAAACACAGCACACATTGGGCTAAGTGAAGTCGGCAAAATCTGATTATATGCGTAATTTGGTATGGCTGCCTCTAAAATTTTTCCGAATTGCAGCCCAATTGCAATTGCAGCCCAATGACTGTTGAGGTATTTGTTCATCTCTTTACATAACGGCCACATTGCATTATATCTGGATAGTTCATCATAACATCTGCTGTCATTGTTTTTCATTGTTTTAGCTTGCATATATGTTATACTGCAGTGCTTAGAACTTATTTTGAGGCGTTCATTTCTATTCACGTATGCAGGTGTTTGAAAAAGCCCAGCGTTTTATCAAGATGTGACTGTTGAAGTTTGTTGGCCTCGATGGAGGTTAGGAAAGGCACTTCACACATGGGTTCAAAGATTTGCAGCCCGATGGCTTCTGCCCCTCAGAGCAGGGATCGGCGATAGCCTGTGATGGTTGGTTTCCTGCCCAATAGCTGCTTGCAGGACCCTGAGCAGCCTATCTTCATTGCCTCATCTCCTGCTGCAGCCTCTAAATCATCGCCCCACCTCTGCCGCCCTGACCAGCCCTATGCCCTTAGAGCCTTGCTGAACTGGTCTCTTAGTTTGGGCTGCATTGCTGAACAGCAGTAACTTAAAAAGCTGAACTGAAAAATAAATCATTTGGCTTGGTATATTTAAAAATAAGGTCGCACAAAATTGTGTTCTGGTATTCTTATTCATAGATTGCTTGTGTGCGGAATATTTGCACCGAACAGTTACTTTAGGTATTGTTTTTTAGCTAATACTTGATTGAAATTGTAACAGCCTATGTTACAACTTCTCGCAAAACTAAGAGAAATATGTGGAGAAAACTAGACAGTAACTAAACCTTGTGCAGTCTTATGCTCTACTTGTGGGGAGGGTAATAGGCAATGCAAAAAAGGCAAAAATGGACCATTCAGTTGAATCGTGTAGTGTTTCTACACTAGTCACCCAGTGGTCAGTTGCCTTGAAGTATACTACACCGTGAAGCTTGTACGGGGCTCCTATTAGCTGCTAGGGGAAGTTCTGGGGGCGTAATGTAAATTTTAACTTCTAAGAAATGCCAGTAGTAAAAACCCGATAATAATAACGGTGAAATATTTGCAAGCCGTTGGTAGCCGATATTCGTCGTAAAGCAAAAGCGTGCATAATACTGGCATGTCATTGGCAACAAAGTGGCCCGAGAATGGTCTTATGCAGGATGTATGTTGGCAACTACGTCGATGAAAGGACGGGCCTTCATTGGCATGTGTAAGTTGGCTGGCGTCGGCTGGATATTGGCAAATGTACGGCACAACGTCGGCCCCAGATCGGCTTGAACAACGGTCCTACATCGGAAGAAGTTGCACTTGGCCGAGAGCCGTCTTGGGTCAATATTGCGGCCGACGTTAGCTAATACGGGTCCAAGATCGGTCCAACGCCGGTGTGCTGCCTGGGTAGTAGTAATGGTTTTAAACATATTGTTACTTCCAGTAACAAAACAGTTTCAAGATGCCAGATTCAATATTAGAGCATAACAGTACCTTCGTAAAGCTAAACAATGGTACAAGCACCTAAAAAAAAAGATAAGTAACTGCGTGCTATACCTACCTATTAATTGAAATAGATACTTTCAATTCAAATATGAAGAAAGCTGCATACATAAGTAAGTCTTTTGCATAATACACAATGAAATTATGAACAAAGCTATTCAAAGAAAGACTACTCTGGAAATGTTAGACTTACGCAGTAGAAACAGGGATGTAGACTCTTGAAGGGAGGATAGGCAGTTGGATAACATTACACAAGTACTGAAACCTAGTGTTACATATACTTGGACTAGTGATGGTCCTTTTCCATTAAAATCATCCACATAGAAGCAGTTTTCAGAGTTTTTACGCACATGACATCATTGGTGGTATACAACAGAGTGTATACAAAAGAAATATATTAATTAAGCGCAAGATTACCGCATTCTTGGCTTTACTTCTTGTATTACGACGAATGCAAACACAGTTACCATTGCCAACCATGGATGCTGCAATTTACGGCAATAAAATGCAGAGACACGCAGGCACTTTGGTTAACATGCATATTAAAAACTTCAGATTAAAATATTGGCCCACTAGCACTACAGCAGCCTTAAAATATTTGTCATAAATTGGTATCTCTCATGCGAAATTCGATTAATTTGGAATGCTTAAGCACAATGAAACTTTTGAATAATGCACTGCTAGGTTAAACTGCACCTGAATAGAATGGTACTACCAATACAATTCAAACCGCTCTAGAACTGCTACAACTTTTATTGCTTCAGAAATATTTGACAAGAAGAATAAATCATTTTAACAGAGTTTATTGAACTGAAAAACAGATTAAATTTGTACGAGACATTTTTTTCTGTACTTGTCATTGTTTCTTATGTTGTAGATTTCTCCTACTTTTATTAAGTAACTCCGCTTTTGGTGTCGATCTAAACTGTTCCTAATTCGTATTGACGCCCCTTACACAATACCTCTCCGAGGCCCGACGCAGGTCGTGGGGTCGAATCCCGGCTGAGGCGGCTGCATTTTAGATGGAGGCGAAAAGGCTGTAGGTCTGTGTGCTCAGCTTTGGTTGCCCGTTAAAGAAGGCGAAATGGTCGAAATTCTGGGCGCCTTTAACTACAGTGTCTCACATAATCATATGGTGGTTTTGGAACGTTAAACCCTACCATATCAATATCGGAAGCTTGTAAGGTATTATTAGACAAAAAAACATTTTGAGTGAACAATTCCAAACAAGGAAAACTTTCATGCTAAGAGCCGGGATCGCGTTAGCACATCCACCCTTTTCGTTACACAACTTTTCGAATTGGCGTCAGGCACTTGGTTGGATACTTGTCGCACCGTTTTCAACAGTTCGGGAGCCTATTTTTTGGTTCAGGAGCGGACTGTGGCTTAATTTTGAGTACAATATAAATTTTGCCTGGTAGCGTGGCGTTGCCGATGATTTTCACCTGGCTTGTCGACGCAGGGGTCTGCTTTCGAAGGCTCTGCCTCAAGCTTGGCAGAACGTGATTCCAGAGAAAATCTGTCATGCGGTCGATGATCCGTGAAAACTGTGCCCAAGCGTTTCCATATCGTGCACTTGCAGTTAATCAGTTGAAAGTAGCGCTTTGTTTGTGTCAGTACTCTTCTATGTCCTTCTCTGTTCGCGCTTACTTACACTTCATCAATTCAAACCAACTAGCACACCAACGTGTTTTAGCAGTATAGTACACTGTGTTTTTCCTTGCTCATGGCCGACTTCACGTCTCCATAGAAGCTTCAAACTAATACATAACCAACGCTGGATCTAGGTCTTAGTCCTGTACCACCTTCCTGGTGTATCTTTTATTAGGTTAACTTACAATACGTGCCACCCTTTCATTATCGCTATAGTATTCCTCTGGTTATCTGTTATACTTCTGCAGATAAGGAACCCTACTCCGAGTTATTTTGTCAGCCAAGCCATGATAGTAAAGGACATGCCCATTTTGTAGCACTTCATAGGCTTCATCTGCCCTCCTAGCCTCACCGACCGCTATTACATCCCACTCAAAAGCCTCCAGTTCGTCAAATACACAGTTAGATTAGCCTCACTATAAATGACTATAGCGTTAAACCCTGCCTAGTTCAGATTACAACAGTGGCCTGTCCGGACTCAGATATTCTTAGCACCCTCTGAATCGTCGCAGGTGATACTGTTCCCATGGTCTGGGTACTGAGGGTCGAGGGTTAACTGAAGTATCCACTCACTCAGTGGAGATATCAGCAGTTATGTAGACACTGTGAAATCAGGGTGACGACGAAGTATATGTAAACATTCTGACATGAATCTATAGATCATGCACTGCCACTATATTGCTACATAAAGAAAGTGACAGAATGCCAATACAGAAGCCCGCAAACCAAGGGAATAAGATATCCTCAGTACTACGTTCTCAAGGGAGGAAGTGCAATTTCTGATTACTAAATTCGACGAGGAGAGCAGGAAGGTTGGTTTTAAAATAATTGGCAGAAAATTAATGTAATGCAGAACAACCTCGGAATCGAACAGCGCTTCGAGATTGGTAGCAGCGAAGTTGAAGTTATAAAAAAGTACATCCACTTAGAACAGTTAGAAATCACAATGCCGAACCAAGAAATTTAGGTGACAAGAAGAATACGAATGGTGGGGAGCACATTGCTAAAGCATTCTGAAATCATAAGTGGTAAATTGCCCCTATCTCTGAACAGCAAAGTGTATATCAGCTGAAGCTTGCCGGTACTTACCTACGAAGCAGAAACCTGGAGCATAACAAAGAGGGTCTATCTTATGTTGAGGACGACACTGCGAGCAATCAAAAGGAAAATTATAGGTGTACCTTGAAGAGACAAGAAGAGAGCAGAGTTTATCAGAGAACAAATGAATCTTAAGGACATCACAGTCGAAATCAAAAATAAATGATCATAAGCAGGGCACGTGGCATGAAGGCAAGATAACCGCTTGTCGTTGAGGATCACAGACTGGATTCCAAGAGAAGGCAAGCGGGTGAAGTAGAGACAGTAAGTTAGGTGGGCAGATGAGATTAGGACGTTTGCAGGTGCAAACTGGGAGCAGGAAACACAGGACCGGGTTGACTGGCGGACAATGGGAGAGGCCTTCGACCTGCAGTGGGTGCAGTCAGGGTGATGATGATGATGATGTGTGAATAGCTTACAGAACATCTCATTTAAGGGTGCCCTCTTATGTTGTATACGATCGGCCATAAGCTTAGGCTGTCTACAACATTATTGAAACTATACTTCAATAGCGTTGCAATTTAAACAGTACCTCTGTGCATCAGTTACATTACGTAGCACTGCCATTCGTTCGCATTATTACCAGCAATTCCTTTTATTTCCATGCGGCCCCACTCCTTCAGGCTAACAGCATTCTTACTGTGTCTGGCTTGTTTCATTTTCACTTATTCATAATGGTATTTAAACAACTGCACAAGCACCTTGTACTTGATGTAATGAATGCTAGATTATTAACACCAACTGCACTAGGTTCGCCCATAATGACAACTTTCTTTTACCCACATGTAACTTCACTTGTGGCAAAATTACATCTTCAATTGCGGTGAATAAGTGTTTGAATTATTTACTATACTCACGTAGGTCATTATCATCGTTATATACATTCAAATATCAACATGAATTTTATCTTGTATAACTAAACTGACAACAAATAAAATTTATATGTTAAAAGTGCAGGCATTTGGATATTTCATGCTTGGGTTTTTTTCTAAGGCCTGCTTATTCCACTTGTACATTAATTATTATGTACTTGTATCGCTTTGAGCATGTTTCTGTTCTTTTACTTCTTTATTGCAATTTTCTGGTACTTCTGCTGTTCATTTGAACTTGCGATGTATATTGTTACGAGTGACTGTGTTTATTTATAGATTAGGTGAAATGGCATTGTGAAAGAGCAGCGTACTTCTGCGACAGGCCTAGAACGCTTCACCCAACCATACAGTCCAAGCGCCGCTCCACTACTCTTCTTCTTCTTCCGCGCCCCGTAGGCTCGCGCATCTTCGTTTCATTTCCCCTGGCGGCAGATGAAGCTCGCTGAGCGAGTTAAATAGGCCTATGATGGTACTATTTGAGGCGGGCTACGTGAACAATTTGCGTAGTGCGCGAACGCCGGTTATTGGCTGTGATTCGGGTGACAACGTAATTCACGTCACTAAGACGAGTGACTATCAAGAATGGGCCGGAATAGTTTGCTCGAAACTTTCAGTACAATCCTTTTTTTAGGAACAGGAGTGCACAGCCACACGTAGTCACCAGGAGAAAACTCTACGCGGATATGCTTGGCATCGTAGCGACTCTTGCTGTGTTCTTGCGAAGACAATGTTCGAAGGCGCGCTAGTTGACGTGCTTCTTCAGCGCGACACAACGTCTGAGCGATGGACAGATCTTCCTGATGCGAGAAAGGTAATAGAGTGTCCAGAAAACTCTGTGGATTTCGTGCGTAAAGCAGAAAGAAGGGCGAATGTCCAGTAACTTCATGCTTGGCGGTGTTATACGCGTAAGTAACAAACGGTAAGACGGCGTCCCAGTTCCTGTGGTCAGCATCAACGTACATCGATTGCATATTCGTGAGAGTTCGATTTGTTCTCTCAGTGAAACCGGTAGTTTGCGGATGGTAAGGAGTGGAGTGGCGATACGAGGAGCCACAGAGGCGCAAAATTTCTTCAACCATATCGGCGATAAATTGTCGTCCACGGTCACTGATGACAACCCGTGAAGCACCGTGACGCAGTATGACCCGTTGTAACAGAAAAGAAGTAACAGCGGCTGCTGTGGCCGATGTCAGTGCGTCCGTTTCCATATAACGCGTTAAATAATCCACGCACACTATAACGTATCGGTGGCCCGACGGGGTCTTAGGAAGGGGTCCAAGCAAGTCGATGCCAACTTTTTCAAAAAAGGATTTCGGTGGAGGGATGGGCTGCAATTAACCAGCCGGGGCAGTGGTGCATAGCTTGTGGCGCTGACATATATCGCTGCTGGCAATGTACTGTTTTGTGGTCTTCCACATTTTCGGCCAGTAGAACCTCTCACAATGTCGATGTAGCGTACGTGTGAAACTGAGATGACCGGATGTTATGCCATCGTGCACAGAACGAAGGACGACCTGGCGCAGGCTTTCCGGCACCACCAGAAGCAATGGGAAGCCATCGGCTGAATAGTTTCTTTTACACTGCAAGCCATTTGAAATTTTAAAGTGCTTGTCGACGGAGTTATGTGCAGCTTCGAGCAAGAGTTTCAGAGTAGGGTCTCGCGGCTGCTCACGTTTGAAGCTGCTGGTATCTGGGAAGTCGGACGAGACAGAAACTAAATAGTCATCAATGTCATCGTCGTCAGCGTTGGTGTGTACTGAAGGAAGGCGGGATAAGCAGTCGGCCTCTGTGTGACATCGTCCGCTCTTATAGGTAACAGAAAAGCTGTACTCTTGGAGGCGCAACGCCCAACGAGCCAGCCGGCCAGACGGGTCACGAAGTCCCACAAGCCAGCATAGTGAGTGGTGATCAATCACTATTGTGAACTCGTGGCCATGTAGAAATGGTCGGAACTTCAGAATGGCGAAAACGACTGCTAAGCACTCGAGCTCGGTGACGGTGTAGTTTTTCTCTGCTCGGGTCAGTGTCCGACTGGCATATGCTACGACGTGCTGACGGCTGTTGCAGAGTTGGTCCAGCACAGCACCATACCTAGTTCATTAGCATCAGTATGAAGTTCAGTCAAAGCATCTGGATCAAAATGCTTTAGTATGGGTCCTGAAGTCAATAAAAACTTCAGCTGTTGAAATGCAGCCTCACATTTATCATCCCACAAGTACGGTGTGTCTTTATAAAGAAGGAACGTCAGTGGGGCGGCAAGTTGTGCGAAGTTCCTAATAAATCAGCGGAAGTAGGAGCATAGACCCAGAAAACTTCGCAGGTCCTTCGCTGTTCGTGGTGGTTCAAAGTTGCGAACCACTGCGGTCTTCTGTGGGTCTGGTTGCCCACCTTCTTTATCCCCGAGAAAGCCTAATACGAGGGCTTGACGTTCTCCAAAATGACACTTCTTTGAGTATAAAACATGCCCAGCTTCGCGTAAGCATTCAAACACAAGCGACAAGCGGTGGTGATGCTCTTGAAAAGTCTTGCCGTAGATAATCAAGTCATCTAAAAAGCACATGCAAATTTCCCATTTTAGTCCACGGAGTACTGTATTCATAAATCTCTCGAATGTCGCTGGAGCATTGCACAAACAAAAGGGCATAACGTTAAACTCAAAGAGACCGCCTGGTGTTACAAAGGCCGTTTTCTCTTTATCTGAGCAATGCATAGGAATTTGCCAATACCCAGAACGCAAAAGAACAGAAGAAAAATAGGAGGCAGAATGCAGGCAGTCCACGGCGTCATGTATACGTGGCAAAGGGTAGACGTCTTTCTTTGTGATGGCATTTAGGCGACGATAGTCTACGCAGAATCTCCATGAATCATCCTTTTTTCTGACTAGAATGACAGGAGCCGCCGATGGACTACACTATTCTTGTATGACGCCCTTCTTTAGCATGTCTTCAACTCGCTCAGCGATGGCTTTCCTTTCGGAAGGCGATACACGATAGGGCTTCTGTCGTATTGGTGGTGCTTGACCTGTATAGATGCGGTGTAGCGTACGTGAAGACGGTGGCGTAACGGTAGACGTCTCGTCTTGGGCAAAGTCAAAAACTGAGGCGTAGCGTGCAATCACCTCCTGCAGCAGCGACCGTTCAATTGATGGAAGTGACTTGTTGATCATACGGTCAATTCTGGCAGAATAGTCGGGGTACGAGTTGGCGTGGGGTTTCTTTACATCCATTGACATTTGGAGTGACCGTATGGTAAGAATACTTTGCTCCTGAAAGCGTGCCAATTTAAGTCCTGCAGGCAGATATATGGGCTGCGCGGAAACGTTCACAATCCACAAATCGGCACAACCATCGACAGTGAGCACGAGGCAATGAGGCACAGTAACGTTTTTCTTAAGTGCGTTACTGAAGTTCGGCTCGGCTAAACCGTAGTAAGAACCCGCACAAGAACGCGAAGAGTTGACACGCACAAACATTGCGGTATGTGGGGCTAAGCAGACGTCTTCAGACACGGAAAACACTTCCAAGCAGTCATCAACGGTATCTTTCGTTAATGGAGACGGCAACACGCGACGAAAAATAATCCCACTACTACCACAATCAAGAGTTGCACCACATTCCCGCAAAAAATCTTTACCTAGAATGACATCGTGGGTCGCTCGTGCAAGCACCGTTAGTTCAGCTCGAAACGTTTGATTTCCTACAGAAAGTAAAACAGAACAAACTCCAACCGGGCTCAACGTTTTTCCCCCTACGCCGCGGAACGTAGCACTCCGATTCCAAGCAAACATTACTTTCGTCCCAAGGCGATTTTTAAAAGACATGCTCATTATAGAAACGGCAGCACCGGTATCAACTAATGCAACAGTACTCACATTGTTTACAAAAACATTCACTTTGTTCCCAACCATTACAACACAAGGGGGTCTTGCGGAAGATGATTTTGCGGCCTCGCCCCCATTGGTCGCACCAGTTAGTTTTCCGGTGGTGGTGGCGTCCCCGAGCGGCGACGCGGAGACGGTGATCGCTGTTGGCGTGCGGGTGGTGGGGTAACGCTGCGGTCGGAGCAAGGCGAGTCAGCACGTGCTGCGTGTTGCCGTTGGAAAGAGCCCTGAAATTGTCGAGACTCGCCAGCAGGTACATAGGGCATGTACACGTTGAATCGTGGAGCTCGCTGCTGGCGACGGTAGCAGTACCTAGCAATGTGTCCAGGTAGCCCACAGTTGTAGCAAGTACGGGTGTCGCGTCTAGTCCTCCCTGGCGAAGTAGACCTCGTCGGTTGATAAAAGCCGGGCGATGGTGGCCGAGGAGTAAATCGCTGTGATGCAGCTTGCCTGCGTTCCTGGTTTTCGAGTAGTCGTTCACTCCTTCGTTCGAACCGATCGGTGTAATTCGGGCGAGGCTCAAAGTAGCTCTGTCGCATCCGAGGTACCATTGGTTCACGGGGCCATTGGTCGAATGCACACTGATGGCAGGCACCAGCGGTGTCCACAGCTTGCAGTTGAGCAAGTTCTTCCTTAACAACTCGTCTTATAAGAGAAGGGATGTCATCCTGCGATGGAAGGTTGACACTTGCAATCGTGGGCACATTCTCAATACGTCCCAATTTCTGAAGGACTCTTTTCCTCTTTAGCATTTCAAACGCTCGGCAGTGTCTCCTTATGTCGGAAGGTGTGTGTAAGTCTTCCTTAGTGATAAGAAAATTGTACACGTCTTCCGCGATTCCCTTGAGCAGATGTCCTACCTTATCTTCGTCACACATGGTCCCACTCACGATTCCGCAAAGCTTCAAGACGGCCTCGATGTAGGTGGTGCATGTTTCGCCAGGTAACTGAGCTCTGCATGAAAGCGTTTGCTCCGCCTGCTTGACCTTAGCTGTTGAATCACCAAAACACCTCTTCAGCTCGTCCACGAAAATGTCCCATGTGGTCAATGCACTCTCATGGTTGTCGAGCCAAAGAGACGCGGTGCCGACCAGGAAAAACACCACGTTCTCGAGCTGCTTAGCAGTGCTCCAGCGGTTGCTGCGACTCACTCTTTGGTAGTGCTTGAGCCAGTCGACAACATCGTCATCCGGCTGACCCGAAAAGGTTCTCGGCTGACGTTCCGGCATGCCGTAGTGAGCTTGTCCTGGCGGGTGAGCGTGCTGCTCATCAGCGACGAGGTTGTTATGGCCTGCTCCCGCGTCCTCCATGTCTGGTAGCTGTGGTGGCAAGCCTGCCAAGCGTCTGCTCCGTCGCAAAATCGGTAGAGCTGGGTCGTCCAGATCGATGTACCCGGCACCTTCCATCAAACTGTTACGAGTGATTGTGTTTATTTAAATATTAGGTGCAATGGCATTGTGAAAGGGCAGCGTACTTCTGAGACAGGCCTAGAACGCTTCACCCAACCACACAGTCCAAGCGCCGCTCCACTACTCTTCTTCTTCCGCGCCCCGTAGGCTCGCGCATCTTCGTTTCAATAATATTACATGCTGTTACAGCTAAACTTTTTGTTGTTATTGTTAACCGAGGGTCCCGAAGTCGGGAAGCTGCAGTGGGCTCTCCCGCAACAGAGTAGGCAGCCCTGTTCCGAGCTAGCCTGCTGCTGCCCTGTTCCAGCCTGCAGCTGGCTAGCCCGGAAAAGGGCTCTGTAGGATGACATAATTGGCTCATGCTTTTATTCTGCTGTGCCTGACCGTTGCAGTTACAGATCGAAATTGGGTTACAAATAAACCTTTTGTTGTTAATGTTAACCGAGGGTCCCACTGCAGTCGCCCGACATTGGGACCCTCATTTGCAAACTCTTAACCTCGAACTTTGTAATATGAATGAATGAAACTTAATGCTTAGATATAAAGTCCTTTACTGAAAAAAGGGAGGCACGAGGCCTCTGTGGGGATAAGCAGGACTTTCTAATTACACTACTAGTTCACAGTGTCACGGGTTTTACACATAATGTGTTCACTATCACTGGTACTGAGACGGTATAGGGTCATTACTGTGGCTTGTCGGACCTCTAAGCCACTCCGATCAGGCCGCTCTGACTTCTATATTGGACAAATAATAAATGCGTGTCCGAGTCCATAAGGAGCGCTTCACGATAATTTGTGGTTTGCAAAACTTGTATGGCCATTCGCCCTTTTTCAAATGCGGAACACGGCCGCAGCAAGTGGTCAAGGTCTGCGCGGCAGCGCAGCCCGCAGTGATTGCACGCAACTGTCGCAATGTCCGCTTATCGCCATTTTGCTAAAGAGTTTGGTGTGTATGCAGAATTTGCGTAGATCCTATTATCGAAGACTTCTTGGGAGCGTGAAAGCGAACATTTGCAGAGAAAACAGGACTGGTGGGATAACCTTCGCAATGCAATTTTTACTAAGGAAATAAAGTCTCAAGACAAGAGAACGCGTCGGCAGGCCAGAAGAAAAAGCTCGCAGAAATTTTTCTCAGGGATTATTTATATACACAGGAGGCTAAAGTCTTGAACATGGTTGGTAGATTAGCATGAAGACAAGTAAACTCACTCCCACTCGTAAACAAACGGCGTGATTCTTCGGAAGGTCAGGTGAACTTTCTCGGTGCACACTTCGTACGGATGTCTAGTTCGGCACAGTGTACTGAAGCTTTCCAAAAATACAGAACAAAAATAGAAAAGCATTAACTCGAACATAAATTTACTATATACGAGGCATACAACCAAGTTTTCAGCTTAGCTGAGCTCCAAACATCACTAAACTCGTGCAGTGACTCTACCCGAGGGTGTATAAAACCGAGTGGTGTATAAAATGCTTAACAAACCTACCAATTGAAATGCGAAAAAAACCTTACTTTGTACAATGCTATCGGGTTCTCTTGCGTTTTTCCTACTTCCTGGAAAGAGGCTATAATTATTCAAATTTTCAAACATGGCAAAAACTCTTCTTCAGTTTTGAGATATGGGCCTATTGCACTTACAAGCTGCTTGTGCAATTTTTTTCGAAAAAAAGATAAACCGCCGACTGGTGTATTTCCTTCAAATGAACAATTGGTTCGATTTCTTTCAGTGCGGGTCTCGAGAGGGTAGATCCACCACCGACCACCTTGTTCGTATCGAGGCACAGAACAGAAACGCTTTCGTTCATAAGCAGCACTTTCTCTCCGTGTCTCTCGATATCGAAAATGAATATAAAACAACATGGCGCTTTAGAATACTAAGAGACCTGTCCTACCTTGGCGTGTGTGGCAGAATGTTTACTGTATTCAAAAGTTACCAGTCAAACCGGACATTCCGCGTTCGAGTAGGCGGCGTTCTTCCCCGAAGATTTGTCCCAGAAACAGGCGCGCTGCAAGTGGTGTACTTAGTTGAACACTTGTTATTATCAAATGGAAGTCTTTGCGCTTGTCCATTGCATGCAGTATGTTTTATTGTACATATATCGGCGACACCCAGCTTAGATTTAGATTTTGCAAGCTGGCAATGTGTGAGCGTCAGGTTCAGCCTGGTCTGCACAAAGTCTCCAAAAGCACGTGTGTCTCTTTCTCCGGGAAGAGAGGCCTTGATTCCGTACTTGATATTCAAGTGCATGGGCAACATCTTGCTGTTTATACTGAACAAAAAGTATTACGCCTAATATTGGACACAGAGCTAACTTTCGTACCGCACCTCAACTATTTAAAAAACAATTGCATAAAAGCCATAAATGCTCTAAGCATGTTGTCACTTACTACATGAGAAAGTCACAAGAAGTGTTTATTGAATTTGTAGAAAAGCCTCATACGTACCCGTCTAGACTAAGAGGCAGTAGCATATCAGTCTGCGACACCTACTGCCCTTAAAATGCTTGATCCTGTTCATCATCTAGGCATCCGCCTTTCGACGGGTGCTTTTCGCACTAACCCCGTGGAAAGCCTGTATACGTGGAATCGAACGAATGGTCGCTCCACCTACAGACATGATACATGCCTTAAATATTATCTTAATGTAAACGTAGACAAGAATCACCCATTACATTCCACAATTAATGACATGTCAACCTTTGCTGTGTTTGAGAATCGGCCTTCTATTAGACAGCCCTACTCACTCCGTGTGAGAGGGCTAGTGAAGTAAAGTGTGGCACTTGAACACCGTTTGATGGCTTCCGCAGTATGCCTGCCACCATGGCAGTGACAGGTAATATATTGCGACGTGGCTTTCTTGGAAGTTACGAAGTATGCACCAATTGCACATATTCAGACATACATCCCAGAACCGCAACATAAATGCACATGTCTAGAGTTCTTTACGGATGCTTCAACGTCTAACACTTCAGTCTCGTACGCAGCCGTCACCCCATCGTTTTCGGAGGCTGACGTTCGGAACTCTGATACACGCATTTTCACCGGCGAAGCTTATGCGATACTTGCAACCACAGAACACATAAAACTGCAGAAGGCCATAATATACACAGATTCCCTAAGTCTAGTAAAAGCTATTTAATCTCCTAAAAAGCACAAAAACCTTGTTCTTGTCTCGCTTTATTCCCTCCTATGCACAGTCTACTCATCCAAGCAGCGTGTTGTAGTCTTGGGTGCCAGGACACCGCAAAATACAAGGCGACGTTGTTGTGAACCAGCTAGCTGGATACGCCAACAAAACTGCTACCAATACATTGGTACTGATTTCTGCACTCGACCTGAAACCTTTTCTAAAAAGAAAGCTCAGGGGTTATTGTCACATCACATGGGACACACATGCAGGTAATAAATTGCATGTCACCAAGCCGCAACTTGGTCATTTGCCGCCGGTATCAAAATCACGCCACACAGAGGTAATCCTTACAAGGTTAAAAACAGGACACACAAACACAACACATTCAATTCTTTTGTCTGGGCGCGATCCACCTTTGTGTGACAGATGTAGAGAAGCATTCACCGTACTTCACATTTTAATCCGGTGTAAAGAATTAGACATGCTGAGAAGACAACACTTTCCAATTGCAATGTTCGTCGGTAGGGAACCACTTTTCCCACATAAATCATTGTTGGCTGTCTTGAGAGACGTGCTTACGTTTCACGTGATATACCCAGGCATTCCGTAGCACGACCTCTCCAGAAAAGTTTCCGCTGTGGTAACTACACAGAAAAAAGCACTTGCCTCAAGGCCCTTGAACGCAAGGGTGTCAACGATCGAGGCACTTGTGCTAATGCCATACATGTGCGCCATTGTTTTATTATTACAAACTTTTGTTATCCATTTGCACTACACAAACTTCACGACTTGGTCATGATTTTATTACTTTTATGTTTTTACCCGCCTTAGCACGACGATCTTTAAGTTCCTTATATAGCCGCTGATGACAATCATTGTCCACATCTCTATTCCAATGAACTAGCGCTCTTTGGCCATTAAATAACCCTTGCGCCAAAAAACACCAAATATCATCATGATGTCACGTGAGCACTGTTGCAGAATGACAAAGTTCAATGGATACGTATTATCGTGAAAAATCACGCGCGCGGTGCAACGTCCAGTCGGCATTACGAGATGCCCTTCTGCCCAACGAAGCTGTGGTTCGTCCCACGCAGTTCTGATGTTCCTCAGATGCACTGCAAACGGTCCGCTTGTGAGTGAGCAATCGGCCCTAGTGTTAACGAGCGCGGTTACTTGACGTGCGTCGATCATGACCTGTAAGTCGGCAGTTAGCATAGGGCTTCGAGGTCGAGTAGTGATCGATTGCGTGGTGTTTCGCTTACACCAGTTACAGCTGCGTCGAGTGCAAGTTTCGAGCTTGAGCGTTGTCGCGGTGTTAAGTCGTAGTCACCCAGCGTCGGATCGTGGCGTCACGTCGTGAGGTTGTCGCGCTTGGGCAACGGTTCATGGCGTTGCTGTTGGAGGGTCTTGCTTGGTTCGCTGAGAAACGGCGTCGCCTCTGCACCTCCCTATCGTTAGTTTCTCTGACGAGGGCTGGGAGATCACCCTCCTGTTTCGTAGAAGCGTGCTGAGTGTGGCGACTTGGGGCGGCGTGATTGCGGTGAAAACGACCTGGGGCGGGACTAAGCTTCTCCTTCCAGTTATCTCAGCGATGCCTCGATTTCTTGCAGCCGATGACATAGCAGAGGACGGGGGGCGTTGACGCAGAAAACTTTTAGGCCCATCTGGCGGTAAGGACATGTTCGGAGCACGTGGCCGGCTTCGCCACTGTGGAAGCATAACGGGCGTCGGTTGGGTGTCCGCCAAAGGTCAGACTTATTCGCAGTGGCTTCTTGATAAGCCATAGGTCGGCTTTGCAGCGGCGGTTATGGAAACAGCGTGTAGGGCTAGGGACACCCTGGATTCGCTCGTGCTTCATCAAGAATCTGGGAAAAATACTACTGGGCACGTCTCAACGCTGACGTGGCTCATATGTAAGAACCTTCCGCGACGGTCAACGGCGCAAGACCCCACTTGTTAGGCCAGCTGGACTCCTACAGCCAATTGACCCTCCAACGAAGCCCTTTCAGCAAATCAGTATATACCTGCTTGGTCCGTTCCCGACGTCGTCCAACGCGAACAAAAGGGTAGTAGTGGCTACGGCCTACCTGACGTGCTACGTCGAAACGAAAGCGTTATCGCCTGAGAGTGCACTAAAGTTGGCAAGATTCTTTGTGGAGAACATCGATTGTTCTCTGTCATGGCGCACCTAAATTCCTTATTACCGACAGGAAACGGCGTTCACTGCAGAGCTCACAAAACAGATATTGCGTTTCAGCCACACCTGCCATCGCAGTAGGACAGCCTACCACCCCCAGACAACTGTTAGACACGGTGGCGTTAGTCCTTAAAGGAATTAATGGTTGCGGCAGCCCCATCAGTCCCCAAAAGAACGGACCACACACCCTTTTAACACCCTTTTGCCTTAGAGTGTACCAACTAGCACAATCACGAGTTCTTCTACTCACGTAAACACTCGCTCCTGATTCCACTCTAGGTTTTTTGTGATGACATTACTGAAACTGTGCCTTTCTCGATTGGCATCAGCAGTGCCCTTGACGATCACCAAGCACACTGTGATGTGAAAACACTCGCTGACTTTTGTCGGTTAGGTAAAAGCGGGGACGACGACTGGTGTGGTCAGAGCCTTCAGTATTCTACTTCGTTGCGCGACTTTATCCCGCGGGGTTAGCGCATTCACCGCTGCTTTGTGATATAAAAAAACAACAACGAGAAATTGTGGCACGCCGGTACCGCACCGCATTTATGGCACAGCGGCGGTGGTGGCGTCTCAGCCCTGAAAATTTCGGTGGTGGTGCCATGCAGCGCAAAAAAACCAGGCGGCGGCGCACAGCTGTAAGGCGGCTGCTTCGAAGGGTGGGAACGGAGAAAGATTGGTCGACCCACCTGCGGAAGCAGCAGTGGCGTGTGCAGCCGTATTGGCCCCGGGCACGCCCGCATGCCCTGGCGTCCAGATAATTTTTATTGACCTGTTGGCTTTTTGATGCCTATGAACGATTCTTTGAATAGCAGCAGCTGTAGCATCCTCCGACGCTGGGCGAAATATTTCCGGGTTCGCAGCGTGCGAGTCGGTAAAGACACGAAGGGGTTTCTGTATAGTGTATGTTAGGTTTGCAGTCGCTCCCCTTATGGCAAGTAGTTCGGCATGCATAGGGCACCTGTAGGCCCCAGTGTACTCGGTAGTCTGCGCGTAGATCCATGCTATACAAGCTTCGCCTTCCGAAATAGCAGCGTCTGTCTATATGCCGATGGTATCCAAGCTCGCTTCCCTGAGTTGTCACGTGGCAAGAAACTTGCGGGCAGTATTATTGTGACGAGATATGGGGCGACGAAACAGTCGAGAGTCTATTGGAGTTTCCCGTGGAAGTAAGGACTGATTAAGAATAGGTGCATATTCATGCCACTGACAATCCCAGGCCAGAAGGTGACGACCTTGTGGCGTGTTTTCTAGGCAGATGTTGTGTCGAGTGTTAGCTTCACGGATGGTGTCTTGCAGAGGAGGCAAGCCCCCTACGCTTTCAAAGGCGGATATCTTAGTGTGTTTAGGGAGCCCCGTGATGGTACAGAGAGTAGCCCAATGAACGCATTCCGAATTTGGGTGTCCGTTGTGAGAACGTGCATAAGGGTGCGCCGTACAAAATCTTTCCAACAGCTGCAGCGCTTGCGAGAGTGCAACAGGCTTGTTGTCGTGCAGCTCCGTATTTGTTGCACAGACGACGTATCATATGTAACGTGGCTGGCCACGTCTGCCGTAGTCCACGTACCCACTTTTGTGGGCAGTTGCAGCTGGCTATCAGCAAACCTAAAACTTTGATTTGTCCGTTTTTTGATTGTATAGTGCATCCAATATGCAGTGAGATGCACGTTTTCGGGTTAGTGCGATTCTTGCCGTCTATGCTTATAAGTTCTGTCTTATGTGGAGCCACCTGCAGGCCTACTTCCTTAAGACTGGACTCTAAATTAAGGAGGGCTGCCTGCATCTCGTTCTGCATCGATTCTTTGTCAGAATTATCTACTGACTCTACCTATATAGTAATATCATTGGCGTAGATGGCGAATCTAGCCGTGGTGTCCTGTTCAAGGTTTTCTGCTACCCTACTCATGGCCAGATTGAACAGCGTCGGTTCTAAAATAAATCCCTGTGGAACACCCCTGTCCAAGTATTAAGTCTTCGGGCTCCATCCAAGTGATGTAACGCTTAAGCGGATGGGCCAGCAAATAGTTAGGTAACATCTTTCTTGAGGTACGGTTGATAACGCGCTGTAGCAGTCAAAGGACAGTCTTGGGTGCCGAGGTTAGGGCGAAAACCCACCTGAACTGGATAGTATCTCGGCCGGGTTATCTCGAGGTAATGGGACATGCATGTGTGAATCATGCGTTCAATGAGCTTACATAAGGTAGACGTTAAATATATTAGCCGGAGGTTCTTGTAGGGGGTCTTCTCTTTTCCATGTTTCGGAATAGGATAAATGAGAGACAGCTTAAGGTTCTCCGGAACATTTCCGTAGGCCCAGAGGTCATTGATTACCGCCAAAAGTGCATCCTTGGCTTCATCTCCAAGGTTGCTGGGTTCTTGCCATGTGATTCAGTAGTGGCCAGGCGCCGATCGAGGACGCCCGTGTTTGATGGATGCTAGCACTTCTCCCATGCTAAATGGGCGATCAAGATTCAGATCGGGTTGCGCTATGGTGCAGGATTTCGGAGATGTAGGCGGAGTGAGTGAAGCGTGAGTGGAGAAAGTGGTAATAACTTTGTCTTCCGCAACTGACGGGTCTGCTTTTAGGAACAGCTCGGTCAGAGGAGAGTTGCGCTTTCCTTTCCCGCAGAGGCTACGAAAAATGCGCCATAGACTTTGGAGGCCCGGTACACGGCGAAGGCATTCGCAAGTTGATTGCCAGGCTTCATATTGAAATTGGAGCTCATATTCATTGATAAGCTTAAATTGGCGCCTAATTTTCATAAGGTCAGAGTGTCGTTTGCCGTGCGAGCGGTATCTTCTGACTAAACAGTCTGCTGTTTTCCATAAATTGCCTAAATGCCTATCCATCGGTTGAGTATGGTCTTCGCATGGCACTGTTTCGCGTGCCAGCTCACGGGCCTGTTAAACAATGTCCATAAGGCCCTAAACTGTCGAGAAGGATCCAATAAGATTACTACGGAAAGTATTCCAATTAGTCATCGTTGTTGTTGTTTCGATCCGGAGGCGTTTTTCATGAAGTGCCACGAATATCAGGAGATGATCACTGCCCCATGACTGGCTGGAGACTGTCCAGTGCCGTATAAACTGAGACCAGGTGAGGGTGAGATCTGGGGTTGTGTCTCTCTGCGCTCTATGTCGTCCTTTTCTTGTACGGGTATCGGGGGCATTACAAATTTCTACAAAAGAGGGTTCAATAGCGTCATAAAAATATTTTCCGCATATATTTGCCTTTCGGGCACCCCGGCAGTGTGATGAACATTAAAGTAACCTCCAAGAGCAGAGGGAGGTCCTTAGATGCTTGCTTAGGCGTCTTCAGCTATGTGTATGGTACAGCTTAAATATTTCCTCGGTGAAAATACGCAGACGCGGCCACGAAGGGCTTTTGGCCAGGAAGACCAACTTTGATAGCTACTTTTTTGCTAGCGTTAAAACTGAGACTAGGAATGTCTAATTCAGTGGCCGGGCAGTCATTACGCACGAGAAGCACTGCCTCGTCTTTGGGAAGCTGCCGCTTATATTTTATGGTTGGTGTCTGAAAAGCACAGTAACCAGGAAGCGAGCACGTGCTGCGCGTCTCCTGGAGAAGAAGGAACAAGGGGCAATGCCTTTACACATAAAACGTATAGTGGAGCACGTTTATTTAAAACTACTACAATTCCACTACACCCCTGAGCAAAAGAGCTCACAAGGAAAGTCCTGGTTTGCGGCGCTTATTGTCTTCAGTGAGGACATTGCGCTGTAGTTCATCAAACATGATCTGGAACCAAGTTTGCGTGGTGTCAAGGGCTTAGAGTGTTAACCATCTCCGACCAAGTCGCATGCTCTAGCAGATATCTGAGTCCGTTCTTGTCGCAGGAGCCTAATAATGTGAGAATAGGCGGAGTCCGTGTCTGTGACCGGTTTAGAACGATGTGTCGGAGAACAGGTCTTTTTTTTTACTTCGAGACCGACTGCGGCTTGGCGTTTGGGACCGATTTCCTTTCTTTTTGTCCAGCATTGGGTCGCGAAGTCTCTGAATTTCTTGCCGTAATTCCCGTACTTCTTAGAGAAGGTTGTTGGTAAGCTGAGTCAGATTGGAAGAAGAGGCTGCTTGAGGCCAGGTTACTTTCCGAGGCGTCGGAGGGGTAGGCTGTGTGGCAGATTTCATAGATGATGAATCATTAGTGTTGCGAGGAAGGGCTGGTTCAGATATAATTTTTGAGGACAGCGAGGGGTGAGTGAAATGTGTGTCGACGCTCTGCAAGCCACGCGATGAGGAAACTGCTTGCTGTTTGGGTCGACCTCATGCGAAGTTTTGCCAGAGTCTCGGCATACTGGCGGGAAGGAACAGTACGTGGCAACGTGACCTAAACGATGACAGTTGTAGCATGCGACCGGGTGAGGCCGATATTCGTGAACACAAATGACTTCATATTCAAACACAAAGAGTTTTGAGGTGCAATTATATACAAATTCCAAATCCGGACGGAGGCGGTCTGTCGGTGACGTCAAAAAATGGGCGGTCCACAGCGGTCGCGAGGACGAAGGGAAGTGAACAGCCAATGAGCGAAATGAAGCCTCGCGTCATCATTTTGACGTGGACTTGGGGACCGTATAGCACAGTGAAAAGTGTTTGTAACGTGTTGAAAAATGTTTAACTACTATCGATCATTATCAAATTGTGTTGCCACAAGTTTTCAAACGTTTATTAAGGAATACGGCACAATATAAACGTATTTTTCTCGTTATTGTTTTGAAATAACGCTAAATTTAGCGGGACGGTACTTGATGGCGCTAAGTACAACCCCGTTTCAAGCAGTTACTGTTTTCATATCTCCCCCACAATACAAACCTAAACGGCGCAACTTTCGAAGTTGTTGGCTCAGTCGAGCGCAATCGTGGCGGAGGTCAACTGTACCAGTAGTCAACAGCAGCAGCGGCTCATCGGCGTTATCCGAGGCTCAGCGCGCGCTGGTGCTCGCCTTTATAGACGAACATCCCCAGCTCGTGGCGAATGCCATCGAGCTGCGGCACGGCGTCACCATCACCGACCGGTGGCGGCTGTGGCAAGAGCTCAGCGACGCGCTGAACCATGAAGTGCCTGCGCAGGAATGGCAGGCTTGGTGGCGCAGGCCGGTGCACGAGGCCCGCCGTGACACCACCGACATCAGAGACGCACAAACGTGAGTGACCGTCGAATGGCACGGGCAATTTGTTCTGTGACATTAGTGTATACTTTCAGGGGCACTGAAGGGGGTTGGCTGCCTGGCTTCCGCGGCCGGGTTCTACAGTTGACTGGGATGACACGCTTCAGTGGCGTTTTTGGTCTCACCTATCAACATGTAAGCACTCTGCCGCCGCAGTATCACGGGTTCCTGAGCGGTACCATGACAGAGTTTGATATCTGAAGGGGTGCCTTTAGCGGAACCTTGTTAAACGGGAATAAAGCGCACGAGAAAGTAATCAAAAGTGGGTAGGTTTAACTAAAATCTCAGTTTGCAGCCCTTGCAGTACAAGGGGTATTAATTTGTCATAAAACACGCAATGACTGCGGGCAAGTGCATGTACTAAAATGGTAATACATGACATCAATGACCACTGAATAGCTGCAGAACATTTCCGCAGATGTTTAGTACTTAAGGTTGCAAAATAGCCAGAGTAACGAATACCCACTTTCTGAAACATCATGCTTACTACACTTTCCAGCAGGCGAATGTTCCCACTGCTGCAGTGGAAATGGATGTGGAGGCCACTGAAGCGGCTGTAGATGGCAGTGACACAGTAACACGCAAGCATCTGAGAACTTAGTGCTTTATTGAGTGCAGGACTGGAACCTTGAGCAGGGCGACAAGGTGCTCAAGGTGAGTGGACCCTTTGTTTACAATTTACATAAGGGGCATAAGCATTCTCCATGTTCTATTATGATGACTGAAACCAACCTGGGCTGTAAGCAAGAACCATGCATTGTATTGAGGGCATGGTATCGGGTATCTGCAATGATAAACTGCCGGGCAAAAGGCTGGTTAGCCCTGGGGCTCTTTCACGGTGAGAGATGCATTTGAGGACATTAATAAAGAGCAGTTTCAACAAATGTTTGTAGGTCCGCACGAGGAGGGCATAGCTTGTACACAAAGCTTCCCACTTTCAAAGGATGCCATCAGGCCAGTTGATTTTCAACTGAGGGGAAATTGTTGTGCCCGTTGCAATTCTTGACAGCAGGAGCAGCTTCCAGCCACGAGATGGTTAAGGGTTTACCGGCAGCTCACTTAAACATTTACACCATGACGATTCATCGCAGGTGCTGTGGGAGATGAAAATCAACCACCCGCATCGCTTCTGCAGCACTGCGTGTGGCAGCGGCACAGGAGAAGGCGGCAGCGGTGCAGGAGGGCACTGGCCATGGCTGAGGGCTTTCTGCGAGAAAGGGATACGTAGTTTAGTTTAATTTTTCGTCATGTTTTCAATGTTTTTTCTTGTCATCATTCATTAACGATTTGTCGGTTTCAATGTGTTTAGGTGCTGCTGTTCATGTTCAATTTTATACGCTTCGGGAGACATATACATAGTTTAGTTTGTTTTTCGCCATGTTTTCAACTTTTTATCATTCATAATTGGTTTAGTGTTTTTGATATGTTTACGTGTTGCTGTTCATGTTCTATTTTATTCGTTTTTTGTTTGCATTTAGTACATATTACTAGATTTAGGTTAGCATTTACTTTGTACAAGGAGTGCAGCATTTTTTATGTTCGATATATGCATTTCTTAATGTATGTTCGAGCTGTTCTAGTGGCAGTGTTTTTTACCCACATTTCAAAGGTGTCTAGTCATTCACACGGAGACCACGAGTGTATAGTTGACATTTCCTGTTAATGTTTCTTTGATATTTGTATTGTCCCACTGTGTTTTCTAGCTCACTGTGATTTTTATTCAGCATTACCACATAGTGTAGTAATGTGATATCTTTTTGCATCACACTGTTTTGCAGTTCACTGTGATATTTTCATTTCAGCACAATGAGGCTAAGATGCAACAACTACATTCCGAATCTTGTTTAGAAGCGCTAAGCTAGTAAGTGGTCATCTCGCACAGTTTCACAAAGGAAAATGGTCATCACAGCAACATGCCAGCGATTGATTTTATCTAGTTTTCATTGTAAACGAGTCTTTGCGGGAATAAATTTCGAACGTGGTATGGTTTGGGAGCCGCGAGATGGCTGAGCAAATTATTCATGCTGTATGTTATCAAAACAACTCGCCTGTTGTTTACCGTCTTGATTTGCATATTTTTTAGCATTGCAGCATGACTGCAGTCGTGAATTAAAAAAAAATGTTATTTTAACATTCACACAATGTTTAGGACAATGAGCAAAAAAACAGCACAACTTGACAAGCACAATTGCTCGTCAAGCCTGGCGTGCACAATTGAATGCTTGTAGTCAGTCACTATGACAAGATATGGACTTATGTATCATGTGTTCATACAACATGTTACTAATGGAATCTCGATTTTTATGCGTTCTGGTGAAAAGAATTTTGTGACGTTGCTGCATTGTTCGCACAATTTTGTGATAGCAACATTCAGCACAGAGTGCCGCTCATATATGCTTGCTCCAATCTAGTCTGTTGTGACTGTGATCGCTAATATGGAAAAGGGTGTTTCTGTTGCATATTTCATATGCCATTTAAAGAAAATGCAGCATTTTGACATTGCCACCTTGCTTCATATTGAAGCACAAGTAAGTACTTTGTGTATTCAAATGTGGCAAACACAGCCCTTTCATGTCTAGATGCACTAGAATCAGTGTAAATAAATTATGTGTGGGATATGAAAACATGAAAACTCACCGTTCCTGTGTACTTCAAAATAGGTCCAAGACAGCGCTGCTGCCGTCTCTGAGCAGCACGTTGCGTGGTGTGAGCATATGGCTCCCCCTTGGCTCTCCATCGTCATCCTCAGCTGGTGGCATATCCACGACATACTCGTCCAAGGTCCAGTCGCCTGCATGCAACGCAATGTTGTGGAGAGCAAAGCAAGCATAGTTGATTTGCGCTGCCCGATCGGGGTTGTAGAGCATAGTTCGAAAGTGCTGCAAGCAGCGGAACTTGCTTTTCAACACGGCGATACACCTTTACACAACATTGTGCATGGATGCGTGCTCCTTGTTGTATCGGCCTTCGGAAGTGTTGCACGGTTGACTGCCAAGGACTGGAATTAGGAGCCATGGCTTGAGGGAATAGCCTGCGTCTCCTGCAATGTAAGCATAAAAGCTGAGTGCTCTGCCCAGATAGTACACATTAATACTTACCAAGCAGATATTCGCCAGGCTGCAGATGTGCAGCTAGGCGTGCACGCAGTGGGTTGTGTTCCCGCACCCAGGAGTCGTGGCACGAATCTGGGAATCATGGGTCTATGACAATTATGCGCAGCCACACTTTGCACATCTGCGATGAGGAGCGATATAAAATAGTACTGCATTTATACTCAGAATAAATCCTTTTTTTCTACGCATATGCAGGAAACAATGCGTACGGGTACAGTCATTGGTACAAGGAGCTTCACTTAGAAGGAAACACAGGGTGTAGCACACTGAGGAGGGGGGAGGGTGGGGGCAACAACCCCACCTATGGCTACGACTTCCACTGAATGATCGATAAGTGAAAAGCTACGCGTTGCTCTTGGGAAAGGACACTCGTAAATACCAAAGCCAGCTCGTGCAATTGTGATTGTAAGCACTTTCGTGTTGGAAATACTTCCCTATCGTGTATATACTTCTGCTACGTCTGCTGCCCATATTACCGATTACCTCTAAAATGCACAATTCAATTGCGTATGCATGCCAGTGCAAAAACGGCAACTGGCTCACGCACAAAACACTTGCCCCTTATCATTACCGAGGCCTTGCGAGCCACCATCTAGCTCGCATCCAATTCCCTGCAGGTTCTTTTTCATTCGTTGCATTATTACTTTTTCCAGCTTTGGCGTCACAACTGAACAATTGCTCCGAAGGGCGAGTAATAAACGATCCTAACAGTACTTACGATCATGACGTTCAGGACATAATAGCCCCTTCAGGACATGAAGCTCGCCGTGTCGGCCAGTCTGAATTCCTCTGGCTTGCGAATGGTGACCAACGTGTCATCGGCACATGCCAGCACCCCTGGAATGCAACCGCGTAGCACAAACTCCACCTTTGCCTCATCCTTAGCAGCTGTTGTCAGTAGGAAGTCCACCACCCTTTTCCTAGCAGCCACGGTAATGATCGCCTGCGTCACCTCGTGGATGGTGTTGCTCGCCGCCGGCTGAGAAATGCCGATGTGTTCCTCGCGACCAATGCTCTTCTGGAAGCTACCGGTGGCGAAAAATCGCAACGCGCACAACACCTTTCTCTCTGTGGAAAGGCCACTGGCCCGCTGGCATCCGATGATAGGGTCAAGTTCGTCGCACAAGCTACGCACTGTTCGTTTGGACAGACGAAAACATTGCTGGAACTCTTCTTCGCTGAACTCTTCAAATGCATCTTTTACCTCGCGTCGTCGCCTCTGCTCGGTTAAAGCTACCGCACAGGCAAGACGAAGTACCGTGTCAGTGGGAAACGCCATGTTGTCTAAGTGCCCCGGTGCCGAAAAGTCGCGCATTTTTTCCATTTCAATCCAATCCAGGCCACCTTGCAGCCATTTCAATCCATCCGGTTGCTTTCGGACAGTCTCTCCGACCGTTCCTTCGCCTTTCTCCGAAAACCGAAAAAAAAGTCACGTGACACCCCAGTCCACGTCACTCATAACGTCACAGCATTCGTCACAGCTTGTATGGGCCAATCGCGTGCGACTCAATGGAAGAGACCGCCTTTGTCCGGATTTGGAACTTTTACATAATTGCGCCCTTGGTAAGGAGTCTGTATCAAATGTCAAAAGCAGCGGCTGTGTTTCACCGAGCATGCGCACATCGGTGATTGTTGCCTGTTCACAGCGCAGATGCGCTTTGATGTACTCAATTGTTAGGCAGGATCTGATCTTTATTACCCCACGAGAGCTGCCGATTGAGTGCGGCTGAAGAGGCGATGAGTCGACATCAATTACTCGCACGCTACCATTGACTGTCGCCACTAAGCGCGAGAGTGTACATAGTTTGCGAAAATAACCTCCGTCACGAACTGTGATCCGTGCGCAGTTTCTGGTAATGTCAAAGCGGAGCATCGACATTTCTGCAATAAAGGTTGACGGAGCGTTTTGCTCTATGGCGTCTGTAAGGCCTTGTTTCGGAATGTCTGTCACATGCACTTTGTTTAGCGGCCTGATCAAAACAGTATAGCGGGGCCGACTCACCCGTTCAGGGTGTATTCTGTTCGGTGAAACTTGGTGTCGGTAGTACACGGCGTTATTCTTTGTACCCCGTTGTCGAGAAGTTCGGTGGTGCCGGTAGAAGAGCCCACTGCCGTGTCGTGGACACGAGGTCTGGTAGACGCTTCTGATGACAACGTAGACAGCGTTGCATCAATTGTCTCGTTGTCGTCAGATCGTGTTAGGGGATCGTTTGAGTTCGCTTGAACGCTTGTGCATGCCGTGGTCGTCTTACGGGCAATGCTCCTTGAAGCGGCACTCGTTCGTCCCTCTTAGTCGTAGTCGTAGTGTGTAATCCGTGTTACATTTTCACTTGCCAGGTGGTGCCAATGGGACATTTCTTCTGTGCTTTGTTGAACAATAAAAAGTTGGCGGCGTGCGCGTTAACTAAAAGCCGAATGCTCCTGTCTCTCATTCCCCATTAGCAGCCATTGGCACGTACATTGAGCACTATCTGACAAGAAAGGGTTGCTACGTTATACTCGCTGGGTGTAATCCCCTTGGTTTTCGAAAGGTTTAGCGAGCGTTGAGCCGCAGTGCCATGAATACAGTGAACTAGTATATACCATGAACTCGAGGTGGTTAAAGGTGGGAAGTAGATCCAAAGCGCAAGCAGTGAGAAAGTGTGCGTATGCCACCTCTCGTTTAGTCCTTGGAATGTCCGCTGGACGGCGGTGCTTCTATATTTGGAATATATGATCAAAAGATGCGAGATGATGGTACTTGGAGTGTTGAATGGATCGACGAACGGACACACAGACAGATGCATGAACGGACGCAGCGGAGGATGCATGGACGAACGCAGGGATGGACGCACGAACAGACGCACGTGCGGACGGGCGGATGGACGCGCGGATGGTCACACAGACGGACGCAAGGACGGACGGAAGCAAGAACGAATGGACGGACGAATGCTTCGCCCCACTCTCCACTATTCACTCCGTGGATATGCTGCCATTTTTTGTAGTAGGGTTCTTGAGGTTCGGAGTGAAACACGCTGGGCGTAACAGGTTCACCGGGCACGGCACGGGCGCGCGGACGCGGTGCGAACGCGGTGTGAACGTGGCCGCCGGCACCTTTGCCCTAGACCAGTGTGAAGCTGCTTACTAGGCTTAGGATGGTCAGTTCACAAAACACAGAGAAACAGAGAAAAAGGTTCTTCAAAAAACGCTGTCTGTGCGACACAGGCTCACCATGTAACTGGCATTCACTTCTGCGGCAACGAACCGTAGCCCATCAGTGGAAAAAACCAGGTAAATTGTCAAGAAAAGAAGGAGCCGTGGTCAAGCACGTCTGCCATCGTGGGTGCCCAGCAGAGCTGATCCCATAAAATTAAATAAAATCGAAAAAAATGAAACCCTATTTTTTAAGTTGTTGCGTTGTGTCTCACATCAAATTAAAAGTGCAACTCGTGATGGTTGCCACATTGGCGGAAACTACCACCAAGGAGGTTAATAGAAGTACATTAGCTGCACGCTATTGAAAATAAAAAGGAGCGAAACTTCTGAGTTAGCCATTCGCTAAGCCTCTTTTGTGGCTGTGCTCTCGTATACGTATATTGGCTCTAACTGTCATGGGGAAGATCTCGAAAATACAGCTGCCAATGCAAACTAAAGAGTAGCAGGAGTGTGCGTTATTATGCATGAAACTACAAACCAATCAAACTGTTCTACCTTCAATGTTCGGAAACCGATGTCGGACACGTAAATATAACAAGCAGTAAGGAGGAAATAGCACCGGTAATTTTAAATGCCACCAGAAATGTGCAGACCCTCACAGTTCTCTAGCCAACCTTGGCTGAATTCGACCTTTCAACAATTAACAGCCGTTTAAGTTGTCCCAAGAATATCATTTAAAGGTGGAGTCGATCAGCGACAAGTATTCTGCGTGAGGCAGTGACCCCTTTCCTATGAAATAGTTTAATCGCGAAGGCCAAACCTCCGTTGCAAGGTATATGTAAACTGGTAGAGTACCTTCCGATGAAGCCCATGGTTCCAGTAGTCGGCGGCTCGCTGCCACCGTCGCCACCTACTTGAGAAGAAGACAACTAACAGCAAAACAATTTAATATATGACGTCATAACAGGAAGCGTTAGTCAAAGGGCGTGAAATTGAAATTTATCCTAATTGCGGGCCTGCTACGTGTCATTATGTTTATGCAATTTTATTTAGCCTCAGTCGTCTCGATAATAGCCTGCAAGAGGAAAAAGGAATCAATTCAACGAAGAGATTCAGGAAGCAATGTTGTTTTATCACAAAATTGACGTACTTTCATAGGCGTATCAGCCGGGGGGGGGAGGCGATAAGGGCGCTAGCCTCCACCCCACCAAGAAGAGGTACAGGGGCTAAGCACCCCCCCCTTCCGACAATGGTCAATGTTGGTTGCACGCTGGGCAAACCAACATCTAAGACGATGTTTTCTTTAACCACAGAAATTACTCAGTTGTGATGTTACGAGGAAATGAAAACATTACGAGAAAATGTCACATATAGTGGAATATTTCCTGCAAATCTGCGGTGAAAACTTGAGTAGAAGGCTCTTTGTAGTGCGGACTACTGTACAAAGCCTTCGTGCCTTTTGTTGTAGCATTGGAGAGCAGGCTAGCACAGAACAAGGTTATATAGGATGGCATCAATGGCTTATGCTTTTATTCTGCTATGTCTGGCTGATGCAAATACCGATGGAAATGAGCATTTTTTCTTTTGACCAGTGAAAGCACTTGCTGCTACAATAAAGTAATTTTCTTCCGTAAAAAGAAATAGCATCACCGCTGCTCTGTAGAAGCTGCTCTGAGCCTATGAGTGTGATGAATTCTTTTGAATATTTGGTTTTGTGGCATTATAACAGCAAAAAAATAAAAGATTTGCGCTTCAGTCTGCAGTAAGCCAAATCCGCTATCATACTTGCAAACGATACCATGCAACTGTGGCAGCAGCTTGCATAGTGGCAACGAATAAAGCAATAAATTCGAGCAGGGGGAAACTGGGCTTATAATCTATCCCTAAAAGTTGATCCCACAAACCAAAGAGATAGTAAATGTCCGTGGTTTTTCGCACTAAGGAGACCTTATCAAGAGTCGAGCTATTTGGTTTTTATTCAACATGAATTGAGTTTTAAATCTCCACTTACACCTCTCGCAGCAAAGAAGCACACACGTGCAGCGCTACTCATTCCTCTCTCTTTGTCGACAAAGATGAGCTAATTGTGTTTATGCTGAGAGTTGTGAGGTGATGCTCGAAAAATCGCCGCCGTATCCACAAAGTTGTGTGATGTTAGAGTTGTTCGCTTGGAGATGATCGCGCAATCCACAGATCCTCCTCACACATCTCCCATCATCACATGTATACGTGACAGCATTGGTATATATCTCATGAAGCACTGTCCCTTTGTACGTTTCTGCCCATACCCCATACATTGTAGTAGAAAACTGCGTCTTGCTCTTACTTTTTTCATGCTGTCATAAAAATATCGCACAAATGCGTATGTTTACTGATGGTGACACGATATATTGCCGCGAGGCGCATTGCGGATAGTATTGCGCATGCCGATACCGCCGGCACGCGGCCTTATCGTGGTCCAGGATGCACCGCGTCTCATCTGCGAAGATGATGGCCCGCACGTCGACCATTCGTTGATAACGACATAGCGCCAGACGCTACGGTGACTGTATCTCGGATGGTGAACGCGCCTTGCGTTCCAGTGGGACATTTCTGTTACCCGACGGCCGTCGAACGCACCTTGCGTTCCAGTGGGACACTTCCGTTACCCGACGGCCGTCGAACGCGCCTTGCGTTCCTGTGGGATATTTATGTTACCCGACGGCCGTCGAACGCGCAGTTCGCCTCCCGCTAAGCCGGTGTGTCTGTTTTCCTTTAGTGGGCGCAAGTCCGCCAAATAAACGGATCTCCTATTTCTACTAACCTCCCGGTCTCCTGTCTTCGGGCAACCCGCACTCTTACGTGACATCTGGTGGAGGTGCGGGGTATGCACGAAAACGACCTTAAAACAGCCACTGCAGAGAACGAGGACGCTGAAGACACAGATACTCGAAGCAGTCGCCGCCTCCGAAACCTGCCACCTGAGCTGGGACCACTACCGAACCCCACGCGACCACGAAAGGACGCTTCCACAGCCACCATGAGCACCCCACAATCACCTACCCCTGTCATGCTGCAGCAGCCGCGGGTGCCCCCAACTTTCCATGGTTATGCCGCTGAAGACCCAGAAGAATGGCTCGACCAATTCGAGCGCGTGGCTACCATAAACAGGTGGGATGAAGAAATGAAGCTGCGATACGTTTACTTTTCCCTGGACGGCCCCGCCAAAACGTGGTATGAAAACCATGAGACCACACTGACCACCTGGGAATTTCTGAAGAATGAGTTGCTCAGGACCTTCACCAGCATCATGCGAAAAGAAAGGGCCCAGCTGCTGCTAGAATTGAGGACCCAACAGCCCAATGAGACCCTAAAAGTGTACGTCGAAGAAATGAAACGTCTTTTTAGGCGAGCGGACCAAGACATGACCGAAGACAAAAAGGTCGGATACCTAATGCGAGGGGTGAAGGAGTCGCTTTTCGCCGGTCTCATAAGGAACCCTCCTAAAACAGTCGCCGAATTTACTGACGAAGCGCACACCATAGAAAGGACCCTGGACGCCCGGACTCGGCAATACAACCGCCCGTTCCAGCTCAGCTCGCTCTACTCGGAACCGATTCGAGGTGGGCTAACCACCAACGATCTGCGGGAAGCTATTCGTGAAGTGGTTAAGGAAGAACTACGCCGATTGCTACCGCCTACCCCCCAGCCCCCCCAAGGAGCATCTCTCTTGGACATAGTGCGTGATGAAGTCCAGCAGGCGCTTGGCTCTTCATCAGCGACGACTCGAACAGAGGCCGAAGCAATGACTTACGCCGCTGCAGTGAACACTAGGCCACCCCGACGAAACGAGCCCAGTCCTCGACGGTACGCTGCTGCCCAAAGTAGCCGTCCGCCCTTACCCGCCCACCCTATATACGAGAGACGCCCGAGCCAAAGAAAATGCGACACCTGGAGAACTCCCGACGACCGCCCCCTATGCTTTCACTGTGGTGAGGCCGGCCACATTCTTCGACACTGCCCTTACAGGCGGATGGGACTGCATGGCTTCTCATCTCAGGCACCACGGCCACGCCCTGGACAACGACCTCCGGCAATCGAAGACTACTTGCGCCATACAGAGTACCTGCCCAGCCGTTCTCCATCACCGCCATCCCCACGCTTCACGTCACCGAACCGCAGCAACAACGAACGAAGAAGGTCCCCAAGCCCCCGTAGGGGAAACTAAAACCAGCAACCTTTGGAGGTGAGGTTGCTTCAAGAGGAAAAGCTGAAGACCCTCCACCGACGACCATATATGACGACAGCACATCATCTACGACGACAATAACGCACAACAACCCCAGCCGCGAGACGAAGCAAAACGAAGCAACAAGACGAAGCCGTGACCCGAACCCAAAACCAACGCGCAACTCCAGCCCACGTGCCACCGATTTTGAAGTATCTATCGACGGCCACCCGGTAACTGCCTTGATTGACACAGGAGCTGACTACTCGGTCATCAGCGGGCCATTGACAGCACAACTGAAGAAGGTTAAGACGGCTTGGGACGGCCCGCAGATCCGCACAGCGGGGGGCCACCTCCTCACCCCATCGGGGCGATGTACTGCAAGGGTGACATTCGATGGTCACACATACCTTGTCACTTTCTTGGTGCTCCCACAATGCTCCCGTGACGTCATTCTCGGCATGGACTTCTTGACTCAACATCGCGCGGTTATTGACCTGGCGTCCAGATCCATCAAACTTTCCTCGGATGAAGCCATAAATTCATACTCGGCACCACATAATCGCGCAGCCCTCCGTGTGCTCGAGAATGACGTGAGCGTCCCACCCCGATCAACGACCCTAATCCCCGTAACCACTGGTACTGCCGAAAATGCTCATGGCGTCGTCGAAGGTAACATACAACTTTTGCTTGGCCGTGATATCGCAATCGCAAGAGGCATTGCGGACTTCCGGAATGGACAGGGCCCAGTGCTGCTAACAAATTTCAGCCAAGAACACCGTCACCTGGCCAAAGGCACGACCATTGCCTTTCTCGATGAAATCGCGGAAGTCAGTGATACCCTCGTCCTCTCGAATCCAGCGACCATCACCCCACAGACCCACAACTCGCAGCTGTCATTCGACATTAACCCTTCCTTGCCTCAATGCAAGCAGCAACTGCTCCAGAACCTCCTTCGACGTTATGACGACTGTTTCGCCACAACCTCACAGGTCCGACACACTTCTCTGGCAAAGCATCGAATCATAACACAAGAAGACATCCGCCCTCTCCATCAAAGCCCTTATCGTGTGTCGGCACGTGAACGTCAGGCCATCCGAGAGCAAGTTGAGGAAATGTTACACGACGATGTAATTCAGCCATCGAAAAGCCCATGGGCGGCACCAGTCGTCCTTGTCAAAAAGAAAGACGGAAGTCTTCGGTTTTGCGTCGATTACCGACGGTTGAATAGTGTAACCAAAAAGGACGTGTACCCTTTACCAAGGATCGACGATACCCTAGATCGTCTCAGTGATGCAAGGTACTTCTCGTCCATTGATCTGAAGACAGGGTATTGGCAAATTCAGGTTGATGAAAGAGACCGAGAAAAAACTGCCTTCATCACGCCGGATGGATTGTATGAGTTCAAAGTGATGCCATTTGGACTTTGTTCCGCTCCAGCAACCTTCCAGCGTCTAATGGACACAGTACTGGCAGGTCTCAAGTGGCAAATATGTCTCGTATACCTGGACGATGTGGTCGTCTTCGCCTCCAACTTTAGCGACCACCTGAAAAGGCTCCGGACGGTACTGGACGCAATTAAGTCATCAGGGCTGACACTGAAGCAAGAAAAGTGCCATTTTGCCTATGAAGAACTACAGTTCCTTGGCCATGTTATAAGCAAAGATGGCGTAAGACCAGATCCCGAGAAGACAGCCGCTATCGCACAGTTTCCTCAACCACAAGATAAGAGAGCAGTGCGCCGATTCTTAGGACTGTGCGCCTATTACCGACGCTTCGTCAAGAACTTCTCACACATTGCTGCCCCTTTGACGCAGCTCACCAAGTCGGACGCCCCTTTCGAATGGAAAGCTGAGCAACGTGAGGCATTCACAGAACTTCAACAACGTTTACAGTCGCCGCCTGTGCTGGGTCACTTTGATGAAAATGCCGAAACTGAGATACATACAGACGCCAGCAGCATCGGCTTAGGTGCCGTTCTCGTTCAGAAGCACAAGGGCTGCGAGCGTGTCATCGCGTATGGAAGCCGCTCACTGTCGAAAGCGGAAGTAAACTATTCCACGTCTGAGAAGGAGTGTCTTGCGATAGTATGGGCCACCTCGAAATTCCGCCCATACTAATATGGCAGACCCTTCAAGGTCGTAACGGATCATCATGCGTTGTGCTGGTTGGCCAGTTTGAAAGACCCTTCTGGCCGCCTCGCTCGATGGAGCCTACGGCTTCAGGAGTTTGACGTGAAGGTAGTCTACACATCTGGTCGTAAGCACTCCGACGCAGACTGCCTCTCAAGAGCCCCTGTCGGCGCACCACCAAGCCATGAAGACGACGATGCCTTTCTTGGGCCTATCAGCAGCAGCACCTTTGCACTACAGCAGCGCTCAGACCCGATCCTACAACAGTTGATCAACTACATCGAAGGAAAGGCCTCCATACCGCCTGCATTGTTCAAGCGTGGGATATCCTCCTTCTGTGTGCAAAACGGGGTGGTAGTTAAAAAGAACTTCGCACCGAATAAGGCAGCTTACCTTCTTGTCGTCCCAAGCAGCCTCAGAGAAGAAATTTTACAAGCGTTACATGACGAACCCACTGCAGGCCACCTCGGTTTTACACGTACACTCCACAGAATTCAAGAACGATACTACTGGCCCCGCCTTTCCTCAGATGTTGCGCGGTATGTCAAGAGTTGCCGCGAATGTCAGCGCCGGAAGAGACCTCCAACAAAACCAGCTGGATTTCTCAAGCCAATTGAACCCCCGTCGAGACCATTCCAACAGATTGGTATGGACCTGCTTGGACCTTTCCCCACGTCAACATCCGGTAACAAGTGGATTATAGTGGCCACTGATTACCTTACCCGATACGCTGAAGCTAAGGCCCTCCCAACGGCACAGCCGTAGAAGTTGCCAAATTTTTTGTCGAATCAATTCTCCTCCGTCATGGCGCACCTGAGGTACTAATAACAGACAGGGGAACGGCGTTTACGGCTGATCTTACTCAGGCAATCTTACATTACAGTCATACAGATCACCGAAGAACAACTGCGTACCATCCGCAGACAAATGGTCTCACGGAACGCTTGAACAAGACCATTGCCGATATGCTCGCTATGTACGTGGACACAGAACACAAGACCTGGGACTTAATTCTGCCTTACGTGGTCTTCGCCTACAACACCGCGGTGCAGGAGACCACTAAAATGACACCATTTAATCTCGTCCATGGGAGGAATGCCGTTACTACCCTGGACGCCATGCTGCCTAATGTCACCGATGAAAACAACCTAGACGTAGCCGCCTACCTTCAGCGCGCAGAAGAAGCCCGGCAGCTTGCTCGTATGCGCATAAAAGACCAACAGCGAAACGACGCAAGACGCTACAACCTGCGGAGACGCGATTTAACATACAAGCCAGGCGACAAAGTCTGGGTTTGGACGCCCGTTCGCCGCCGAGGACTCAGCGAAAAACTCATGCGCCGTTATTTTGGCCCATACAAAGTCATCCCTCAAGTGGGTGAAGTGGACTATGAAGTGGTCCCTGATGGGGCTAGTTCCTCCCAACGACGCCGCGCACGACAAGAAGTGGTACACGTCGCCCGTTTGAAGCCCTATCATGCGCGCTAAAGGAGGCTCCCTGTTTGCATCTCTTGTTTTGTTTATGTGTGCGTGATTAGTGCTTGTTTGCCATTTACTTTCGCACAGGCTGTCCTTTTGTTTTGGTTTTATTTTAAACAAAGCATCGGGTCGATGCTTACGTTGAGGAGGGGAGCAATGCCGCGAGGCGCATTGCGGATAGTATTGCGCATGCCGATACCGCCGGCACGCGGCCTTATCGTGGTCCAGGATGCACCGCGTCTCATCTGCGAAGATGATGGCCCGCACGTCGACCATTCGTTGATAACGACATAGCGCCAGACGCTACGGTGACTGTATCTCGGATGGTGAACGCGCCTTGCGTTCCAGTGGGACATTTTTGTTACCCGACGGCCGTCGAACGCACCTTGCGTTCCAGTGGGACACTTCCGTTACCCGACGGCCGTCGAACGCGCCTTGCGTTCCTGTGGGATATTTATGTTACCCGACGGCCGTCGAACGCGCAGTTCGCCTCCCGCTAAGCCGGTGTGTCTGTTTTCCTTTCGTGGGCGCAAGTCCGCCAAATAAACGGATCTCCTATTTCTACTAACCTCCCGGTCTCCTGTCTTTGGGCAACCCTCACTCTTACGTGACAATATGCTACATCTATGACGATGATAGTTAAGCACATGTTGGGGGCGTCCGCCATACTTCTATATTTAAAAATGCGTTTATATATCTATATATTTCAAAATGCGTATATATATATATATATATATATATGCTGATATGCAGAAGAAAGAATAACTTCGGTTGCGCAAGGTTATAAGTAGATGCGCTTTCACCCAACAACTTCTTTATTCAGCCGATGTTTGGACGGAAGTCTCGTCTTTTTCAAGGCATCATAATATTTACACTTCTTCGTGTCTTCTTATAGCTTCTCAAGACAGGAGGGAAGGGTACAGAAGAAAAATAGTAACAACGAAAAACAAAAAAGAAAAGGAGGAGGAAACGTTAAAAGAAGAAAGAGTGACACGGCGGGATTAAGAAGGGAAAAGACCTCAACAGAGTAAAGTGATTGTGAACGAGCAGTGCCATCTTTGTCAACAATACCTCCCAAGAACCCACCCTTCCCCGGAGCGGACATTGTGCCCACCGTTTCTGTGTTACATCCTCCAGTGCAATCCGCTGGCGGCTTGCCCTCCTTTGAAGTTTACGACAAATTGGTGGGGAGAGCTTAAGCACTTCAAGTGCACACTGGTAACATCGGAAGTTATGGAAGAGCCGGTAACTGTGGAGCCGCCATCAATATTCATTATAAGCATTGGCTCCTGTATATGAAGGAAAAAAAAGAAAAAAACAGCAAAAAAGAGAAAAAAGAAAAGAGAAGTGAAGGGAAAGGGGAAACTGTACGACATCCGGGACCACTACTCTGTGCGTTCCGCCTGTGCTTGAAGCGGTAGATGATTTCTTTATAGATATATACGCTAAAAGCTTTGTAAGGCGGAAACATTATTGTTGTAATGGGAGGCTAGGGCAGTTTACTGATGAGAGGAGCGTTTGCGTATTTTAGTGATCGTAACGCTGACACAGTGCCTGGGTGTTCTTTAATTACGTTTTTTATTGTGTTAAATTTGTAGATAAAGTAAGATTCTCGTTGTTCCCGTTCTATTATTTTCCAAAAATTGCTTTTCAATAGTGTAACCTTGATGTCATCAAAGCTGGGGTCTTTTAATGTACTGTGTTTTGAAAGTGGAAGACCTGGCAGGGAACGTACATGGGCCCGACGGTTGTTGAAACTAATTCTAAACGAAGTGTCTGTCTGGCCAACGTATTGCATGTTACATATACCACATTCCAGAAGCTATATGACGATATCCAAATCACAGTACAGTGCACGTCTTAGCCTGTGCTTAAAATGCGAGTCGGTGCTTTCCGCCTCTGTCGTTGTCTGCATGTGTTCGCATACCTTGCATTTGTTTTTGTTTTTTTCGCAAGGGCGACAAGCTGTTTGAGGTTTCATGTCTATCTTTGAATTCATAAAATGATCCTTTTTACTGTTCGGTCACCGCCTGTATACAACACAAAGAGTAGAAGTGAACATTTGGATAGTCGCACGCTCTGTTGCATTATGTAAAAGTGTTTTCTTAGGACCTTGTTTATGTTTGGTGGGTTGCTCGTGAAAATTAATAGCAAATTTTTGTTACGGTGCTGGTCGGTATCTTTTTGGTGGTGTGGAAGAGTATGGTGGTGCAGATTTTCCGCTTTTTTGATGTTATCATAAACGATAGCTGGCGGGTACTCTTCACTTCGCACATATCCATGCTCTTTTTCTGGAAGTCTTCAGTGCGGGAGCAGATTCGTCGGAATCTGCATGCTTGGGAATAGGGAATGCAGGTCTTGCAGTGTCGCGGGTGGCAGCTTTTGAAGTGCAGGCATTGTTGCCTGTCCGTAGGTGTTCTGTATACGCTAGTTACTAACGCATCATTGTTCATTCGAATAAGCAAATCATCTAAGCCTAATTTTGTGTTAGAGTAGGAGTGTGTAAATTAAATGCTGGGGTGCACTTGGTTATATGCCTGTATGAATTTGAGCAGCTTGTTTTCTGAGTGTGTCCAAATTATGAATATATCGTCCAGGTACCATTTATAGAATAAATGTTTGATATCATAAGATGAAAGAAAATTGGACTCTATATAGTGCATGAATATGTTAGCGTAGTTTGGGTCCATTCTTGTACCCATTGCCACGCCGTCGATTTGAAGGTAGTACTAATTGTTAAATTCAAATTTCTAGAGTTCGAGTACAAGTCTCGTTGAAATTTTAATACCTTTTTTGCTTGGATATGCGATGGGGTTGTGAGTGCCTTACGATTCTACAAGTCCCCTTATACCATCGTCATGTGGAACTTTTGCGTAAAACGAATTACCATCCAATGTTACGAAGAATGCACCTTCTGGAATTTTCACGTCTGATATTTCCCGAAGGAAATGGTTTTTGTCACGCAAGAAGGACTCATGTGTGGGTGGTATGTCTTTGAATAAAGAGTAAATATGACTGGAAATGGGTTCCGTTAACGTTCCCGTTCTCGATATAATGGGTCTGCCAGGGTTTCGCTTCTTATGAATCTTCGGCAGCACGTAAAAACGACCAGGCACCGAATGTATCGCAGTAAGTGCCTTTTGAAGCTTTGAATCAATGGTGCTTTCACGTGGGAGATCTTCTAGGGTTGTTACAATGATCTATTTGGGCTCGGTGGTAGGGTCCGAGTCGAGGTGTCCGAGTCGAAACGGGGTTTCCATCGAAACGTGGGCTGAATAAACAAGTTATGTGAAAGCGCATCTAGTTTCATACTTATATATATATATATATATATATATATATATATATATATATATATATATATATATATGAATATATATATATATATGAATATATATATATATATATATATATTTGTATATATTGTAGCGATGCTGAGGCAGGCAGGCTAAAAAAACAAGCAAATGTATTAGGGCGAACTTGTGCCCACAAGTCTAATGACTATGGTCGTCGAGTCCAAGTAGCCGAGAGGCACAGAGTCAACTAACTTCCTCTTCCTCGTTGTTGCAGCGCACGAACGCGTGACGCATGCCAGCCGGGTCTTGCTGGTGCTCTTGCCATGATGACTGCGGCGGCTACTTGTACGTGGCCAACCTGTCGCGGCATTATCCCCCCCCCCTCAGACGCATCGTCCCGATGCTTGAGAGAGTAAAATGATACATGCGCCCTCTCACTCGTTTTCCGACGATCTGTCATGATAGATAGGGCTTCATGCGGACTACGTGTACCACTTCCGTGGTATTGCGGCGTCTTGAGCTCACGTGTCCCGCGGATCTGACTTCATAAGTGACGTCGCTGATACGGTTGAGTACTTCATAAGGGCCGAAGTATCGACTAAGAAGCTTTTCAGACAGTCCGCGGTGGCGCACTGGGATCCATATCCACACTTTGTCACCGGGATGATAAAGTGCGTCACTGCGTCGCTTGTTGTACCGACTAGAGTCGACGCGCTGTTGACGGCGTATTCGGTATCTTGCCATTTGTCGTGCTTCTTCGGCTCATTGCAAGAAGTCATCTATGTCAGGTGGATAGCTGTTTTCGTCCTGTAGTGGTAACATGGCATTCAGTGGGGTGGTCACTCTTCGGCCGAATACTAGTTCGAAAGGGGCAACGTGGGTTGTTTCTTGAACGGCTGTATTATATGCGAATGTTACGTAGGGTAATATTTCATCCCACTGTTTATGTTCAACATCGACATACATTGATAGCATGTCGGTCAGAGTTCTGTTGAGGCGTTCGGTTAAGCCATTTGACTGAGGCTGATACGCCGTTGTTCTTCTGTGATCGGTATTTGTCATGCGCATCAGACATTGCATAAGGTCTGCAGTAAATGCTGTGCCCCGATCCGAAATAACGACGATGGGCGCACCATGTCTGAGCACTATGTTGTTCACAAAGAACTTGGCCACTTCGGCAGCTGTCGCACTGTACAGAGAGTCAGTCTCAGCATAACGGGTCAGATAGTCTGTAGCTACGACAATCCATTTCTTGCCTGCACATGATGTCGGGAAAGGTCCTAGGAAGTCCATGCCGACTTGTTGGAATGGGGCATCCGGAGGGTCTATTGGATGGAGAAGGCCGGCTGGTTTTACAGCTTGAGTTTTGCGCCGTTGACATTCACGACAAGTTTTCACGTATCGCTGCACTGATGCGAGCAACTTAGGCCAATAGTACTTCAGGCGAATCCTGGCGAATGTTCGGCTCACACCCATGTGGCCGGATGTTGGCTCATCGTGGCATGCATGCAGAATTTCCTGTCGCATGGCTGTGGGCACGACTAGTAAAAACGTTTCGCCATTAGGTTCAAAGTTCCTCCTGTAAAGGACACTTCCTCGAAGGCAGAACGTGGAGAGCCCTCTGGAGAATATGCGAGGTACTTGAACGTCGAGACCCTGCAGGTGTTGTATAAGCGCCAGCAAATCCGGGTCATCTCGTTGTTGTTGAGCGATTTTAGATGCGTAGACAACGCCTAGAAACGGGAAGTCTTCCTCTTCAGGTACACTTTCATCGACGGGAGAGCGTGACAAGCAGTCGGCATCACTGTGTTTCCTTCCAGATTTGTATACGACCGTAATGTCATACTCCTGCAGCCTAAGGCTCCATCTGGCTAGTCGACCTGACGGATCCTTGAGATTTGCTAGCCAGCATAGAGCATGGTGGTCACTGACAGCTCTGAACGGTCTACCATAAAGGTAGGGTCGAAACTTATTTATTGCCCAGATGACTGCGAGGCACTCTTTTTCAGTAGCGGAGTAGTTTGCCTCAGCTTTCGAGAGTTTGCGGCTGGCATAGGTTAACACTTTCTCTTGACCATTTTGCCACTGGACCAGGATGGCGCCGAGGCCGACATTGCTGGCATCGGTGTGGACTTCAGTGTCGGCTGTCTCATCAAAATGGGCAAGTATTGGTGAACCCTGTAGCCGTTTCCTTAATTCATCAAAAGCTTTTTGTTGTTCATTTTTCCATGTGAAGGGCACGTCGTCTTTCGTTAGTTTTGCAAGAGGTTCCGCAATCGTTGAAAATTTTTCCACAAATCGCCTATAGTAGGCACATAAACCCAAAAATCGGCGCACTGACTTTGTCTTTGGGTGTAAGGAACCTCTTAACAGCGGCTGTCTTTCCTGGATCTGGACGAACACCGTCAGAACTAATGACATGTCCAAGAAATCTCACCTCTTCGAAGCAGAAGTGGCATTTTTCGGGTTTGATTGTCAACTTTGCTGACCGGATGGCTTGTAATACAGTGCGCAGTCGCTCTAGATGTTTGTCGAACGTTGCAGAGAATACCACCACGTCATCCAAATACACCAGGCATGACTGCCATTTCAATCCCGCGAGGACAGTGTCCATCATTCGCTGGAACGTCGCCGGTGCGGAACAGAGGCCGAATGGAAGCGCTTTGAATTTGTAGAGGCCATCTGGTGTTACGAATGCCGTTTTTTCACGGTCCCGCTCGTCTACCTCTATTTGCCAATATCCGCTTTTCAGATCCAAGGAGGAGAAAAACTTTGCGGATCGCAGCCGATCTAGTGTATCGTCAATACGTGGCAAGGGGTAGACATCTCGTTTAGTTACACTGTTGAGTTTTCGGTAGTCGACACAGAATCTAAGCGTGTTGTCTTTCTTCTTAACGAGCACTACGGGGGACGCCCATGGACTATTTGAAGGCTGGATGACATCATTCCAAAAGCATTTCCTCCACTTGCTTCTTAATGATTTCCCGTTCTTTCTGTGACACTCGATATGGATGTTGGCATATAGGCCTCGTGTCGTCTTGCGTTATAATTCTGTATTTCGTAATTGACGTGCGCTGGACCTTCGAGGCAATTGAAAAGCAATCAAAGAATTCCTTTACTAAGGCGTAAATCTGTTTCTTTTGACTGTCCGGAAGGCTCTGGTTGACGGTCACGGATGTGTCGATGTTGCAGGCCACTGGTCGAGTGGTTGACGTGGTTAAGCTGCATAGCTCTGTCGCCATACAGAAGTCGTGAATATAGGCAATAGCCGTGCCTTGGGCGATGTGTTGAAGTTCATTGGAGAAAATCGTAAGTAGGACATCTGCACGGCCACTCGTCAAGTGAACAAGACCCCGAGCTACGCAGACACTTTTTTCAAAAACAGCCCTACATTTGTATCCGCTATGCCTTCGCGGTTGTAAGATGCGTCATTCTCTACGAGCACCATTATACTGCAGCGTGGCGCCACAGTTACGTCATCATGAACAACGCGTAGAGCAGTTAGGCGTCGCTCCTCAGATTCCTCTACAGGTATAGCTCGTTCAGTCGAAAACGACACGCTGGACCTACGCAGGTTAATTACGGCGCCATTAGCTCGCAAAAAATCCATTCCTATAATGAGGTCTCTTGAACATTCTGGTAGCACAATGAAATCGGCAACGTAAATAAAGCCCCGTATTTCAAGTCTTGCGGTGCATCTGCCTAGGGGCGTAATAATGTGACCACCTGCCGTGCGTATCTGCGATCCACTCCACTGTGTCACAACTTTGTTTAGCTTCTTCACCATCTTGTGACTTATCACTGAATAATCAGCACCGGTGTCGACTAAGGCGTTCAGCTCCCATCCTTCTATCCTCAACCGCAAATCTGAAGTAATGCTTTCGTGGTTGCACCCATTTACCGGAAATACACCGTCGTCGCCCTCAAGCCATATTGGAGGATCTTCGTAATTGATGTTATCAGCGGCCTCACCTCCACAGGTCGCTTGCTTCAGTTTTCCGGGAGTGGACTTGGAGAACGATGACCAGGCTGCCTTGAAGGTGCACGTGGGCTGGATGACCGATAGCGCATAGGCGATGGTGACCGTGACCGACGTTGGCGTAGAGGTGGCGAGTTCTGCCGCATGGACAAGTACTCCTCAATCTCCGCTGGTCGTTCGCCGTTTCGGGGGCACGGTGCATACGACGGGAAGCCTCTTAATCCAGCCTGTCGGTAAGGGCAGAATCTGTACAAATGACCCGCTTCGCCACAATGGAAACAAAGAGGCCTGCGCTCGTGATCACGCCAGACGTCACTTTTCTGGGCCTAGGCTCCACATAGCGATGCGTGCTACGTGCTCCTGGGGGCAGATAGGTAGCCGTTGGTTCCCGTGGACGAGGTGCGCTGCGTGCTGTAGATGGGAGAGGAGTCGTCGCCATCGCAACTGCTGCATTGCTGTGTACCGTTGGTTGTCGGAGAACTTCAGAGTACGTTCGGATAGGTCGAACCGGCTGCAGCTCACGCTCTGGTTCTCGTATGACCTGCCTCAGTTCGTCACGAACAACGTCTGTAACAGACAGTGCAGTTGCAGTCTGGGGCATTTGCAGTCTGCTCAGTTCTTCCCTAATAACTGATCTAATCAGCTCTCGCAGGGCTTCAACGTCGTTTCGCACGCCTCCAGAGAATACCTGTGCAGATGCGCAGGTAAGATTCCGGTTGTACTGCCGAGAGCGCTGTTCTAGTGTTTTTTCGATGGCCGTCGCTTCCGAATAAAACTCAGCAACAGTGCTTGGAGGGTTGCGGACGAGAACGGCGAACAGCTCTTGCTTCACTCCGCGCATTAGATGGCGCACCTTCTAATCTTCAGCCATGTTGTGATCCGCACGCTTGAACAGACGGACCATGTCCTCGACGTACATGGCAGCACTCTCGTTTGTGAGCTGGTTCCTGGATTGAAGAGCAGCTTCCGCTTTTTTTTCGGTCTACGTTCGCGAACGTAGCCACCGCTTGTCGTCGAAATACTTCCCAGGTAGACAACGAGGTTTCATGGTTCTCAAACCATGTCTTTGCGAAGTTTTCCAGGGCGAAGTATACGCGACGGAGCTTCTCTCTTTCGTCCCAACCATTCAAGCGCGCCACTCTCTCGAACAGGTCCAGCCAATCTTCAACATCCTCGTACGAGTCGCCGTGGAATACTGGCGGCTGGTGCGGTTGGCTTATGAACACTTGGGCCGGTGTTACCTGGGTAGTCATAGTGGTGGCATCCATAGTTTGAATTCCCCTTGGTGTGGAGTGAAGAGGACCGAACTCAGGTGAGTCACCTCGAAAACGGCGACTTGCCCTCTGGTGTACAGGAGTCACTTCCACGGGGTTGATACGCTGGTCGTCGGGGCTACGCTGTCTTGAGTTCGCGGGGCTTCGATTCATACCCCGCACCTCCACCAGAAATGTAGCGATGCTGAGGCAGACAGGCTAAAAAAACAAGCAACTTTATTAGGGCGAACTTGTGCCCACAAGTCTAATGACTATGGTCGTCGAGTCCAAGTAGCCGAGAGGCACAGAGTGAACTAACTTCCTCTTCCTCGTTGTTGGAGCGCACGAACGCGTGACGCATGCCAGCCGGGTCTTGCTGGTGCTCTTGACATGATGATTGCGGCGGCTACTTGTACGTGGCCAACCTGTCGCGGCAATATATATATATATATATATATATATATATATATATATATATATATATTGTGAGGGCGTTTTATAGCCGGTACACAACGAGCATATACAATGGCGACAGTCACGGCCAGGCCAAGCACAAAGTCCCAGCGCGAGCGGCGTCGTTTTCGGGTAGACCCACTAAAAAAGACTCGAGAGTTTCACCCATTTCAGTGTTCGCAGGCTTCTCTATGATTACCCCGGGGTCGAAGAGGGAGTCGCATGGCGATTTAACAACTTGTCGCTATGAGCAGGTCATAGTAAGCCTTCAGGCGCTCCAAGTTGACTATGTCGCGCCCGCGATGGCGCATATCTGAAGTTTGTTGAATTGGTTCGATGAGATAGTTGACCGCAAATGTGCACTCGATGACATGGTAGGGGCCTTAGGAATTTGGGAGTGGATTGGAAGAAAGCCCAGCTACAGAGGTCGAGATTGATAGCCATACAAGCGCACCAGGAAAGAACGTGGGCTCAGAAGTGACGGAGCCATCACGAATACTCCTCTGTCACTCTTGCTCATGTGCCGTAAAAGTCTTGGAAAGCTTGCGACACTCTTCAGCAAGCCTGGCTGTCTTACAAATAGGTGCACACTCAAATGGATCCGGCTTGTACTGAGTATCGTGTCGATGGTGTGTGACGGGTGCCTTCGTACAGCAAAAAAGGTGAAAAACCGGTCGTGCTCTGACGGGCGGTGTTGTAAGCGTTAATTATGAATGGCAGTATAGTATCCCAATTGGCGTGGTTGGCGGCGACATGCATCGGAAGCATGTCTCCGAGGGCACGGTTAAAGCGTTCGGTGAGGCAATTCGTCTGCAAATGGTAAGCAGTAGTTTGGCGTTGGACAAAATGGGACTCCTTGAGAATGGATTCGACGACTCTCGACAAAAATTCACGGCCTCGATCGCTGAGAAGCTCCTGGGGTAGACCGTGGTGCAGTACGAACCGATGCAGTGGGAAGGACGCAAGACCAGGCGCAGTAGCTGCAGGGAGGGCGGTGGTTTCGGCATATCGCGTAAAGTGATCGACGGTGACGATGGCCTAGCGGCTACCAACCAACGTCAGAGAAACTGGTCCATACAAATCGATACCTGTGCGCCGGAATGGATGGTCACGGCAAGGTAACGGTTGCAGACCGGCTGCTGACTTGTGTGCGGACGCCGCTCGCACTCCCAGTGCGAGCAGTGTCCTTTTTTGGTAGACCCACTAGAAAGCACTTGAGAGTTCGACCCATTTCCATGTTCAGAGGCTTTTCTAATATATATATTGTAACACGGCGTCCAGGACCCTCAGGACTCTTCTTTATTGTCTTGAGTATGTGTCCCGCAACTCAACTGGAGTGTTTATGATGTGTATGTACAGACGCATAAATAATGCTCCCACTTACTTTCCCCGCACACTTGAGTGGCCGGCCTGGTCGAGACTTAGGCGGGAAAGATACGGCGAACAAAGGGTTTAAGATGTGAAACGTGGACTATCTTGGAGGCACGGTAACGATGGTCCGAGGAAGTCTCTATGGGAGTGACAAGGAAATTGGCAGGAGATGTTCGTTCACAAACAAAGTAATATCCGAGAAAAGGTGATTGAAATTTATCACACAATCCTGGTGTAAGAACAGGCGTACAAAGTACTACTTCATCTCCAGGATAGAAGGTGACGCCTCGACGAAAGCTGATAGCGTTGCTTGCGGTCTTGTTGACTGGCCTCAGTGCTAAGTTGAGCACGTTGCCGTGTGTCAGCGAGCCTGGAGACGAAATGTTCTAGCGTAGTCGTGGACGTTTTTGTCATTACCATGAAGAAAGAGGTGTCAGTGGTTAATCTCGGTGCTCGACCGTAGACGAGGGAGAAAAGTGAATACCCGGTGTTGCGTTGATGAGCGTTGTTGTGTGCAAACGTTACGAACGGCAAAATTTTGTTCCATTCATCGTGGTTCGGTGTGATGTACATGAATATCATGTCGATTAGAGTTCGGTGGAGTCGCTGTTTCAAGCCATTTGTCTGCGGGTGGTAAGCGGAAGTGGTCTTATGAACTGTGCCACAAGTTTTTGGAATTTCGTCAACAATTGTGGAGAGGAAGGCCTTGCCTTGATCACTCAACAATGCGCGAGGTGTTCCATAACACAACACAATGGCTTCCAAAAAGAAGGCGGTGACGTCCGAGGCAGAGCAAGTGCATAGAGGAGTGGTCTTCGCGTATCGTGTGAGGTGGTCGACGGCTGTGATGATTCAGCGGTGGCCCGCTTGCGTTACGAGAAGTGGTCCGACGAGGTCTACTCCGACAACGACAAAAGGTGTATCGGGACATAGAATGGGTCTTAATAGGCCAGCAGGAGCTGAAGTTGGTCGTTTCTGGCGTTCACAAAGTGTGCAAGAAGCGACACCCTACTGAAACGTTCCGTATGAAATCTTACGGAAAATATATGGACTCCGTAACATTCCCTTATGCTACATACGGAAAACATAAGGAGTTTTATGGAAATATACGGAAGTTGTATGGCATTTACGGAAAGCTTCTTATGGAGTATACGGAAGGATAAGGAAATTGTATGGCGTATACGGAAAGCTTTTTATGGAGTATACGGAAAGATAAGGAAACTTATGGAGCATACGGAGAGTTCATTATGGAAGATATGGAAGGATAAGGAAAATGTATGGAGTGTACAGAAGCTTTCATAAGGAAAATGCAGAATGTAAGGTCTTACGAAAATATACAGATTTTGTAAGGTGCTTACGAAAATGTGCAATAGTGTATGAAAGGCATGTGGATTGTTGCAAAAATGTGGAAACTGTACAGTTGTTGTCTCATTTTCAGCAGGAAATCCGAGCTCTCTAAAGTTTTAAATGAATTCACAGTGACATATATAGTACAAAAGAATAACGCAGGCTAATCTGTGTTGTCAGTCACCGCTGTTCGCCCTTTTCCAGAATGAATACAACTTCTGCAGATGACCAGGTGCTAAAGTCTGTCAAACGAAAAATGTGTCATTCACAAGGAATGACAATAACTGTCAATTTACTTGCATGCTGTCACACGAAAACAAATCAAGCAAAAAAGCATAACTTCAAGGGCTTGTTTTTTGGTAGAAACAATAATAATGAGAACTAAATTCAATGTGAAAGAACTTGTCAATATTAATGAAACTGTTCTCATTAACATTGGCAAAGAGAAATGTCATTTTAAAATATCGACCATGAGCTTAGCTCTCCTGAGCACCGACAAAAGAAATGAAAATCTATGAAAACTAATTGCATGTAGCCTAAAAATAAGTTTTATTGATAGTATGTGCTCCTACACTATAAATACAGCTATACACAACTTGCCACAGCTTCACAACAGAAACGAGGTAGGGGCAGAGGGAGTGGTCAGAAAAATAATTAAGTATGAGAGCACAACTGATATGTACGGACATATAACGGTGCTTATCATTGATGCTCGGATGGTCGTGTATAGAGCTGGGTTGTTTTGAGATTTTCAAAAGCATTGTTTCAGACCACCATGCAGATTACGCTTTAATTGTAGTGCTACATAAGACACAACTTATGGGCCAGCTTTAATGAATAAGAAGATTATAGGTTAAACAAATGCTTTAAAATATATCATATCATGGCTGCATGGACGCATACAAGCTATGTAGAGCGCAATAAAGTGAGGACGCATGAGCTTCTCTTGATGCTTCAGTTCTACATAGATGCTTCAACTGTGCTGCAAAGAAATTTAACCAATATCTGTGTGTGCAACATTGTCCGTTTTAAACTATCCATATATATATATATATATATAATTCCTACTGCGAGTTAAGCTACGTAGCACTCCATAACTCTTCCTTTTATTAAAGGCAATTTTTCAAACAATCAACGTTATTCATTTTCTGTCTCATGACTTCGTGCCCGCAATTCTTGGTTTGGCTCGATCACAATTGTGCAGCCCTTATTTTGGAGGAATCAAAAAACATCAACCAAAATATATTTTGGAACTGCTTCTCGGCTATATTGCCTTCCCTCAGCTGCCACAGCTTGAGATGGAATTATAGCAAGTCTCGCGCATACCTAGGGCCTACCCTTGAAGAAACTGGTCCGGCTGTGAAATGCTCAGTTTTATCTCAAATAAATTTTTTGGTTTGAGTTATCTCACTTCTCGAGTCCCTTCACAATCAAGCAGACCCAATGTTCCCCTTAGTCCTTGCTTTTGTTATATTATAAAATAAATTTAAAAATTAATAATGAAAATAAAGATACTAATAACTGTTGCGCAAAAAACACAGTCCCACATACGTACTTGAACACAATATTGATTTTATTTTGTTTCAGAACTTAAGGCATTAGAAAAGATAGCAGTACAATAAAAACGTTGAAAAAAAACAAAAAAAAAGTTGACTTGGCGGGACTCGAACCTGCGCCACACAGTTGAGCCCGTGTACGTGAACTGAGGCCGTTAGCTTGCTAAGCTAATCGCAGTGGAGGGTGATGTGTGTTCAAGTTATGTATATAAATTTGCTTTTCACACGCTATGTGTTGGCATATTTATGTACGACATGCGATTGTATCTATTGTTGTGTGCATATGTTTTGTGATTGTATATACGTCACATGCTTTTCGCATGTCTTTCAACTATAGATTGCTGCCCCGCCGCGGATGAAAAGAAGTAATTTTACACCCACACACAAGCTTGAGCAGTTGAAGGTTGTTTTCCGGAGCTCTCTTGCGATTGAGTCGGCCACCACAGGGAATTAGAATGATACGCTATTAATCCCTGCATCTAGCTATATTCCACTTAGTAGCTCTATCGCTTGATGACAAATCGAGCGCGGGGCGCGACGCTATTGCGCACGACCATGCCTCACGTAGCGGCGATGTCAGCTGATTGCGCCGGCCGGCTTGCTTCGATTTGCTTCAGAGCAAAGAAATGTCATACCTTGAAAGATTGCGTACTGCACTATGTCAAAATGTTACTGCTTTGTAGCCATCCTATGATTCATTGAGAGTTGATAACTCTGATATCACTACTGTAGAGCTTTGCGTCGGCGACACGCACCGAACGTGAAACCGCACTACGTTAGTTGTAGAACCAGCAGGAGGCTGTCGTCTGCTAGAACAAAAACAAAACAGACCTTTGAAAATATTCATAAGTTGTAACTTGATTTTTGAATAACCGTTTATCACTTTTAAAGTTATTTTGCCAGATAACGTACTTTTTTTTAGTTTATAGCAGCAACAGATGTTTTTTTTTTATTTTCCTCACACAGATATCCAAGTCAAATCCATTCACAGCTAAAGCCACATGTTGTTTGTCTTCTTTGTTAACGTAGGCATACCGTTTCGTTGCATCTCTCATGAGTTCGCGCTGCTACACACGAGAGCACGAAATGTTAAATTTAGGCAAGGAAGGACCGTTCCTCGTTCGTAAGATGTGCTAAGATTGTGCCCTATTCCCGCGGTTGTTCGAGTGCGGATCAAGTGCGAGTCGTCCAAGGAATAGGCGGGTTGGGCGGGCGCTCGAAGGACTCCGAGGTGACGGCTGACGCCTGTGGTTGCTTCCCTCAGGACAGTGTGAAAGAAACTAAAGTTAAGGAGGACACTTTTTTATGTAGACCAAGTATGCCACTCAGTGCAAGTGTGTGTTGCTGCACTCGAACGAGGCGTCGTGAAACGGCAACCTTACGCGCCTTTGCGAGTGTGGTTGCCGATTCGCTTTGACAACGCTAACGCCAGCAGAGCCCTGGCGCATCGGCGCGGCCTTACTGGAGCTAATTTGAGACAACTGTGGCAACATGCATGTGTATGGTGATCGATTTTTTCATATGTGCAATGTAGTGAGGAAGACGCACATGGCGCTTGCTACGTTGTTGATTAAACAAAGCCTGCAGTGCCATTTGATGCAAAGCAGCATTTTGTTTACGTTCGCGGGCGATACAATTTGTAACTTGGCTCGATTCACCTAGCCAACCGCCTAAGTGGGTTGATTAGCATACGTTCACGGTAGAGCGTTATTATGCCCCGAAACAGTGGCGTGTGCTTGTTGAAAGATATAATGTGTGTGCCTAGTGTAGAGAGAGAGAGAGAGGTGTTCGTGCAATCTGCATATGTACCTGCAAGACGCTTTTGCTTGTAACTAATAATGTACCGGCCAGCACCTACATTGTACGCCTGACTTTGAAGAAAACTTGCATGCACATTGTGAGATTTTGTAATCTGCCAGAGTTGCTTTTTATAAAATAATACACTGCCAGCATGTTCAAAATATGTTTCGCTGCTGTGTGGCAGGGGTGCGGTTATCACGCTGTTGTATAGTTGCTGATGCAAGCACTTATAGTTTTGATGCGTTAATATTTCTCATCTAACTCATCAGGTGTTTGGCTGTTTCAGCACAAACAAGGTATCTTCCAGCCCGGTGACCATGCAATTTTTTTCTGCACACAGCGCAAACACCGAGATGTACCTACTCGCAGATGGTCACGTCAAGTGCATATTTACCTTGACTAAAATGTCGAATCAAGTTTTTTCATCGACCGGTCCCTGCCCTGAGTGCTAACGTCTTGGCAAACAAGACACATTGTTATGGACACTGCACACACCACACACAATATTCTCAGTTGAACCGATATTCTCAATACCTTTCAATGCACACTACATGCCGCAATCAAGAGTGCACATTTTTGAAGACTATGCCGCTGTTCCTCGCACAGGCCATTACGTGTGTTCACTTCTTCAAGATAAACAGACAGCGTGGCAAATATTTTACCACACAGTTTACCACACAGCTAGACGTTTGCTGACACATACTACAGCTAATGTCGACATTGTAACGTGAAGTGTGAGCTTTGAAAAATTAAAACTTGCCCCAAACACCGCACGACTGTTCTGGGCTGAGCCACCAGCGGGAGTGTTTTTCCAGCCACACCTTTTACATGTGCCAGTGACATCATGCTGTGACGTACCTTGGTATGGGCCTATCGCTGCATACTTTATGTGAATGAGGGTCCTGTTAGTGAAAGCAGGCATTGTTGATTTCGTAACTTGTTCATTCCCAACTGGACCTTCATTTGCTCGAGTTGTCGAACTGATATTCAGGCGAAGTTTTGTGCAATAAATTGTACAGTTGGGAGTCTGTGCTTGCCCCATACTGTTGTTATTGGTGTTTCTTGTTGTTACTTTGCACTGCTCATTACTGCTCACCTACAGAAACTAGCCTATCTTGCCACTGTTTTGGACAAGATGCAGCTGGCAAGTGCGATAGTGTTCATAACTCTAAATTCTCAAGCAGAAATTATCAATTCATATTCAGTTAGTTGCATTCATATCAGTAAATTATAAGAAATCATTGATTAAACATGAATCCATGTTCCTTCACATAATGCTCACAACTTATATATCAAATTGAATGGTGTTTATAAAAAACATGGGTTTTAGCTAAACTTCATGCTCTTTTCTCGAACAGCTGACAAATCGCTATTGCATGCTTACTTGCCATGAATTGGACTCTGTTTGAAATACATTGCAATTCTTCACCGGACTGCCAGTACACTTCGCATTGGGGGAACATTTATTAACCATGGATTGATTAATTAAGAACGGAAAGAAAGAAGCGGAAGGCCTGGATACTTGATAATGGCATCCGTTTTGCTACCCAGCGCATTATCATGCAAACTTCCTATAGAGTGGTTATGCGTCTTGCATGTGTGTCTGTAAACCAAGAACTTTGGGTAGAACTATATTTATCTTACAAATGGTTGCAGGACTGTGGAGGCTGTAGGGCTGCTTAGGAATGGTGGAATCCCTGGACATGTGTTCAACCTTGCTGAATCAGCTCCTTGGTGTTTTCACGGCATCATTACAGATGGGTTGGGTGAGTAAAACAAGCAGGTTTCAACACAAGGAAAAGTATAATATGGCAGCACCTCTTGTGCGTGCCTTACATCCCAAGTGTGTCAAATATTTATCTTGCACCTTGTGGCCTGTAATTTTTAAATAGGCACTTCTTTTTGCTTTATATTTGAGTCTTGATGCTTCGACAGGAATGTATTTGTGCTCGACAGCAAGTGTTCTTGAACAAATAACTGAACTCAATAATGACAAAACATTCTTCATACTTGGTGCTTAGCATAAGCTACCACATATCTGTAGCAGATTCAACCATTCATTTTTTGCTGGGATGATAATGGGCAAGTAGCAAAGGCAAGTTCAGATTGGAGTGGTCGGTGACGTCTGTTTAGGTTCTGCCATATTGCTTTGCAGCCAGAGTTACTTGTGGCCACATATACAATGAAGCCACATGACGTGCATTCTAAATGAGATTACCATATCGCATTTCACTGCATCTTAATATGTGCCAAACAAATGCCGATATCATTAGCTTGCCACTATAAAGGGATCCTAAACCAACACAAGGTTGAAATTTAGTCGTGGTGTTGCAGCTGTGTACGACTCTACAATGGATGCATAGCCGTGATAATTTGTCTATATGTTGTCTCAATAGTAATGTTACACACATTGTACGATACAAAAGAGGTCCACCCTTATTTCGCTTTTTTTTCGCTATGCTTCTTTCTTGTCTCTTCTTGCCATGTGCTCCTCCTCACTGTACAAGGAGCAAGAGCAGTGGGCACACAAACACGTATTTAAAAAAATGTTGTAAGGTGAGCACTGAGAAGCTGAACACTTTCAAAAGGCTCAAAAAGGTAAAGGTATTGTTTCTAGCTACTTTTTGGGCACCCATAGCTAGTTGTGCTGCTGCAGTTAAAAAAAAAGTTAAATGTTAAAAATTATTTGGAGGTGTTTTGGCACCCATAATTGCAGTTACATACAGAACTAGGTTTCAATGCGTAAGCAAAATCTGTTCACTCTAAATCAATCCTAATGATATCTGAAATTCAGGAAATATTCAAAGAAAAGCTCAGGAAAAGGCTAAATGGTTGCCCCTTGAACGTGAAGGAGATACCCTTCTTCTAAAAGGTCAATGACAGTCTAGTAGTCTCGATATTACATGCACTATAAAATATTCTGGTGTGGTGCTTTTCATGCATGTTATAATGAGAGAGGTTTTTCATAGAACTGTTGTCACTTTGCCCTGCGTTGCTGAAATTGTTCACATAGTTATAATACATGAATGACTTTATGCCTTTTGATTTTATGCAAATGGTTGGCTTACCCAGTCGGTTTAACTTGATTTGGATAAAATCATAAATGCTCTAAAAAATTTTTTACTATACAGCAGGTTTATTTTTAAAATATGCGACCATTGATGTGAACGCAGTTGGTGGCGTGCTTGATTAATCCTTCCCTATCATCACTCTAACTACACCTGCTACAGTGCATAGTGTGACAAAAGTAATGGTACTTAACATTACTGGCAGCATACACTTTTATGTCTCAAAATAGGTTAAAAAGCCTGGTAAAAATGTGTGTACATTTTTTTTCGCTCCAACTAAATATTCTGGTCTACTCAAAGTAGCTTCCACTCTTTTAAGTTCCTCAAACTTTTAGGTGTTCAAAAGAAGTATCAATGCCATATACTTTCTTTGTCAGCCTACTCACCACTCTAATAATGAGAATTACCCGACAACATTACCCAGTAAAATAAAGGGATGTTATAAAAAGTAATGTCAATTCAATTGTCAAAAAACGTTGCCAAGTTACGTTTTTGTTCACTTTTCTTTTCACAATTCTGTTAAAGTTACTTTTGATAACATCCCCTATAGTTTGTTTGGCATCATTTTCTGCTAGTTCTCATTATAATGTGTTCAACAAAGACAACAAACCCTTAAATTTATAGTTCTTTCCTTTACTCATGAATCTGAAACAGTGAATCTCAGTAATCTTAGCGGTGTGTGACTTGTTTTTTTTGATCAGTTGTGCATGTGTTCAAGTACATGCATTTAGGTGGGAGGGCGAATATTGCCTCCTCCTGTGACTAGCAGATTTTCTGAGAACGGACAGATGCATAATGCTGCCAAAGAAGTATAGGGATATTGGAAGTAATCGTTACGTAATTGCAATCGTAATGTGATTGCCAGTAGGCAAAAAAAGGTGTCCCACACTCGCCATAATGGTAACAGGCAGCACTGACCGACTCTTCCATGTATAAATGCACATATATACCGTACAAAATGGAAGAGGGATAGCCGCCATGGTAGCTCAGTTGATAGAGCATCGGACATGTTATTCGAAGTTCGCAGGCTCGGTCCCTGTACAGGGCAGGTTATCTTTTTTTTCCTGCCCCGCCATGGTGGTCTAGTGGCTAAGGTACTCGGCTGCTGACCCGCAGGTCGCGGGTTCGAATCACGGCTGTGGCGGCTGCATTTCCGATGGAGGCGGAAATGTTGTAGGCCCGTGTACTCAGATTTGGGTGCACGTTAAAGAACCCCAGGTGGTCAAAGTTTCCGGAGCCCTCCACTACGGCGTCTCTCATAATCATATGGTGGTTTTGGGACGTTAAACCCCACAAATCAATCAATATCTTTTTTCCTTCTACTTTTCTTTCTTCACAATTACAACACTTCTATTCTTCTTGAAGATTTTCTGGTGTAAAAAAGGTACCTTATAATCTGAAGAGGCAAACAGAATGTGCCAGTGTACGAGTTAGCTCTTGTAGTGGTTACAAGTAACATATGTTTTGAAGAATAAATCATTCTGCCACTTGCCTGAAGAATGGCTACAGGACATGGCGCTGGATGCACTTTGTTATTTTTGAATCAAGCTATTTTGTATTCTATTTTTATAAATTACATGGATACACATGACGGTATCACACACTTTAACGCCACAAAGATTATGCAGCGAACAATGTTATAAATGCGAAATTGCATAAGGATAAGGTGAAAACTGCACCCTCAACGAGAACGTACAGAAAGCACAGGGTGCAGGCGTCATTCCTTCCGCCCGTGCTTTTCAAGTGCGAGCTGTTTTTCACCCTCGTTCTGACCAACTAACTAGATGAGATGTGTTGTTATAGTGCAAGAGGATGCTCCACGGGAAACTAGGTTTGTCTCAAAGTCTGTGTGTGTCTTTCAACCTATATGGTGCCCGGTTACAAGAGTTCATGCAGACCAGATCGTGTAAAACAGGACCGTGTAAAATGGACCGTGTAAATAAAATGGACCATGTAAATAAACAGGATCGTGTAAAATGTCGTTTTCGTGTGCAACTGTAGTTGTGGTTGTGCTGAATGACCTTTCTTTATACACTACATAACAAACTTGCTTCTTTAGAGTCGAGTGCATCTTCGGATCGATTGTAAATGTTTGCATATACGAGGAAATTCTCAGTGTGCCACGAGGAAAGTGTGTTCAGCGAAAATTTGTATATCATTATATACAACTCTTAAAGCCTCGTCTACAACTTTATGCAGGTTGACCTTGAGCAGAAAACGAGGAGCGGAGCAGCCCCCCAGAAAAAGAGCAAACCCTCCAAGCTCCCGAAGCTCTCTTCGACAGGAACAGCAAGGTCACTGTGTGGCATTGAAAACCATTGCAAGGAGTGCCTTATCAGTACACTGTGCTGCTCTTTCATCACAGAAGACGAAGTTGACCACTCCAGAGGAACTTCACGCTGTGTATTGTGAGTGCTTCAGTGGTTTTGTTTTTGTCCAGCCAGCGGTTAAGAAATCATGTGTCAGATTCAGCCAGGATGGCTAGAGGGAGTCGGGCAGGCATGTTTGGACATTTGTCTAGCCAAGTAGTGCCAATTTTCGCACTGGTCCTGTTGGAGTATTACGCCACAATCACAGAAGCTACGTCACCTCTCTAAATGTACAGATGTGTCGGGGAAGATTAGCTGCATTAGGTTTTCTATAACTGATAGCTGCCAACATTCTTCATTATACAGGAGTTTTGTTCCTCACTTATGGGTGTAAAGCCCTCTACAGAAAAAATGCAACACGTCTACTTCCAGAAGACTCCAAGGCCCTACTTGTAGGTTTTTCGGCTTGTATCATAAGCACCTCGTTTGGGGTACATGAACGTTTTATAAACATGTACAGCGAAAATTTTGGGTGGCTGGTCGTTTTGTCGTTATCTTGTTCCTCGCAGTATTCTTAAGCATGTTGTGCATTACGTGTCAATCTGGTTCATGTGCATAGAAGACATTACGAAGTTTCAGGCTACAGTATAAAAAAGCCTGGAAGCAAGCTATCAATAATTTTTTAACAGAGTTGCTTAATCTGATACATGATACATCACTAAACTTTCGTGGTATTCATCAATGTAAGCTCGTAGTAGTGTTATCCAAAATGAAGATGTGAGTCGACAGATGGAAACATCTAGTGGGTAATCAGGGTGAAACAGTAGAGTGCTTCAGACAGGCTGGCCGAGGTTGCGATAGGAGGACCTATTTTTAGAAGAAGTCACCTTGTCATCCTTGGCGTGTTATT